>CM055956.1:37488083-38055583 GCA_029490685.1 Schizonepeta tenuifolia
CTTTATTACCTTATAAACTTTCTTTCTTTATTCTTTATTACTTTCTTTCATTATTTCTTCCTTAAGGAAAATTTCTTAACGATTCTTACTTCATTAAAACAAAGTACGTCTACTTTGTTCATGTTACTTATTCAAAAGTAACATCCATTTACAAAAGATTTTGTCCTTCTTGACACTTGAATCTCTTACTCGTTGTATTCTTCGTTCAACTACGAAGTATGAAATAAATTCCAAAGAAAAGGAATTATAACTGGAAAATGACTTTAGAATCAAAGTTCTAGTCGTCGTCAGGATCGAACGATCGTTGGAAAATTTACGAAGATTCGTACTTGATTCTTGGTAATTATAACAAATCTCTTCTTGAAGTTCGAGCGAGGCGAACTCCAACTGAAAATGACTTCGTTCATGTTACTTTTACGGAAGTAACATTCGTTTCTTTCGTTTACTTGGTACAGAATTAACATACCTTATCATTATTTATCCTATTTTCTCGAAGGAAATTCTTATCAATTTTTTTTTAAAATACAAAAAGAAAAAATTGACTCTGCCGAGTCTTTGTTCATGTCACTATACGCACGTGACATTCGTCTACAGAAGTTCTTTCGTTTCATGATCTCCTTTCGAAATCATTTGAAATAACGTTCTTAAAATGTCTAAGTTCTCGAGGAATCGGAAAGACCTTAGGTTTCAAGTCTATGTTCTTAGAGAACCGGAAAAATCCCTAGAATTAATCTAGATTCTCGTGCCATCAAACTTTTCAAATAAAAGAAATTATTGTGCAAATAATTTCACATAATTCACATAGCAGAAAACAAGTATGATTCTTATACTTTCAAAATTTCATTCTTGGGACCATTGTCATTCTTAACTTATTGAATAATTATTCAAAATTTTCTTAAAAGAAAACACATTTTTGAAATTCTTTCCTTTCCTTTCTTTCTTTCTTTCCTTCGTTGAGTCGACGTAGCGGGAGGTTGAGTTGTCATCTACACTCTTAATCTTAGTGTTATGACCCTATTTTACTTGAAAGAAGACTCGGATATAGAGGATATACAAATTCTCTATCTTACTACTTGAAGGAAGACTTGTATATAGAGCAGAAACGATTGCTCTGCTACCACTCTGTCACAGCCCCAAATCCCGAGGGACGGCAAAGCCGGGGTGCGACTGGGATTGGATTAAAGAAGCGGGGAAAAAAGGGGATGAATGAATAAAAATAACATTAAAGAGAGAATAATTTCTATGAACAAGACTTCATTAACAAAAGAAAGAGTTGATCTCGAAGGATCACTCGAACAAGATCTCAAAAGATTCTAAGTTATAAGTACAGAACTTAAACCAAAAGTAATATTCATATTTACATAAGTGAGTCTAGAGTTTGGCAGCGGAATTGTAAACTACATACTAAAGTCTTCCCTATTGACAACATATACTCAACCATCGCCGCTCTGTCTCTCAACCTGCACATTTAGAAAACATATGCAGAGCTAAGTACAAAAGCACTTAGTGGGCACATTGCCGAAAACTTAATCATAAGTATAGATAATCAGGCATTTCATTTCTGTAGCACATCGGGGTTTTTCAACAAATTCCCGTGTCTACTAAACATTTTCTTTCTCATTTTCATAACTTAGCTTGTACAAGCATTTTTCATAGATGTTACGTTCAATCTTGAATCTTGACCATTCATTATCACCATGGCTGACTATCCCTCAACAGGATACCACATACACCACAGGCTATAGTGTACACTAAACTTTGGAAAGCCCCTTTTGACTAACTCAAAGTCGATCGTTTAGTTAACCCCTTTTGGCTAACTTATAAGGTACAAGAAAACTCACATAAAATAAATAGTTCATGCCATGATTATCACTTTGAAAACATGATTATCAAAGCGATAAAGAAAGGTTTTCGAGCATTGCTTATTTTGTTTCATATATAAAAGAAAGCCCACCTCGATAGAATACAGAACTAAGACACGTGCTTCCGTCTTTTGATCTTCCGTCCTATTCTTGGTGCTGACTTCCTCCTTCATCGTAAATAATCATACTTTAAAACTCGGTCATAAACGATAACGAATACGGAAATTCGAGTTAAGTTTTAGTCCTTTAGACTTTTTAGGCATTTGCACGCTAAACTAAACTCTTTTAATTAAACAGAAACGAGATACGAACACATCTCATTTGACACTCATTTGGTTCTGTACTTGACACTTAAGTCAGTAGTAAGAAGTAGTCGATAACTTGAAACGACTTAAAAGATCAAAGGAACGAAGTTGAAAAGGATTCAACTTAGGAAACTAGCTTTGGAAACTTACTGCTCAAGTCAGTAAGTCTGTACAGAACAGAGTATACAAAAACAGGGGATGAATCTTATACCAAAAGAAAGGTACGGGTGTCTAGTTTACTCTCCAATTTACGGATCTCGATTTCGTTAAGCGAGCTAAAAGATATGGCAGTTTCCGTGAAGGGTTGCAAAACTGCCGAGTGAAACCCTAATGCTCGATAAAATCGACTCACGGTTTTCTAGGTTCGTTTTATGTTATCGTACTAAAATTCTCACGAAATTTACACATCAAGGCAGACAACACGCACTATCATACGTGAAGAACTCCTTTCCATTCCTCGTCTATAAGCACGACGTTTAAAACCTCGTCTCTTCAACTATACAATTACTATACCAAAACAAATTCCAATTTCTATTTCATTTTCATTCATTCACTTCTCGATTCTTAACTAACTCTCATTACGTCTCGTTTCTCGGATGAAAAAGTCGTCAACTACAAACTTGTTCATTTAACAATAACGATCATTAATATCCAATTACTTTCCTTATTCGTCTTTTCTAACGATACTTAGGTTCATTCATTCGCCTCTTATGAAAAATCCAACGTTATTAGAATTCATTCTAACTTTCCGATTATGATAATTAACTAACGAGATTATCAAAGGTTCGAATCATAAACCTAAAACATTATCTATTCTCGACTTATCGTCGATCGTTCGTCTCTTAATGAAAATCTTACGTTCTCCGTTTTTGTTCAAATTTTTACGACAACGATTATCATCTAACGAGCATCACTAATACGCAAATCATATTATCAAAATATTATCGAGCTTCAACTTATCAACACGTCTTCGTCTCTTACGTTTTTCATTTTATTTTTAGAAAAATCCCAATTAAATATATAATTGATGGAGCGCTATCGTCACACACTTCGCACAAATAATATTTATAAAACACCTCTTGCCCAACAAGGTAGTAGTCAGCGGCAAGCGGGATCGTACCCAAGGGACTCAGCGTAATTTGTTCTTTAGATGTTGCTCAACAAAAGGGTTTTGGTCACAAAGTATCTAAATAACCTGTACTCAACAAATAACAATATCAAATAACAAAAGAGTTTGGATTGGGTTTCGAATCCATGATCATAATTACTCTTCACTCGTTCATCGGTGCAAGGATATTTAATTAACTAATTTTATCACTTGGTTTAAGGCCAAGATTAGCTAACACCCTAAGGTCACGAAGTCACGATGCTAACACACTTAACCTATGTCTAATCAATTTTACAGATCTTGACCACAAGGCAAGATCTCCTTTCTCGATCAACAACGTCACGAAGACACTTCAGTAACGATGCTGCCCAAGAAGCATTAAGAATAAATAGACCCAAGACAGCTAAGAGGTAGGTCAATACCGACTACTCTCCAACACCCTTTACCTTCTTGGGCACGAAAGACACTCTCGTGTTAAACCCAATTTCTGTTGATGACTTAATCTCAATATCTAGATGGTGATCAATCAACTTCAATATCAATTAAGTCTAGAATTAATCCTAAGTATTTCGGGAACAAAATCAGTTAACGAACTAACACAATTAGACCTCACAAGTTTGAACGAGTAATTTAGAATCACTTCATCTACATCCAACCCAAACAATAAACTTAGCTAGACATAATATTAAATAAGAACACGAAGTAAATAAAGAAAAGAATACTTAGCATAAATCTGGAAAGGGTTGCTGCCCAAAAGCGTCGTCAGCAACCAAGGTCTTGGCTTCACGCCAACAACTAAAACTAAAGCAGTAAAATATAAACAAGCGAAATAAATTGTAATTGCCCGTAGGACTTGTTTCTTCCTCACTTTCTCTCAAACTAGAATGCAGAACTAATCTAAATTACTGAATCCAAGAGCTTCCTTACATGATAGAGTCGGCCATATATATAGGCGATGAGATTCTAAGGTTGAAGGGAAGTTTCCTTGTTGAATAAGGATTCCTTCCCATGCATCTCTCTCTTTCCTTCGCATGCACGTTCCTTCTTCCCTTGTATGGTAGATTTATTCCATGATTTGGCTCGGCTAGGATAAGGAAGGAAACATCCGATCCTTATCCTCTTCCTTGAAGGAAAAGAAACCTGCTGCTGCTCGACTCTCATCTTGCCCTGCATCATCTGCATCCTGCTTTGCTTCCGTTGTTGACCACGATCCTGGCTCATCCGAGTACTCTGTCTGTTGGCTTAAGGATATGGGGAGGTGCTTCCTGACTTGTAGAAAGGATGTTTCGATGTTGCCCAGCTACAAGCTTCCAGCCCTATGCCCATTTGCATCGTATCGCCATCTCAACAACAGATTTTCCATCGGATTCGCCCAGCATCCACCTGTTCTTCCCCTGCACACTATCTCTCGACTTGCGTGTCCTCCCAGACGCATAATGACTCGATAAAGACTAAAAACACAAGAAAAACACAAGAAAAGATGGACACAAATATGGGTTCATCACACCCACACACTTGAATTACACTTGCCCTCAAGTGTATGGTCGTGACTTTGCCCAAGACTCAAACACAGAAAAGACAAAACAGAAAACACAGACTCAAAATAAATCAGCATCTCACATATTAGTCAAAACAGATATGTAACAGATATTGCCATCAAACAGGTCAAGATAGAGCTATTGGGCAACAGGGACATCCTCACCAGCACTAATCTCTCAAGTGTATAAGGTTAAGTGTTTACGCTCTTGACCATCATCAACAAAGTTTTTCCATAGGCTTTCTTGCCCTCTACATCTCTACTTCTTCGAACAAATTCAAACTACTTATCCTTAGGTCTTCATTGGGTTGTAATGTGGCTTATGACAAAAGGTAGGATAATATGGAAACTGGCTAAGTCAAGAACTAGGTTCTCGAGCAACACTTTGCCCTTGATTCCTTACTCCTCTTTATTTAGCACACTTATTCTGGGCTTCTTATATATTTATTATTTTTTTTCTTTTTCTCTCTCTTTTTTTTCTCTTTTTTTTTTTTTTTTTTTTAACCCAACACCTCTATCTTAGGTGATATTGCCCACTAGGTACTACCCAACATTTCCTTTCATCCCTCGTTCTTCTAGATCTGAGTTCTTGACCGGGAAGGCTTAAGATTCAGGTTCCTATAAGTAAATAGAAAGAATAAGATCCAAGCTCAAGGGGGCTAATCAAAGGATAAATGTTATGGTAGGAAATTTTTAGCTATGGGCTTCTTTGAACAAAAATTGCCTAATTCATCTAAGTAGTTCTACTAAGTTACATGAAGTTTTAATTAAGAGATGCAGGCAAATTCTAGATCAACACATGTCAACTGATCATTATCACACAAGAAAGAATAATGGTGCATATGTATATAGCATTTCAAAAGCTCAAATCCTCACAGTTAATGCCTAATATCTCATTCCGTCCTACCTATTTACATACGACATCATCCATAAACCTATTCTAACTTTCATGCTAACATGCTGATCAACGACTCAAACATACTTTTAAAAACACAACTGACACCCCAACACCCACACACTTTGCCTTAGGCAAAGTGGGTAAAATGTTGGGCAACAAACAAACAAAAACAAACTGACTCAACAAACACAACTGAGAAGGCAATAGGATCTTCGCCACACAATTTTCTGGGCAAATTGTGCCGCCTTCTCAAACACAAAGACACTAAATAACACAAAACAAGACTCTACAATAAAACACAAAAACGAAAAAAAAAAAATCCTAAACTAACATAAAAGGGAGGAACACAAATCAAAGAGAAGATTCAGGTGAATACCTGAATCCTTGGTGTGCAAAGAATGCCAGTTGGGCATCTCTGATCTCGGTCAACAACCTCTCCACATTGGCCAGCCTGATCTCGATCTCAATGTTGGGCAGCACCGCTGCACTGGTGCTTGCCTCCTCCTTCTTGCCCACTGGTGGTCGTCTGCTAGATGTTGGTCTAGAATGATCAACAAACACATATCTGCCATTCCTGATCTCGATGTCATTCATCTTCCTCAAGGCAGTTTCTCCCAACATGCTGACCGACATCTTCGGCTTCCCCTTCAGATCACCATAGACCCCAACTCCATTCGCGAAGGCTGTCACAAAGTGGCCACAAGTGCATCCCAACACCTGCTTTGCCAACACAGTCTTGAGCTGCTCACCAAGGAACGCCGCGGAGTTGACTTTGGTTTTGGTGTGCATACACCGCAGCAGATATCGCTCCTTATTGCTCAAGCTGTTGCCGCTATCACTCTTTCCATACAAGTTGTAGGCAAGGATGCGGTGGCAAAGTCTCAGGGCAGGCGTTTTTAGCTCAGTACCCTTGTTGTTGGCTCCATAGTAGGGTGTCCCATTGCTGATCTCCTTCCACTTCTCCTCATAAACCACATCTCCTGGGAATGGCACCTTGGTCCTGGCCTCCATGAACTCCTTCCTGGCCAAATCTCGCAGACTCACCATCCCAAGAATCTGATTGAGAGCACTGACTTGAATCTCATACTTCTCGCCCAACAGCGAGAAGGAAATCATGCTCACCCCATTCTCAAGGTCACTTGTTATTGCCGCCGTGCTATAAACTTCCTTGACTTGCTCCTCATAGACCTCCACAGGCCACTCCAAAAACTTACTCCAGCCGATCCCCTTGAACAACTCTCTTACTTCCTGGGCAACACTCAAGTTCTCGTAGAATTTGAAGTCGAGAACTCGAGGTGCAGTCACCTTCCACTCCTTGGGCTTGCTACACGTCATCACCGTGGGCCCCTTCCTCTTCTTCCTGTTCTTAGCACTTGCTGGGGTAGACTGCTCATCATCTTCTTCCTCCTCAACATCGTTTTCTTCTTTTTCTTCACTGAGAGTCGTTCCCTTCAAAATCGATGGCTGAAAGGACCCGACATCCGAAGTAGCAGACTTGTGCTTCTTTGCCGGCGTCCCCTCGCCATCGTGAGGGCGTTTCTTAGCCACCTTGGCTTCCTTCTTCTTCTTCGCCGGACTTTCCTTTGCCTTGGTCTTCGCCTCCACCAACGCCTCTGCTGCCAGCGTCACCGCCACTACGTCAATGGCTTCATTCACATCATCGTTATCGCCTTCTCCCTCATCACCTTTTTCTTCTTCTTCATCCTTGCCATCGTGTTCCTCCTCCTCTGCTTCTTCCTCCAACTCCTCTTGCTCAGAAACCTGCTTCGATTGCGTCTCCTCCTCCTGCTGCTTCTCCGCCTCTTCCATCAGGCTAGGGTTTTCGTTGCTCATCAGAAGCGTGGCGTCGACCGGCGGACTCTTGGGTACGGGAGTTCCGATCAAAATTTCTTGTTGTTGGTTGGCAGAAGGGTTGGCGGGTTCCATGGGTAGTTTTCTTTTGGTGATGATTTTGGGCTTTGTGGTGGTGGTTTTGGGTTTAGCGGTGGTGGTAGTGGGGTGTTCGGTGGTGAGGTCGATATTGGTTCCGACAGGGATCTTGTTGAATTTGTTTTTGGGACGAGTAGACACCATTATAGGGAATTTAGGAGTTTTGATGGAGAGAGAAGAGAGAAAATGAGAAGTTGCAGACTTGAATTTGAAATCGGGTAGTGGGGGTATAGACTTGGTAGGGTGGTTTTAAAGGGCGCGTAGTTTTAGGGGTACAGTAACCGCCTCAATCGTTGTTGACCAACAACTTAGCTCTTGCCCAGAATCCTTGCTCTACTCCCACAGCTCTTTCCCTTAGCGTGGATCCTGATCTACAACCTGCATCTTGCTCAACATCTCCTGCACACTTAGAAACACAAATACACTCCGGAACAAATTTCCCCTTATGGTTAGACTCGATCAAAAAAATGCTTTAAAATAAAATACTTAAAACATAAACTAGCTAAACTACACTCATTTTTTTGGATTTTCATGATTTTATGAATTTTTTTGGATTTTTATGTTCTATCCGGAAAATAAATTAAAGAAAAGAAATACTGAAAATAAAACTAACCAGGTTGCCTCCTGGACAGCGCCTCGTTTAAGGTCTTGGGTACGACACCCCCCCCTCTTTAAAAGTCAGAGGTCCTTCTCGACAGGAAACCCAGATGGTTCCCCCTCAACAAACTGTTCTTGCCCAAGATAGGTCTTCAAGCGCTGGCCATTAACTTTGAAAATCTTCCCATTCTTTGGATCCTTGATCTCAACAGCTCCATTAGGGAATTGAGCTTGTATTTCATAGGGTCCTGCTCACTTGGTCGAAAGCTTCCCTGATGAGAGCCTAAATCTTGTTTGATAGAGCAGCACATGTTGCCCAAAATGGAACTCCTTTTCCTTGATTAAGAGGTCGTGGGTCTTCTTCATCCGTTCCTTGTATAGACCTGCATTGTCATATGCTTGGAGTCTGATCTCGTCGAGTTCCTGGATCTCGAGCTTCCTTGATTCCCCTGCTTCATTCCAGTCGAGGTTAAGCTGGGCAACAGCCCAATGCAATCGATGTTCCAGCTCCACGGGCAAGTGACATCTCTTGCCATAGACCATGCGATAAGGGGACATGCCAAAAGGTGTTTTCAAGGCAGTCCTATACGCCCACAAGGCATCATCCAAGCGCATACTCCAATCCTTCCTTGTTGTGCCCACAGTCTTCCTCAAGATCGTCTTGATTATTCTATTAGACAACTTCGCTTGTCCATTAGCTTGTGGATGGTAGGCTGTTGACACACGATGCGTAACTCCATACTTCTTGAACAAGGCAGTCACCATGGCGTTGCAAAAATGAGTCCCTTGATCACTGATTATAGCTCGAGGAACGCCAAACCTATTGAAAATTTGAGTTCTCAAGAAGTTAGAAACCACCTTCGAATCATCCTTGTATGAAGCACGAGCCTCTACCCACTTAGAGACATAATCCACTGCTAATATGATGTACTTGTTGCCTTTGGAACTGGGCAATGGTCCTATAAATTCCATGCCCCATATATCGAATACTTCCACGGGTAAGATCAGGATCATGGGCATCTCGTTCCTTCTTGTGATGTTGCCTTCCCTTTGGCACTTCTCGCACATCTTGACCCACTCGTAACAGTCTTTAAACAATGTTGGCCAATAAAAGCCACACTCCAAAATTTTCCTTGCAGTACGTTGGTGCCCAAAGTGTCCTCCACACTCCTTGTTGTGACAATGCTCAAGAATGCTTCGTTGCTCTTTATCCTCGACACATCTTCTAATTATTTTATCCGCACATTCTCTCCATAAGTATGGCTCATCCCATAGGTAGAAACGGCTCTCATGTTTCAGCTTGTTTCTTTGATAACGCCCAAGATCGGAGGAAATTTCTCCAGTCACCATGTTCACTATGTCTGCATACAATGGTTCATCTTGGGCAAGACTCAGATGCTCGTCAGGAAAGGTCTCCTTGATCGGCACCCCATCGTCTGGCTGGAGGATTCGACTTAGGTGGTCGGCAACTTGATTCTGGGCACCACTCTTGTCCTTGATCTCTATGTCAAATTCCTGCAATAAAAGAATCCATCTAATCAATCTTGGCTTGGACTCCTTCTTGCTCACCAAGTACTTTAATGCCGCGTGGTCAGTGTACACTATGGTCTTGCCTCCTAATAAATATGATCTGAACTTCTCAAAGGAGAAGATGATGGCCAACAACTCCTTCTCCGTTGTGGCATAGTTGCATTGGGCAGGATTCAATGTCTTTGATGCATAGTAAATAACATAACTCTCCTTTCCTCGTTTCTACCCAAGAACTGCTCCTATGGCATAACCACTGGCATCACACATTAACTCGAAAGGCATGCCCCAATCCGGAGGTTGGATGATGGGGGCTGTGATCAAGTTCTCCTTCAAGGCATGGAACGCCTTCTTACAATCTTCGTTAAATTCCCATGGTACTTCATGTTGAAGTAGTCTCGTCATTGGTTGGGCGATCTTGGCAAAGTCCTTAACAAATCTTCTGTAAAATCCAGCATGCCCAAGGAATCCTCTTAACTCCTTCACAGATCTTGGGTAAGGCAATTTGGCGATGATGTCGATCTTGGCCTTATCCACCTCAATACCTTTTCCCGATATGACATGCCCTAAAACTATTCCTTCCTTGACCATGAAATGGCATTTCTCGTAGTTTAACACTAGGCTCTTCTCAACGCATCTTTTCAAGACTCGATCCAGGTTGTTGAGGCATGTGTCGAAGGTCTTGCCGTAGACGGTAAAGTCGTCCATGAAGACTTCGATGCACTCTTCAAGAAGGTCTGAAAAGATGTGCATCATACACCTTTGGAATGTCCCTGGAGCGTTGCATAACCCGAACGGCATCCTTCTATATGCAAAAGTGTCAAACGGGCACGTGAATGTGGTCTTGCCTTGATCCTCGTCAGCAACCCAGATCTGCATGTATCCAGAATAACCGTCAAGAAAACAATAGTAGTTATTACCAGCTAACCTTTCAAGCATCTCATCAATGAAGGGCAAAGGAAAGTGATCCTTCTTCGTCTTTTGGTTGAGCTTCCGGTAATCTATACACACTCGCCATCCAGTTTGTAGTCTCATGGCCACCATCTCGTTCTTGTCGTTCTCGACCACCTGGATTTCTGACTTCTTGGGCACCACGTGCACGGGGCTCACCCATCGGCTGTCAGACACGGGGTAGATGATCCCCAAGTCAAGAAGCTTGAGTATTTCTTTCATTACCACTTCTTTCATGGCTCGATTCAATCTTCGTTGTGGATCTCTTACTGGAGCAGCATCCTCCTCGAGCAAGATATGATGAACACAGTCTAAAGGGTTAATGCCCTTGATGTTAGCCAACGTCCACCCTATTGCCTCCTTGTACTTGCTCAGCACCTCACCAACTCTGATCTCCTCCATGCTCGATAACTCTGATGATATGATCACGGGTAAGGTCTCGTTCTTGCCAAGGTAAATGTATTTCAGGTGCTTGGGCAAGGGCTTTAATTCTAAAGTAGGTGCTTTTTGCAATGATGGCACCAACCTGTCCTCCGGTTTAAGTTCAGGGATATTGAGTGGTTCAAACCCCTGAGGTTGGATGTTGCTCGGAATCTTGGCGTAACTGCATTCCACTACATCTACTGGTTCTTCGTTCTAGGCAAGCTCCTCTTCTATTTGCAAGCCGGCATCCTCCTCAAGAACTGTTTGTTGCCAAAATTTCTCTACTAACTCCTCGGTCTCATCATGGGGTAACTCCTCAAGTTCCTCATCAAACTCATCAAGGGGTTTTTATTCCCCTACATCCTGATCTCCATCATCTCCACGGATGTTTTCAAACACGTAATTCTCCAACTCTTCGTCCGTGGAGTAGTCCTCATCGTTAGAGTCGAAGCTATGTCCATGAACTGACTCTTCCCAAAAATCTTTCTCACTTTCGTACCCATCTCCTTCGTAGAATTGAATCAGAGCACCATCTTCCTCATTATCCTCATGCTGATCAGGATCCTGGTCAAGATCCTGAACTGAGTTGAATTCCGCCTGGATTGCATCTTCATTGTCTTCTACGAAACAACTTAAGCTATTCAAAGTCTCCACTTGCTTTCTACAGGCACTGAGGGTGTTAAGGTGTTCCAGGGCATCATCTTGATTTTGCCTATAAGCATCGAACTCTACTACTTCTCCTGCTACTTGGACTGTCAACTTCCCAGTATCGCAATCAATCTTGGTACATGCTGTCCTCAAGAATGGCCTCCCGAGCAAGATCACTGGGTTCTTGATTGCTTTCTTTTCCATGTCAAGAACATAGAAGTCGGCTGGGAACAAAAGATCCCCTATCTTGACCAACACATCCTCCAACACTCCATCCGGGTAAACTGTGGATAAATCTGCTAATTGGATGGCAACACGTGTAGGAGAAAGAGGTCCAAAACTCATCTCGTCAAACATGGCTCTTGGCATGACATTTATCGAAGCTCCAAGATCAAGCATCGCCCTGGGTATTGACGTAGTACCAATCGTGCATGGAATAGTGAACATGCCTGGATCCCTCTTCTTTGTCGGGATCTGGGAATTCATTAGTGCTGACACATTCTCCACAAGAAAACGGGCATTATCTGGGTACTTTGTCTTCTTTTGGCACATCTCTCGCAAAAATTTTGCGCATTTAGGCATAGATTGCAATGCCATCAACAACGGTAGGTTGATTTCCACCTTCTTGAACACCTCCATCATGTCCTCCAACTCCCGCTGATCACGATCGCGGGCAAAACGTCTGGGATATGGGATCTTGGCCTTGGTAGTGCGAGGAACGGTCCTCTTGGCCAAAGCCTCTGGTTCTTTTTCAGCCTGCAAAGATTCCAGCATCACGTCATCTTTGTTAATTCCCAGTTTAGATCTCTCCATCTTTACGTAATCAAACAAGGCTTCATCCTCCTCATTATCAAAGACTGGGTTCTTGTTGGCCTTTATCCCTTCTTCACGCTTTGCCTTCAACTCCTCGTAGATGTCATTGATATCTCCTGAGCCTATCTTGGTCTCCTCTACTCGCGTTGGTTCCTTGGGTTGGGTCCTAGGCAACATCTCTGGCAAATTCTTCCCACTGCGCAACGTTACAGTATTAACTTGCTCCTTGTTGACCTCTACCTGGGCAGGAAGTCTGCCTGGCTTGTCTTCTACCAACCTTGACAAGGTTTGGTTGATATGAGTCAGTTGAGCTTGAAGGTTGTTGGACTGTCCTCGAGTTTGTAGTTGGAAGTTCTCGAAGTCTCTCCTCAGCCTTTGGTTCTCGTTGGTAAACCTTTCAATGGTCTCCTTCATGAATTCAGTCTTCGCTGGTTCTCGATGTGGAGGTACATAATTATTTTGATGTTGAGGTTGTTGTTGAGGTGGAGGCACATATTGTTGTTGTTTCCCAACAGGCTGCTGCGGTTGTTGGTTGGCAGGGGGTATCTGATAATGGTTGTTGCCATACCTCAGGTTCTCGTGCTGATTTTGCCTATAACTATAGTTATTACCATAGTTATTGTTATTGCCATACTGGAACCTTTGTTGCCCTCCTCCTTGTTGGTTCTGACCTATTGCCTTCACCTCTTCTCCTTCTTCCACGAACCAACTGGGACATTCTGAGGTGACATGTGATGTTGCCTGGCATACTTCACATCTTTTCACAGCTCTTTGAACTTCTTTCCCATTGACCTGCTTCTTCAAATCCTCCATCTGGCCAGACATCTTGGTCATGAAGTCTTTCATGGTGCTGACCAAGTTGTCTTGGTTGCCCTTGCTGCCTTCGTACTCCCTTCTTGGGATATCATCTTCATCTCGGGATTGCTCAGCCATGGTAGCTATTTTCTTGAACACTTCAGATGGTAGTTGATCGACTATGGATCCTCCACACGCTGCAATGATGTATTTTCTCTCTGATTCCCTTAATCCCTTCAAAAAAATATTCAATCAAATCGATGTCCTGAATCCGATGTTGAGGACATCTTGCCAACAACTTCTTGAACCTTTCATAGTAGTCATATAATGACTCACTTCCTCCCATCTTGATCGATGAAATGGCATTTCTCCCACTTTGTATCCGGCCAACAGGTATGTATTTGTCAAGAAAGGCCTGCTGCATCTTGTTCCATGTATCAATGCTTCCTTCTGGCAAGGTGTAAAGCCACTCACGTGCCCCGTCAAGAAGTGAGAACGGGAACGTGAGCAACTTTACGTAGTCAGGAAAGGTGTCTTGGGCAGCATCTTGGTTCCTAATAACTTCAGCATCGTTCCTAAGAACTTGTCATTGTCTATCCCCATTGTTCCTGGTAGTAGTAATGGCATTGTTCCTTACTGTGCTAATCGCCATCTTAAAGTTTTGAAGATGAGTTTGGGGGTCTTCTCCAGGATGGTCACTGAATTTGGGCAGTATGTGTATCAGCGAGTGCTTGAGCTCCCAATTGCCATCGATGATGGGCAACTGGATACTTGATGGTTTGATTCCTTTGTTATCAGGGAACATGATCTGACGGATGGTTCTCTCTGGTGTTCCTGCCATGATTGTTAATGTTTTTGCTTCTGAAATGGATGTTGACTTCTCGCTATCTGAACTGGCTGTTGAGCAAGATTCGACTTCTTGCTCAGTATCCTCATCGTCTGTCAAGCTCTGTGACTTTGAAGGTTCGTTGACGCCTTCCTCCAGATCTCTCTTCTTCTTACTTTGTTCTGCTCGATTTCTCCTAGCTATCACCTCCAGGAAAGCACCGTGATCTTGTGGATCTCCGTCACTTCGTAGATGTGGCTTGGGCATAAACCGTGCTTAACACAAGCTAGAAGAACAAACTAGCTTAAAACCAAGTCCCCGACAATGGTGCCAATTTGACGTAGCGCTGTCGTCACACACTTCGCACAAATAATATTTATAAAACACCTCATGCCCAACAAGGTAGTCGTCAGCGGCAAGCGGGATCGTACCCAAGGGACTCGGCTTAATTTGTTCTTCAGATGTTGCTCAACAAAAGGGTTTTGGTCACAAAGTATCTAAATAACCTGTACTCAACAAATAACAATATCAAATAATAAAAGAGTTTGGATTGGGTTTCGAATCCATGATCATAATTACTCTTCACTCGTTCGTCGGTGCAAGGATATTCAATTAACTAATTTTATCACTTGGTTTAAGGCAAAGATTAGCTAACACCCTAAGGTCACGAAGTCACGATGCTAACACACTTAACCTATGTCTAATCAATTTTACAGATCTTGACCACAAGGCAAGATCTCCTTTCTCGATCAACAACGTCACGAAGACACTTCAGTAACGATGCTGCCCAAGAAGCATTAAGAATAAATAGACCCAAGACAGCCAAGAGGTAGGTCAATACCGACTACTCTCCAACACCCTTTACCTTCTTGGGCACGAAAGACACTCTCGTGTTAAACCCAATTTCTGTTGATGACTTAATCTCAATATCTAGATGGTGATCAATCAACTTCAATATCAATTAAGTCTAGAATTAATCCTAAGTGTTTCGGGAACAAAATCAATTAACGAACTAACACAATTAGACCTCACAAGTTTGAACGAGTAATTTAGAATCACTTCATCTACATCCAACCCAAACAATAAACTTAGCTAGACATAATATTAAATAAGAACATGAAGTAAATAAAGAAAAGCATACTTAGCATAAATCTTGAAAGGGTTGCTGCCCAAAAGCGTCGTTAGCAACCAGGGTCTTGGCTTCATGCCAACAACTAAAACGAAAGCAGTAAAATATAAACAAGCGAAATAAATTGTAATTGCCCGTAGGACTTGTTTCTTCCTCACTTTCTCTCAAACTAGAATACAGAACTAATCTAAATTACTAAATCCAAGAGCTTCCTTACATGATAGAGTCGGCCATACATATAGGCGATGAGATTCTAAGGTTGAAGGGAAGTTTCCTTGTTGAATAAGGATTCCTTCCCATGCATATCATAACCTCCGCCTCTCTCTCTTTCCTTCGCATGCACGTTCCTTCTTCCCTTGTGTGGTAGATTTATTCCATGATTTGGCTCGGCTAGGATAAGGAAGGAAACATCCGATCCTTATCCTCTTCCTTGAAGGAAAAGAAACCTGCTGCTGCTCGACTCTCATCTTGCCCTGCATCATCTGCATCCTGCTTTGCTTCCGATGTTGACCACGATCCTGGCTCATCCGAGTACTCTGTCTGTTGGCTTAAGGATATGGGAAGGTGCTTCCTGACTTGTAGAAAGGATGTTTCGATGTTGCCCAGCTACAAGCTTCCAGCCCTATGCCCATTTGCATCGTATCGCCATCTCAACAACAGATTTTTCATCGGATTCACCCAGCATCCACCTATTCTTCCCCTGCACACTATCTCTCGACTTGCGTGTCATCCCAGACACATAATGACTCGATAAAGACTAAAAACACAAGAAAAACACAAGAAAAGATGGACACAAATATGGGTTCATCAATAATCATCCTCATACATCCTATATTTCATTTTCCATAAACATAACATGCATATCACAACATTTACTATACTAAATCATGCATTCTTCATCTGTTAGGTTTCGAATTTTATTTTTAGAAAAATCTAAATCAATTCATAGAGTCAATTAGTAACATGTAGAACAGTAATCTATCGATCAAACATCAAAGAAATCGAACTACGATCAAACCCCTAAATTCTAGAAAATTTCAGTCATGACCTAAAATAAAGGAGAGTGATTTTTCTTCATGATTCAATCCGTAGAACTCGATTCTAATCATACTAGAACATGATTCGATTAAAAGACAACATGTTATTCCATCTTCTATCTTTCGAAAAAATGAAAATGATGGAAACAAGCTTTTGTTCGGATCAAAACGTAGGAGATGTTCATACCTTGCGTAATATGGACTCGGAAATGGAATTGATCGGTAGGTGGAAGACTTGAGTGCTTGAGAAAGCTTGAAGGTTGGAGCTTTAATGGAGGAGAATGAGAAGAAAATGAGAGAGAATGGAGGTGTGTGTGTGGCGGTAGAGAGGGATGAATGAGAGAGATGATGAGTCATGTGTTAGATACATAAAGGTGTGAAAAAATCTAACTAAAGAGAGATGAGTCGCTAAGGTGTGTTTGGCGAGGAGTTATTTGACGAAAAATATTTCGTTTCCGGCTTTAAACGACGATATAAAAGTTGAGAAATACGTTATTAGATAGTTACGAATTCGACGAAATCTAATTCGTCCATTAGATTGGAAATAAATCATGTACTCGGAAACCTAATTCGTTTTTCAAAATCCGAGAAAAAGTCGGGATTAGACAGTCTAAAATTCGCCCGGAAAATCATAAAAACTAACTTTCTCCAGTGAACTCGTATCGAAGAAAAAGTGAATGTAAATTCTGATGGATTTTAATTCTGAGTTTTCGGACGAAAAATCTACCGGACGCAAAAACCCTAATACAGTAGTCGTTCGTCCGACTTCTGGAAATTATTTTCTAAAACGGATTTCACCGTTAGTCTTAGAATCGAAAATCCTTAACTTAAGCGTTCAAAGCCATAATTATTATTAACTTTCATTTTTAAAGACAGTAGAAATAATCGGGGTATTAGAAGTCAACCATCTCGGAATTCTTCGAAATTCGAACTCATGCTTTATTTTTCATTCTTAAGCTAATATAACTCTTCACATCTTTGTTTCGAATCACCGAAACGAAAAAATTACATTTTTTCCCTTCAGGGGCATTTTGGTAATTTCATGAAAAAAATTTATTTCTCAGAAATTTTTATCTCAAATATTCTTACATAATCACATATAAACATATTTAATAAGCACTTAGGCACACTTAAACATAATTAGGACGATTGATTAAGACTCCGAAAGTCGGGGTATTACAGGAAGTCTATTGGTTTAGTATCTTATAAAAGTTAGATATCGAATTCCTTTTCAATTAAGTCGAGCCGAGAAAAGTTAGAAAATACGAGTCAAGTAGAAATGTGAAATCGAGCCTTAGGATTCATTTCATTTTTTGAGAAACTAGACTCATCCTTATAAGATATTGTTCTTGAAGGAACAAGCGGAACCGAGAAGTAAGGAGCGAGTGAAAGAAAGAAGACTAGCCCCGATTTACCCCAGCTATCAGGTGGGCTTTCTAACTCAAAGAAATCGATGAATGTGATTATTATTATCATATTATGTGAGTTTTTAAATTAATTAACTTGCCAGTATTTGAGATTTTTACATGTGTTACCATCTACTTGAGGAAGACGAATTCAGTCTTGTGTGAGACGGGATTTCTGTGTATACATATTAATGATCGTGTACTTTCCTTTGGGTGAGCCAGTCACAGTATTTGAGAAGGAGACCTACTTCTCGACACACTTACTTGATTGTAGAACTGGTACTTACTTGATATATATTACTGTTTGCAGACATTTACAAGAGTAAAATAATTTTCTAGCATGCACAAGTGAAATGTTTATTTATTCTAATGCTTGTGATGTAGTGGCAAGGCAAGTTCAATTATATAGCTCTAACGAGCAAGTTTTCAATTATTTTGCAAGTGTTCAGTGAGTACGAAGTACTCAACCCATCATGTTATTTCTAAAACGTGCAGGTTAGCAAGGATGAGATTGGTGCGGTGTGCTCGGTGGTGTGCTAGTTGGTTTGAGTCGAGTCTCCTGTTTAAGCTTGCAGTTATATATCTCCATGCATGTAACTGTGGGACTAAAGTTTAATATTCCGTTGCAACACTGATATTATATTCGTGTTTAAAACTATACTCTGATATTGGTACAATGAGCTGCTATGCTTGAACTCTCTATATTTTTCTAATTTCTACTTGACATCAACAACTTATTAGTTTTATAATTCGATTTGTGTACTTTGGGTTTGAAAGCATGCTTTATTTGTTCCATTGTACCTGTCACAGCCCCAAATCCCGAGGGACGGCCAAGCCGGGGTGCGACTAGGGGTTGGACTAAAGAGGCGGGGAAGAAAGGGGAATTACTGAATAAATGAATAAATTATAACAGAAACTACTATGAAGTTGACTTCATTGAATAAAAAGGGAGTCAATCTTGAAGGATCACTTGACATATTTGTTTCAAAGTAAGCTCGTTTCAAAGTATGAAAACTTAGACCGATAGGTTACACAACAAAAAGTGTATTAGTTTGCAGCGGAAAAACGTAGAATGATATCACATATCAAATGTGAAATCGAGGCTCAACTGAACTTTACTTCTTAAATACGACCTTTACTCAACCTCCTCCGCCTTAATCATGCATCTTTTCATAAACACTTGTATAACTTATACTGCTGTTCATTTAATTCTGCATAACATACTGTGAGTTTTAACTCACATCCGATCGTCTAGAAAGCACTCTGTGGTCTAACTCAGAATCTGTCCCTCTGGATAGCACTCTGTAGGCTATCTTAGAATCTGATCGTTTGGTTGGAATATTTGGTTAGCACTATGAGGGCTAACTCAAAATCCAATGCTTTGGTTAGCACTCTGAGGGCTAACTCAGAGATACATAAGAAAATTCACATAAACAATTCATTTATTCTCTGATAGATACTTTAATACACACTTATCAACAATACGTAAACACTTTCGAGCAACGCTCACATAATATTACTTCATAAGTAATGGCATTCATTGGAGTTTTTGGTTTTAGAAAGCCCACCTCAATCGTTTACAGAACTATAACACGTGCTTCCATCTCTGATCTTCCATCCTGTCTTCTAATCTCGACGTCCTCCTTCTTTGAACGTAAATAATCACATTTTAGTGAAGGTCGAGACAATAAAAAGAAAACAGAAATTCAGAATCGGTTAATGACTTTTAGACCTTTGCACTTAACTAATCTCTTTTGATTAAAAGAAACGAGACTCGAACACATCTCGTTTAGAACTAACTCGGTTCCTTACTTGACACTGAGGTCGGTTAAAAACGGAAGTCGATAACTCATAACGACTTAAAAGGTCTTAAGCAATCAAGTTAAGAAGAATTCAACTTGAGAAACTAGGTTCTTGAAATTACTGCACAGATCAGTAAGTCAACCAAGAACAGTGTTTTTCGAAATAGGGGATGTATTTCATACCAAAAGAAAGCCACGGATGTCTAGTTTACTCTCCAATTAACGGATCTCGATTCTGATAAGCGAGCTAGGTGTTATAATAGTTTCCGTAACGCATAAAACAGTCCACGTGGAACCCTAGTGCCCGTTAACTCGACGCACGACTTTCTAGGTTCGGTTTATTCGATTCCACTTTTATTCTTACGAAAGTTTCATCTCAATACAGTATACATACAGTATCCTTTAAATGGGTTCGTATTCACGACTTTTGATTAACAACCGACGAGCATTTCCTCGTCATTTCCAACTAACCATTTACTATACCAAAACAAACTTCGAATTTCTATTTCGTTCAACAACTTCTCGATTCTTAACTATATCTCATAACGTCTCATTTCTCGGATGGAAAAGTCGTTAACTACAATATCGTTCGTTTATCAACAACAAACATTATTATTCAAAGGGATTTCCTTATTCGACTTTTCTACCGGCTTTTAAACTCGATTCTTCGTCTCTTATTCAAAATCGAAACTTCTTAGAATTCGTTGAAACTTTACGGTCACAATCATTAACTATCATGATTATCAAAGGTTCAAATCACAAAACCAAAACAATATTCATTCTCGACTTATCGTCGATTGTTCGTCTCTTAACGAAAATCTTACGTTCTCCATTTTCGTTCAAATTTTACAACAACGATCATCATCTAACGAGCATCACTAATATGCAAACCATATTATCAAAACATTAACGAGCCTCAACTTATCGACACGTTTCCGTCTCTTACGTTTTTCATTTTATTTTTAGAATAATTCCAATAAATTATGTCATCATCCTCAAATATCCTACATACCATTTCTACTAACAAATCATGCAAACTATAACATCTTCTTCATCAAATCATCCATTCTTCATCTCTTACATTTCTATTTTTATTTTTAGAAAATTCTAATTTAATTCATGTGATCATCTAACATCACATAGAACACAATTCCATCAATCAAACCTCAACAAAAACCCCTAAAATCCCTAAAAATTTCGGTAATTACAAATTCATTAGGAGGGTGATTTTCATGAAATTTCAACCATAGAAATCTAATTCTAAGCATACTATATCATGAATTAAGCAAAGAACATCATGCTTCTTTCATGAAATTTTCGAAATAAATAAGACTTGAAGGAAAGGACTTTGTTCGGTTCAATCTCGAGAGAAAGCTCTTACCTTGCCGATTATGGAATTGGAACTAAGATTGATCGGAAGACGAACTAGTTGTGGAGCTTGAGAGCTTGAAGAAAATGAAGAACATATCAATGGTGTGAGAGAGAGGGGGGGCGGCACTTAGAGGAGAAAAAGAAAGGAATGAGGTGTTATGTTTAGATAATATCTCTTTAAAGTAGGATGACTCACAAGGTGTGAGTCATGGGGGGGGGGGGGGGTAAGGTGGCGGTTTAGGATAGAATTTTAGTCGAAAATATCTCGTTTTCGAGTCTAGAACGACGTATTAAAAATCGAGAAATAATTTCTTAGTTGGTTACATTTCCGACGAAATCTAATTCGTCCGTTAGATTAGAAATAAATTACATACACGGAAAACCTAATTTGTTTTTCAAAATCCGATAAAAAGTCGGGACATCACAGTCCAAATTTTATCCGGAAAAATAATAAAAATGGATTTTTACTAACTTACTCGTCTAGCAAAAAGAGTGAATGTAAATTCAGACGGTTTCTCGATTTGAGTTTTCGGGCAAAAATTTTATCGGACACGAAAACCCTAATACAGTAGTCGTTCAACCGACTTCTGGAATTTATTTTCAGAAACGGATTTCATTGTTAGTCTTAGAATTGAAAATCCTTAACTTAGGCGTGCAAAGCCTTAATTAATTAGAAAAATTTTATTTCTCGTCGGAAGAAAAATATCTGGGGCATTACATTCTACCCCTCTAATGAAAAATTTCATCCCGAAATTTGCTTACCTCCTTCGCAAAAGTTCCCACGTAGCTTCCTCTTGCCCGTGGTAGTTCCCGAACACTTTACTAATCGTATCGACTTTCTTCTTAACTCTCACACTTTTCGATCCACGATCGATTGCGGTCTTTCTTCATAACTTATAACTTAATCAAGAACAATGTCTTGCTGATGAATCACGCGTTTAGAATCGAACACGTACTTTCTCAAATGAGATACACAAACATAATAAACATTTCATAGACTTGGCGACACGGCCAATCTATACATCCTTGGAACCTATCTTTTCCAAAATCTACTAATCATATAAAGCTTCGTCTAAGCTTATACTGAACGCGAAGAAATAATCACAATAATCCTTAGCAGGAAAATCATGAGGAAAATCTTGTCCTCATTCTCTAAATTTAAGTCAGATTGTCATACATCGCTTAAGACTTTCGTCACTTCTAGACTTTCTTCTCTTTGGTTCGAATCTGACGAAAGAATTGATCTATCACTTCACCGAGCGAATCTAGTTCTAGATTTTTCTCTCTTTCATACAAGGCCTCGTAAGGCATAATACTTATCGTAGCCTGAAAACTATTAGACTTTGATCTAACACTATCGTCCTTAACATTTCTTCTAATACTTGAATCGTTCTCTCAGATTTACTTAAAATTTTCTTTCGTAAGTCTGGTGTAGCTACTAGTGCTACTATTTGGTTCGTTATCGTCTCAGGTGTATCTAGCACTTCCAAATCCATTATCTCAATTTCTGTACAAATGTTTCTTCTTCGATTAAGAGACACCCTACTTAGTTGGAGTCTTGCGACTCAGCGCGTCTGCTACGACGTTTAGCTTTTCCGGATGGTAATTGATACCACAATCATAATCCTTCCATCACATGGATTATATCTATATTAAACATTTTCATTAACACTTACTTTAAGCGTTCACTTACTTACTAAATCTTTTTCCAACTTAAACAAGTTCTCGGAAAGGAACTAGATAATAACTCTGATACTAGCTCTTTAAACTTTTTAACTTCCCAAGTTAATTAAGTTCCTTGTTAAACAAGTTAGTTGAATATTCTTGTTTAACTAACACGATTAGAAGAAATTTTCACGAAGTCATAGCCCACTCACGGGGTCATATATACATATACGTCGAACGAGTACTGTTTTGCCTCTAACGAGGACTATACAAAAACTAGACTACTACTAGTCTGATTTAGGCCAATTTTTACTTGCCTAGTGACCCTTGCCCTTTTCCTGTGCTTCTGGCCCATTCACAAATATCCATGCATTCTGCTCATGTTGCTGTTGTGACTGTTGTTGTTGTGGATGTGGCTGAGCTTGATTAGTTCTTAAGGGTTGGGGCTGACCATACTGATTCGATCATACTGGTTGCAATGGTTTTGGACAATTTCTTCTCACGTGCCCCTTCTGACAACAGTTATAACAACCGTCAATGTTTGCCAAACAATTACCAAAGTGCATTCTGTTACACTTAAGGCAGGTAGGAACAGTGATTCTTCCTTGGTTATTGTCTGCCTGTTGTCCATGCCACTGTCCTTGTTGGTTATTTTTCCTCCATTGTCCTGATTGATTATTCTGATTCGGTTGTTGAAAGCTACGCTGATTTCCACCCTGATTTCCTCCTTTCCATTTTCTTTTTTCTTTAAAGCTGCTGTTATTGTTGTTGGACTGGTCTTGAGTTGGAGCCTGGGTTGGTGCTGGTACGGGCGCTACAATCTTTTGTTCATCCGGCACAACTGCCTCCATGTCTAAAGCTCGTCCTAGTATGTCTGTATAGCTCAGTCCTCCATGGCTGGCTAATGCTATTCCTAGTTCGTGTCTAAGTCCCCCACGAAACTTCTTTGCTATCTTCTCATCGGTATCTACCTGCCCGGGTGCATACCTTGACAATTCACAAAAAGGTTGCATCGTATTCAGTCACTGTCATCTTCCCTTGTTTCAGACTGTAGAACTCTGCTTCCTTCTTTGCTCTATAGGTTCTAGGGATGTACTTGTCGTAAAATGCTTCCTTAAACTCATTCCAAGTAAACTGAGCCAGATGCTTTGTCGGAATAACCTTCTGCCTAGCTTCCCACCAGAAATCAACTGGTCCGGTGAGTTGAAACGCAACACATGAGAGACGCTCATCATCAGTACATCTGAGAAGTTTAAAAATTCTTTCTGTAGCTCTTACCCAGAGCTCAGCATCGCTCGGGTTTCTTGATCCATTAAAGACAAGTGGATTTCTTTTGAGGAACAGATCCTCTATGTCACGACGTAGTGGTGGTGGAGGTGGAGGGGTTTCCTGACGTCCTTGATCTTCCTCCCTCTCATGTTGTCTATGACTTATCTTAATCATCTAGCAATTTCTCAAATTGCAACCAAACTCTTAACGGTTCTTAGCTTACCTTAACCATCTCATCTTACCTTAATCATCTTAACTTAGGCCTCTTAGTTTTTCTTGAAGAAAACTTTTAATCAGTTTTTAATTATTAAAACAAAGTAATGACTCCACTTTGTTCATGTTACTTATACGAAAGTAACATTTGTCTCTTATTCGCTTTGATTCCCTTTATTCTGTTATTCCCGTTCGGATCATCTCTTGGATATCTTGGAACCATCGTTTCTTAGAACGTCTATGTTCTCAAAGAATCGGGAAGAATCTTAGAGCAAATAGTCTAGGTTCTCAAACCAACATACTTCTCATAATAATAGAAATTACAGCTCAAATAATTTCACATACTTTCACAAAGTATAGTACTCATACTTTCACATAATTCATGTAATATCACAAAGCATAAATTTTATACTTTAATTACATTCATACTTGGCATACTTTATTTATATCATACTTGCATACATTATTCATAAATTCTTGCATACTTAATCACATCATACTTGCATACTTTATTCAAAAATTTCTTCTTAAAAGAAATCATACTTCTGAAACTCTTTCCTTTCTTTTCCTTTCTTCAGTTGAGTCGACGTAGCGGGAGGTTGAGTTGTTTACTATACTCTTAAGTTTAGTGATACAAACTAAACTTTACTTTCTCAAAAGAAGACTCAGGTGTAGAGTATATACAAATGCTCTATCTTACTACTCGAAAGAAACTTGTATGCAGAGCAGAAACGATTGCTCTGATACCACTCTATGGTATCACTAGAAAAATAACTTACGACCAGAGCAGAACCGAATGCTCTGATACCATTCTGTCACAGCCCCAAATTCCGAGGGACAGCCAAGCCGGTGTGCGACTAGGGGTTGGACTAAAGAGGCGGGGAAGAAAGGGGAATTATTGAATAAATGAATAAATTATAACAGAAACTACTATGAACTTGACTTCATTGAATAAAAAGGGAGTCAATCTCGAAGGATCACTCGACATATTTGTTTCAAAGTAAGCCCGGTTCAAAGTATGAACTTAGACCGATAGGTTACACAACAAAAAATGTATTAGTTTGCAGCGGAAAAACGTAGAATGATATCACATATCAAATGTGAAATCGAGGCTCAACTGAACTTTACTTCTTAAATACGACCTTTACTCAACCTCCTCCGCCTTCGTCACTTAACCTGCACATTTAAAAACAAACATGCAGGGCTAAGTACATAAAGCACTTAGTGGGCACATTGCCGAAAACAACTCACAAGAGTATAGATTTAATCATGCATCTTTCATAAACACTTGTATAACTTATACTGCTGTTCATTTAAGAAGAATTCAACTTGAGAAACTAGGTTCTTGAAATTACTGCACAGATCAGTAAGTCCACCCAGAACAGTGTTATTCGAAACAGGGGATGTATCTCATACCAAAAGAAAGCCACGGATTTCTAGTTTACTCTTCAATTTACGGATCTCGATTCCGATAATCGAGCTAGGAGTTATGACAATTTTCGTAACGCATCGCAAAACAGTCCGCGTGGAACCCTAGTGCTCGTTAACTCGACGCTCGACTTTCTAGGTTCGGTTTATGCGATTCCACTTTTATTCTTACGAAATTTTCATCTCAATACAGTCTACATACAGTATCCTTTAAACGGGTTCGTATTCACGACTTTTGATTAACAACCGACAAGCATTTCCTTGTCATTTCCAACTAACCATTTACTATACCAAAACAAACTTCAAATTTCTATTTCGTTCAACAACTTCTCGATTCTTAACTATATCTCATAACGTCTCGTTTCTCGGATAGAAAAGTCGTTAACTACAATATCGTTCGTTTATCAACAACAAACATTATTATTAAAAGGGATTTCCTTATTCGACTTTTCTACCGGCTTTTAAACTCGATTCTTCGTCTCTTATTCAAAATCGAAACTTCTTAGAATTCGTTGAAACTTTACGGTCACGATCATTAACTATCATGATTATCAAAGGTTTGAATCACAAACCCAAAACATTATTCATTCTCGACTTATCATCGATTGTTCGCCTCTTAACGAAAATCTTACGTTCTCCGTTTTCGTTCAAATTTTACAACAACGATCATCATCTAACGAGCATCACTAATATGCAAACCATATTATCAAAACATTAACGAGCCTCAACTTATCGACACGTTTCCGTCTCTTACGTTTTTCATTTTATTTTTATAATAATTCCAATAAATTATGTCATCATCCTCAAACATCCTACATACCATTTCTACTAACAAATCATGCAAACTATAACATCTTCTTCATCAAATCATCCATTCTTCATCTCTTACATTTCTATTTTTATTTTTAGAAAATTCTAATTTAATTCATGTGATCATCTAACATCACATAGAACACAATTCCATCAATCAAACCTCAAGAAAATCGAACCAACAAAAACCCCTAAAATCCTTAAAAATTTTGGTAATTACAAATTAATTAGGAGGGTGATTTTCATGAAATTTCAACCATAGAAATCTAATTCTAAGCATACTATATCATGAATTAAGCAAAGAACATCATGCTTCTTCCATGAAATTTTCGAAATAAATAAGACTTGAAGGAAAGGACTTTTGTTCGGTTCAATCTCGAGAGGAAGCTCTTACCTTGTCGATTATGGAATCGGAACTAAGATTGATCGGAAGACGAACTAGTTGTGGAGCTTGAGAGCTTGAAGAAAATGAAGAACATATCAATGGTGTGAGAGAGAGAGGGGGGCGGCACTTAGAGGAGAAAAAATAAGGAATGAGGTGTTATGTTTAGATAATATCTCTTTAAAGAAGGATGACTCACAAGGTGTGAGTCATGGGGGGTAAGGTGGCGGTTTAGGATAGGATTTTAGTCGAAAATATCTCGTTTTCGAGTCTAGAACGACGTATTAAAAATTGAGAAATAATTTTTTAGTTGGTTACATTTCCGACGAAATCTAATTCGTCCGTTAGATTAGAAATAAATTACATGCTTGGAAAACCTAATTTGTTTTTCAAAATCCGATAAAAAGTCGGGACATCACAGTCCAAATTTTATCCGGAAAAATAATAAAAATGGATTTTTACTAACTTATTCGTCTCGCAAAAAGAGTGAATGTAAATTCAGACGGTTTCTCGATTTGAGTTTTCGGGCGAAAATTTTATCGGACGCGAAAACCCTAATACAGTAGTCGTTCAACCGACTTCTAGAATTTATTTTCAGAAATGGATTTCACCGTTAGTCTTAGAATTGAAAATCCTTAACTTAGGCGTGCAAAGCCTTAATTAATTAGAAATTTTTTATTTCTCGTTGGAAGAAAAATATCTGGGGTACTACAGTACCCGAGCATGTTCCCTTGTGAGTCGTGTTGATTCAGTTGTTCCATCTTCACTGTCCAATAGATTTTAGTCGTTCCTACACACTAGAATTCAGGCTGTGACAGTTAGGCCAGCGGCAGCAGCGTCCTTGTGGTGGATATCGATGAAGCGGGCGGCTAATGTGGCCAGCAACGATATAAGGAAGCTTGTGGCCATGAGAGTGACAAACGAGACACCGTATTCGAGGCCGATGAGGCAGCGTGTGAATGGGACAAAGATGCGGTCGTAGAAATCTATCTTGGTGAGCATGGAGATCTGAGTGAAGATGCTCATTGATGTGGCGAGGATTTCGAAGCTCCTGGTGATTTGTCTGTCCATGGACTTGGCTTGCTGGAGGGAGAAGGTTTTTTGTTGGGATGCCGCCATGATGAGGAGGATTTCAGCAGTCCATATCGGCCCCATTTGGATAAGAGATTTCAGTTCTTCGACGAGGTGGATGGTGCTCAGCTTCCATTTGTTGGGGAATTTTAGGTTGTCTTTCACCGTTGTCACAGCCGCCTTGTCCAAAAATCCTGTGTTCGTGAACAAATTGGAGTTTTAATTGTGTCAGACCTTCTTGAATCCTGAGATGAGCGTACTTAATTGACACAACGAAATTGTAATACCCCGGAAAATTTCTTCTGCGTTAAAAATTTAAAGTTAATATTAATTAAGGCTTTGCATGCCTAAGCTCCCGATTTTCAATTCTAAGACTAAAGGTGAAATCCATTTCCAAAAATAATTTCCAGAAATCGGACGAAATGAATACTGTATTAGGGTTTTTCGCGTCCGTTAAGTTTTTCGCCCGGAAACTCGGAATCGAATTCCGTCAGAGTTTACATTCAGTTTGTCTTCGAGACGAGTTCACCGAAGAAAGTTAATTTTTGTGATTTTCCGGACGAATTTTGGACTTTGACATCCCGACTTTTGCTCGGATTTAAAAAAAACGAATTAGGTTTTCCGAGTACGTAAATTATTTCCAATCTAACAGACGAATTAGATTTTGTCAATTCCGTAACTAACTAGGAAAGTATTTCTCGACTTTTAAAACGGCGTTTAAGAGCCGGACACGAGTGATTTCGTTAATTTTTCCCTCGCCAAACATGACCTTAACAACTCACCTCTACTTTTGGGATATTTCCTCTTACTTATGACTCACCATAAGTGAGTCATCACCTCCCTTACTAAGTCTCCATTACCGCCACCCTCCATCACGCATACACACTCTCTTTTTCTTCATTTTCTCCTCTATTGAAGCTCAAGCTCAAGCTATTTCCAAGACCAATACTCTTCCGTCTACCGATCAAATCCAAATCCGAGTTCATATATCGAAAGGTAAGAGCTTCGTCTCTAGTTTGATCCGAACAAATCTCCTTTCCCCTCTCTTTTATTTTTTCGAAAATTAGGGAATGGATTAGCATGTGATTTCTTTGATCGATACATGTTCTAGGATGCTTAGAATCGAGTTCTACGGATTAAATTATGAAGGAAAAATCATGAACCCTAACCCCTATCATTACCGAAATTTTTCAGATTTGGGGCTTTCGTTTCATGCTCGATTTATTTGTCGAATTGATGATAGATTAGTGTTTCTTATGATATTAATTGATCGTATGAATTGTTTTAGTTTTTTCTTAAAATAAAATCCAAAACCTAAGAGACGAACAAGGCTCGATTTAGGTTGGTAAATGTTATGATATGCTCGATTGGTTGATGGAAATGAGTTATACGATGCATGAGGACAAATATATATTAATTTGAGAATTTTCTAAAAATAAAACGAAAAGTGTAAGAGACGAAGATGTGGTGATAAGTCGAGGCTCGATAACATTTTGAAAATATGATTTGCATGTTAGTAATGCTTGATAGATGATAATCATTGTCGTAAAATTTGAATGAAAACGGAGAATGTAGAATTTTACGTAAGAGACGAACGACGGTCGATAAGTCGGGAATAAATGATGATATGAGGTTATGATTTGCGTAATAATGATTCTCGATAGATAATGAACGATAGTGTAAAATTTGATCAAGTTCTAATGACGTTGAAATTTTCATAAGAGACGAAGACACGAGCATAAGTATTGATAGAAAAATCGAACCAAGGAAATAATTGGATATTAATGACTCTTAACCTTATGAGAACAAGTTTGTAGTTGACGACACTTTCACTCGAGTTTTGGAATGATAATTATAAGTTGAAATCGAGAAGTTAGGATTTGAAATGGGAACTTGATTTGGTATAGTACTAGTTTTGAATGACGAGGTTTTAAACGTCGTTTTAGTAATCGAGAAATGAAATGGAGTTCATCACGTATGAGGTTAAGTGTTGACTGCTTGAGACAATAATTTCGTGTGAAAAAAATAGAGGATTAACATAAGTCGAACCTAGGAAGCTGTGCGCCGAGTTATCGAGCCCTAGGGTTACACTCGGACTGTTTTGCGACGTTTCACGGAAACTGTCATATCTCCTAGCTCGCTTAACGAAATCAAGATCCATAAATTGGAGAGTAAACTAGACATCCGAGGCTTTCTTGTGGTACAGGGCACGTTCCCTTTTTCGAAATCCCCTGTTCTGTATGATGGTTACTGACCTGTACAGTAATTTTCAAAACTCATTTTCTTAAGTTGAATTCTTTTCAACCTAATCTCTTATGACCCTTTAAGTCGATAACGACCCAAATAGCGGCACTCATAGCTACACCAGATTTACGAGAAAGGATCATAAGTGCTCGGAGAAAAGACGAGTCGATTGAGAAGCTTCGACTAAGGATAAGAACGGATAAACCGGACGGTTAGTCCGAAGCACCAGATAATGCGATTTTATTTTAAGGCAGACTTTGTATCCCTGAAGACGACAAATTGAAGAACGATATCATGAGTGAGGCTCACGATACGCCGTATACAGCACACCCAGGGAGTACGAAGATGTATCAAGACTTAAGAAGGAATTTATGGTGGAACGGTTTGAAACGAGATGTTGTCTCGTTTGTTGAAAGATGTTTGGCTTGTCAACAAGTGAAAGCTCTACACCGACGACCATATGGGTTGTTACAGCCATTAAGTATTCCAACATTGAAGTGGGAAGATATAGCTATGGATTTTGTGACAGGTTTGCCCAAGACTAAGAAAGGAAATACTGCCATCTGGGTAGTTATCAATAGGCTCACAAAATCAGCTCACTTTTTACCAATCCCAATTACCTATGGATCAGAAAAGTTGGCACAGTTGTATGTCCGTGAGATTGTACGTCTCCACAGAATACCGAAGTCAATAATGTCTGATAGAGATACCAAATTCATTTCGAGATTTTGGATCACTATGCAGAAGGAGTTAGGTACCGAACATAATTTTAGTACCGCTTTTCACCCTCAGACAGATGGACAATCCGAGAGAACGATTCAGATACTCGTTGATATGTTAAGAATAGTAGTATTGGATAGAAGTGAGAATTGGGAAAAGATTTAGTCGAATTAGCGTACAACAACAGTTACCAAGCGATAATAGGAATGGCGCCTTACGAGGCATTATATGGAAGGAAATGTAGGTCACCACTTTATTGGGATGAAGTAGGTGAAAGAAAGAATCTAAGACCGGATTCAGTCGGTGAAATGATCGAGATAATTCGACAAATTCGAGTCCGAATGAAAGAAGCCCAGAGCCGACAGAAGTCTTACGCCGATGATCGTCGAACTGATCTTAGCTTTGGAATTGGGGATAAGGTTTTCCTCAAGATTTCACCATCCAAGGGAATTATTAGATTCGATGTTAAGGGTAAACTCAGACCAAGGTTTATAGGACCTTATGAGATTTTGGAGAAAATAGGACCTGTTGCTTATAGATTGGCCTTACCACCAAGTCTAGGAAGTGTCCGTAACGTGTTTCACGTATCCCAATTACGAAAGTATGTCTTTGACCCTAAGCACGTAATTAGCCAACAAGACGTTCTTGAGTCCGACTTAAGTTATGAAGAAAAACCATTATCGATCTTGGATCGAAAAGAGCAAGAATTAAGAAATAAGTCGATACCTTTGGTTAAAGTGCTATGGAATCACCACGGGCAAGAAGAAGCCACGTGGGAACTCCAAGAAAAGATGAAAGAGAAATACCCTTACCTTTTCGAAGAAGGTATGCAAATTTCGGGACGAAATTTCTTGTTAGAGGGGTAGGATGTAATACCCCAGATATTTCTTCCGTCACTAAAATAAAAAATTTAATTATTAATTAAGGCTTTGCACGCCTAAGTTAAGGATTTTCAATCTGTAGCTAGTTTTTTGTAGAAATTTTCTACGTTTTTGTTTACCAACGGAATAGTGACGGAAATTCCGTTGCTATATACCTACGGAAATATTTCCGTTGGTAAATTCTTTCAACCGTAGAAATATATACCCACGGATTAGTCATGAAAAATCCGTGGGTATATGGCGACAGATGCTTTTTCCATTGGTAATTTTCCATGTTTTTTTTGTTTTAGCCACGGCTTTTCCGTCTTTATATAGAGATAGATTCTTATCCGCTGGTAATTTTCTGAATTTTAATTTTTTGTTCCTGTATTTTTTTTAACGTGAAATGAATACAAAAATATTTTGTTTGGACCTGAAATGAATACAAAATACTAGTACCAATTCAATAAGATTCCAATTTAACAAAAACACACTAGTACCAATTCAACAAAATTACAACCCTTCTCCAACAAACTAACACCATTCAATTCAACAATATAACAACCATCCTCCAACAAACTAACAACCATTCAATTCAACAATATACTAAGTACCAACAATCCAAGTTCAACAACATAATAACAATCCAAGTTCAACAATATACCAAAGAGTCTGAATACTAGTACTAGAGTCTGAAAATAATACTAAATAGTCCACTAGTAAACTGATAAGTCAATTTGGCTCATCACCTGAATGTGGACGAGGAAACTGACCCGAAGCCAACATCTGCTACATCTCGGCAAATTGTTGCTCAAGGCGTGCACGTACCTCGCGCTCAGCTTGTAGCTGCTCATCTAACGTGCCGATGCGTGTCTGAAACATCTCCTTCTATAATAAGTTTTTGGAAGCAGAATGGGGAGGTGCGCGATGAAATAAGTGGTCCTGGGCCCAAATTCATTCACTTTTAGGCACTTTTGACCTTTATAATTATTTTTCGTTTAGTTTAGATTTGTTTCCTTTTGGTATTTTGTTTCTTTTTTTATTAGGATTTATTGTTTAGAGCTACAAATACGTTCTAACATGTATTAGAAGGAGACTTTTGGATATTTTCTGATAATAAAATTATCTTTCTTTCTCGTACGAAGAGAGTTTGTCTTATACGTTACTTCCGTGTCGAGAAGTAAAGTTATAAATTATTAGTTATATGCTATTAATTATAAATTACTCGATAGTGCTATATATATAGTTGTTAATTATCGATCGATTGCATACATATCGAGTCATTCTAAACAAAACTTATAACTTCATCACTTCATCGTATCCCTATACTATACTATACGATACTATACTATACTATATAACTTAATTAAGTAATGTAACATGTACTGATTAATTAATGTATTCATTGATTTGATCTTAATTAATTTTTTTCGTTCGCCTCAACCCATCCTAACAAACGATATTGTTATAATCATATCATTATATAAAAAACGTATATTAACTCAAAATTAAATTATAATTTATTAATCTTGTACATTTTTGCGAAAAATAGTCAAAATACATTTAGTGATGGAAATTCCGTCTTTATATACCAACGGAAACAAATCCCTCACTATATACCAATGGAAAACATCACTCGGTAAATAGTATACCAATGGAACCATATCCCTCACTATATGTCAACGGAATCTTTCTCTCAGTAATTAGTGACGGAATATCCGCTGCTATATACCAACGGAACGGTTTCCATTGGTATATAGCGACGGATACGCTTCCGTTGGTATATAAAGACGGAACATCCATTGGTAATGTAATGCCCCGTAAATTCCTTACGTTCTAATATTTAAAGTTAAATAAATAAATGACTTTTCATGCCTAAGTTCATAATTTTTGAATTCTAAGGCTAACGGTCGAATCCGTTATTAAAAATAAATTACAGAAATCTACTAGACGGCTACCGTATTAGGGATTAGCGCGTACAAAAAGTTTTTAGTTTGTAAACTAAGAACGGAAAACCGTTTAATTTTACGGTTACAAAATCGCATTACGAACACGCTGAGAAAGTCTGTTTTACGTTTTTCCGGACGAAACTCGAATTTGTCGTCCCGAGTTTTTGTCAAAATAAATTTTATAAATTTATTTTCCAATTAAGTTCATACGTTAGAATTTGTAAGTCAAATCGAATCGCGACGATTTTTGTATAGAGCAACGTTTTTCGTCGTTCGTTTTCCCGTTACGTCGGATCGCGCATGAAAAACCCGTAACCCCCTAAACCTCCTCCATGCAGCCGACACCTCAATTAATTAGGTGTAAGCATGCATGTTTGACTTTGTTAAACTAATGACACCTAAATCTAATTTACACCACTTCAACCATTTTCATCATTGCAAACTTAGACAAAACACATTTCTTTCTCTCCTTCTCTCTATCTCTCTCGGCAATCCTCTCTCTCTCTCCCTCAAACATCATCTTCTTCATCCTTCCCACCCACCATTGAAGCCTTCTTCAAGAGCTTGAAAAAGAACACAAGCCATCAATCCATCCATTCAACCTCTTAAGTTCTTTCTTCAATTCTCAAGGTATGATGATCCTCCACAATTCTATCCATTTGGTTTTCTTTCTTTTTCTTCTTATGTTCGAAATTTTGAGCTATGGGATAGATGAATTGATCTTGGATTAATGAAATTAGATGTATTAGATAGGATAATTGGAGATTAAAATGGAACAAAAACATGAACCCTAAAACCTATGTTATTGCCGAGAATTTTGGGGTTTTTGTAGGATTTTTGTTTTTCTTCTTTTGATCATTGATTCATGCCTAGTAGATGATTAATTAGTGTATGGAATGAAAAGGGATTGAAAGCCCTATGTGTTTGTAAGTTTTCAATTAGGATTTTGAAGTATGAATTTAGGAATTTTATGCATGTTAGTTGTTTTTGCAATTATAATCGATTAATGGATAATATAAGATGTTGATTAGTGAATATATGTTGTTAATATGAGAAGAAAATTATCCCCTTAACATATGTTTAAAACCAGAAATTTATAAGTAATTAGGGGTTTATACATGTTTGATATAAGTGATCAATTGTTAATGAAATATAGTTGCAAATCATGTTAGTTGATTAATAGAATTTAAATGAGAATTTTCTAAAAAATGTTTAGTGAAACATAAGAGGCAAAGATCACCATATAAACTGAGTTATAATGATGTTAAGATGTGTATGCATGCATGAAAACGGTTCACGTTAGACGTAGTTTAACGTCGTAAAATTTGAACAAAAACCGACAACTTTTGAAAATCGTATAAGAGACGAACATTTAGTTGTAACTAAAAATTAAGAAGTCGGATGAGAATTCTAATATGATATTACTGTTTATAATGAAATTTAGAACATCTTTCTAGTTGATGTCATAAGCGTTCGAGTTGAAATAATATGGATTATAGTTATAGTCGAGAACTAGAAGACGTTTGGAATTCCTTTGTTGGTTTAGTACTTGGTAGTTGAAATAAGACGTTAGAACGTCGTGCTTTTGAGCGAGTTGAGAAGGATTTTGTCACGTACGGAAGTACGTGATGACTGCCTTGAGAGTCCAGTTTCTAAAAAAAAAATGAATACGAGAGCTTAAAACGAACCTAAAACGTTATACGTCGAACTTATCAATCAATTAGGGTTTCCACGGCAGTTTGCGACCCTCGCCGGAAACTGTAATATCTTCCAACTCGTTTATCGGATTTGTGATCCGTTAATTGGAGTGCGAACTAGACTTCCTAAGCTTTCTAATGGTATAGGGCTCACCCCCTGTTTCCAAGTCCTCTGTTCTGGACAGCCTGTGCAGTGAAATTTCAGTTTCTTGTTTCCTAAGTTGTTTAATTCACAACTTAGTTTCTTTCAAACGTTTAAGCCGTTTTTAGCTAACGAACATCTCCCTACTGACCTTAGAGTCAAGTATGGAACCTTGAGTGATGAAAACCAGTCGAGATCTTATATCTTATCCTTTCATTAAAGAAGTAATAAACGAGAAATTTCATAAGTCATTCAAGGAACTAAAATATAAATCGCCTAAGTTGATTCTTTCCAACTTAGTTTCTTATAATCCTTAAAGTTGTATTAAGACATCGAATACCTTCTCTTCTGACCCGAGAGTCGAATATGAGATCTTCCGAGTTCTAAACAAGATTAGTACGAGTCTCATTTCCTGTTTAAGTAAAACGAATCTAGTAAGCGTGCAAATGCCAAAAGAATAAAATAACTAAATCTTTCTTCGATTCTCTTTCTTCGATTATTCTTTTGCGAACCGTTTTTAAGTATGTTTATTTTACGATGAAGGAGGAAGCCAACTGTAGAGAAAGGACGGAAGATCCCAAGTTGGAAGCTTTTGCTTATAAGTTCTGTATTTTACAAGGTGGGCTTTTATTATATGAAAATAAAACGTGGGTTTTTCCACAAACCGAAAGTAAAGTTTACAGCTTTGATAATTGTGTTTTATCAACGTGATAATCTTGGCATAAAATGTTTAACTATTTTATGTGAGTTCTCTTGTACCTTTGTGAGTTAACCTTTGGGTTTCCCAGAATTTATAGTTAACCGCTAGGATTGTTAACTATTATCGATCGGCTCTGAGTTAGCTATTAAGCGCTTTCCAGAGTTAATGCACTTTGTAACCTGTGGTGTATGTGGTATCCTGTTGAGGGGTAGCCAGCCACGGTGAATTAGCTTTGGTCAAGATTGAACATAACATACTCTAAAAATGCTTGCGCAAGCTGCTTTATACAAATTAGTCAGAAAAGGTTTAGTAGGCTCGGGCCTTTTCAACAAAACCCCGATGCGCTACGGTTATAAAATGCCAGATTATTTATACTTATGATTATGATTTCGGCATCGTGCCCACTAAGTACGTTTGTACTTAGCCCTGCATTGTTTTCTAAATGTGCAGGTTGAAGCGACGGTGAGCGGCGACGGTTGATGTTGAGATAAAAGATAGGATGTTTAGTTAGAACCCTTCCGCTGCCAAACTTTGAATTTCTTTGATGTACTTTTGAACAATATTCAGTAGTCTAAGTATATAAATTTTGAACTTAGTTTCTTTTTATACTTTTGTCGAGTAATCTTTAGGGATTAACTCTTTCTTATTGATATTCAAGTCTTATTCATAGTTTGTCGATGTTTTTCATGTATGTTTAGTCAATTAGCCCCCTTCTTCCCCGCTTCTTTAATCCAACCCCAGTCGCACCCCGGCTTCTGCCGTCCCTCGGGATTTGAGGCTGTGACAGAGTGGTATCAGAGCAGTCGTTCCTGCTCTGTACCAGAGTCTTCCTTTCCTAAGTAGCACCACAAAGTGGTAGTAACAGAGCAATCGTTTCTGCTCTGCATATGAGTCTTCATTCAAGTAGTAGCATATAGTATTCGTTCTTACTCTATAAGGAGTCTTCTTCGCGTCGCAAGATAGAGTGTTCGTACTGATTCTATATCGAGTCTTCTTTCGAGTCGTGAAATGGAGTAGTTATTCATATTCTATAGTGAGTCTCTTTTCGAGTCATAAGATAAAGCACCTGTATATACTTTAGATCAGAGTGTTCTTTCAAGTAAAGATAGGAGTTAAGTTATGGCATTACGATTCAGAATATAGATGACAACTCAACCTCCCGCTACGTCGACTCAACGTGGAAAAAATATATATAAGAAGGAATGTCAGTAGTTTAATTTCTTTTCAATAAGGAATTTCGAATAATTATTTCCCAAGTATAAGAATTTATACTTGCTTGTTTATGTGATTATGTGATAGCACTAGTGCTATGTTATGTGAAATTATCTGTGAAATAATTTCTTTTTGTTTGAAAATATTTTTGATGCACAAGAATTTAGAAGGATTTTAAGGATTTTTCCCGGATTATGGAGAACATAGACTTGAAAACCTAAGGTTTTTCCGGCTCTTCAAGAACTTAGACGTTTTAAGAAAGATTAATTTCAAATGATTTTGAAAGGAGATTCACAACACAGGAAGGACTTCTTTTGACAAATGTCACGTGCGTAAAGTGACATTAATAAAGACTCGACAAGAGTCGATCTTTGTTATAACTTCGATATGAATTTCCTTCAAGGAAATGAAATGAATAAATAAAAAGGTAAATCGTGTTAGTAATCGAAAGGAAAAAGTAGATGTTAGAGAAGCAACGGCTTCAAAGTAAGAAAGATGCAAATGAGACAGAAGTTCCATGTGATTGAGGGACTGTTATGTGGACCTGATCAACCCACATAATAAGGAACTCAGTAATATGGGTCTTATGCCCCGTGAGCAAACCCTATTTTAGTATGGTATAAGTGTTTTAAAAGAAATTAATAATGCTTACGTATAAGTAACATGAAACGTCATCGTTCCAATTCGTTCCGTTTCTTTTAACGGAGTTCGCTTTGTTAAGTTTTGGGAAGCAGTATGTTTTATTATTAAGAAACAAGCACGAAGCTTGATTAGAATTCTTTCTACGAATGTTCAAATCAGACAACGTTTAGAACTTATGTTCTAAAGCCTTTCCCAAGATAAAAGTCTATTCTTCTGATGGAATTTAATCTTATACTTCATTCTCGAACGAAGAATACAACTAGTACGAGTATTAACTTTCTTTGGGAATAAATGTTACTCTTGAATAAGTGCCATGAACAACGTGAACACGCATTGTCTTAATAAGTGAAATTGTTAAGAAATTTTCTTCAATAATGGAAATAATGAATATTTATAAATAAATAAAAGTTATAAGAAAGTAAATGGTTAATATGATAGGAAATGGGAATAAAATCTCGAAAATTTATTTCTATATATTGTGCGTACCAATGTAATTTTCTTTGAAAATTACTAAAATGTCTAAGATAAGATGGTTTGACTAAGTACGGTGTTATTACAATTGAATAAGGAATATTCATTTTGTAATTTAAGATTTTTCGTAAGATAAGATATTGTCCTACATGTTACTAATCCGTGTTTCTAAAAAAAAATAAAAAAAATAAAAAATAAAAAAAATAAAAAATAAAAAAAAAAAAACTTGTAGGATGTCATCCAGTAGTGATTTGACTCAGGGGAGTCAATCTCCACCGCAGCGGACTTGAGAAGGTCAGCTAGTAGATAGGTTTTGGGATTATGGGGCAAACTCGGGACACGACGTAGGGCAGAGGATCAGTTATTTCTCGACGGTTTACTACTTCGCCCGGCGTTGGGTTACAGAGGCTCAGGCTATCATGGGTTTGGTTAGATGTCTACCAGAGGAATAGCGTGGTTCGGCAAACGACACGGCATGGTACCATCTTGGAGTTTTTGGTGACGACGTGGAGCCGATAGGGAACTATTATTTTGCTTTAGAGGTACACAGTCGCTTCTACCTGAGCAGACACATGACAGCATATCCAGTTCAGGAGCATCCCCCCTACACTCACTACCCAGCAGATTTAGAGTCAGATCACGAGGGGATAGATCCAGAGTTTGTGCACAGTTGGAGATTCCTTCGGTGATGATACCTAGCATGGGCACAGAGGAGTTAGTTGCAGGGACAGTTGACGGTTTAGGGTTACCTGCTCCTATCCTACAAGGGCCTTTCGTGAGAGCTCAGGGACCATTCGAGTCAGGACTGGAGTACTTAGACACAGACGCAGAGCTTGCCGCCCTATTATAGTTTCCATCTTCTTACAGATCCCTTGACGAGATTTGCGCGGAGTTGGCTAGAGTTAGGACAGAGTTTGAGGCAGGACCGTCCAGGGTCCGTTCCAGGGAGGAGTACGAGCCCAGTGCACTTTCCGACCCTCCCCTGCTACCTCCGAAGAAGCGGGCGTCAGTGACCTGCTGGGACTACTTAGTATCGGATAGCGAGACGACAGCTTTGGATGTGCTTGCACTACCATCACTTACCCTTGCAGACGGCACTACATTGAGGGTCGACGAGGCGCTTTAGTTTACCTTCGGTTCAGAGTCAGATGATGAGGACCCGAATGAGGAGCCGGAGGAGGATACCGATGAGGACCCGGACGAGGATCCTGAGGAGGATCAGGCCGCAGAGGGTGGTGCAGATTAGACCGCAGTTAGACGAACGGAGCATCAGGGACGCGCAGTAGTATAGTTGCCCTCTGTTATGTACATAGTCGGATCAGTAACTAGATAGTTTTTGTAGTACTCTAACGAATACGAAATTTTTATGGATCGTTTTCGTTCTAGTACTTCTGGTAGTACAGCAATGCAATATGTTAGTGCATCCTGTACAGGTAGGAAATCAGCCTAGCTTAGACTCGTTGTAGTCTAGTTTTGTATAAGTCCTTGTTAAAGGCAAAACTAATATTCTTTTTGATGTATATATACATACATGACCCCAAAAAGGGTTTTTAATCACAAGAAAGTCCTTTATGAATCTTATAACTAAACCAGATTATCAAATGAACTCGTGTAATAAGTGCTTTTAATTTAACCTTGGAGGTTAAAAGTTGAAAGAATTAGAATCAAAACTAAATTCGATATTTCCGTATACGTGAAGTTGTTAAGTTAAAAAAAAAAATTATAAGAGAAAGAAGATTTAAAAAAGCAAATACTAACAAGGAAAATTCTTGTATTCTATAGTTCAGAAATGTCGCAGAAAGTCGTTAACAACCTAAGAGGACCCGATAGTCATAGAAAGTCTGACCAAGGTCAAGAGCAACGCATAAGGGAAGGAAGACAGAAATATCCAGGAACTTTTTCACATTCCCAACCTTCTCAACATCATAGTATGACGAATTTATTCTTCGAAAGACAACCACCATCTTTCAATGGGTCTGGTAACCCAATGGAGGCCGAACGATGGATACACGCTATAGACAAAATCTTTGAGATAATTAGACCTAGCGATGAGGAGCGCCTAGCATATGCCGAATATCAGCTAACCGGACCAGCTAAATATTGGTGGGAGAATAGGCAAAGAGTTATGACTGAAGAGCAAGCGGCTCCAACTACTTGGAATGATTTTAAGAAGGCATATCATGATAGGTATGTACCCAAAAGAGCCGAGCTTGAGGAGGAGATAGCCAGGAAGCTTCAGGGAGAACTTAAATACGAACTGGGAATAGCAGTGGCCAGAAAGGAGGGATTGAGTTATGAAGAACTACTAGGTCGAGTTTGTGAGATAGAGGCATTAGTGCCTAATAAAGGAAAAATGGTAAAGTCCACACCAGTACCAAACGAGACAGCAACCCAAGACCCTCCCAACAATAAGGTTAATCATAAGGGAAAAAGAAAATGGGAAGGGAATAGCAGTGAGTGCTACCAGAGCCGCAATAACCAAGGAAAAAAGAATAAGATTCGGCAGAATTATCAGCAGCTAGAAAAAGGAAGTAAGGATGGAAAGAAAGTAGGGCAGCAAAGGAATAGAAATCAGGGAAGAAAGCAACTAGAAAGGGTTCACGTTCCAATTTGCTCCAAATGCAATAAGACGCACCCTGGAATATGTCAGGCAGGCACTAACAACTGTTTCAACTGTGGATATGAAGGACATATGAAGAAAAATTGCCCAAACCCACCGATGGCAAATAATGTATACCAACCCAAACACCTCCAAATTCTGAGAAATACCCAAGAAGGGATCTTTTCTCCAGCTTGCCCTAGGTGTGGCAAGATACATTCCGGTATATGTTTAGCAAAGTCTGATGTATGTTTCAATTGTATGAGCGAGGGACACGTTAAGAGGTATTGCCCAGAATGGAAGCAGGCAACAAAACAGAAACAGGAAGTTTCTGTATGTTCAGAATGTGGTAAGAGGCATGAGGGTGTGTGCCTAGCAAACATGAATAGATGTTTCTTATGTGGGATGCTGGAGCATATAAGTGAGGATTGCCCAACACGGTTTCAAATGATAGTACCATATCAGTACGACCAGCCTCAATCATTGATTACAGCTCAAATCCAGTCTCAGGCACAACCGTTACAACCACAACAAAATATAGGAGCTTACATGATAGGGCAAGGAAAACAGCGTGAAGGAAAGGGGAAGCTGGCAGGTATTGGACGAACCTTATAATTAATTTGTCATGGCTAAACCCATTTTAGGGCATTATAATTATTTTCCTTAGTACTTATTGATACTTTAGGGATAGAACTAGGACGCGCTAGCTACAAACTAGGGAGAACTACACTTTAGAAAGAACGATAACCTCAGAGAAATTATTTCCTTAGTTTCGTCGAACATGGAATTTAGATCTAGGGTCTTTTAAAAGTGATAACAAACAATCGAACAGTGATATGATGTTCAACATATTGTTTTTATATATATAATTTTAGGAATAAACTAGTTGTTTGGGAATTACATCATGATTCTCTACAACGAGAGAAAAATCTCTTCTCAACCCCGATTAGAGAACCAATAGAACTCTATGGAATTTCGATGGACATAAGGATACTGATAATATTCTCCCTACAAGTCAAGAAGTCAATGAAAATGAAATTTACGATCGTTTATCTCGTGAACCTAGTTGGAGATCCCAGAGCCAACAAGACTTTTGAACGTGGGAATTAGGAATGAATATGAAAATATCTTTCCAGAAGTATTGATGGGACTACCATCGAATTATCATATAGGTTCTGCGACCAACTTAGAACTGTTAGCAATGCCCAAATCAAAAAAAAAAAAAAAACTATTTAAAATGATACCAGGAGAATTATAAGAATTCTAGAACCATCTGCTAATGTTGTTAGGTAATGATTTCATTAGGCAGACGTTTTCCCTATGGAAAACACCGTGATGTTTAACGCAAGGATAAATGAGTCTTCAAGAACGTTCATTGGATATCAAGTTAAATAAGATAAGAAAGCAATAGTTTATGCTTCACAGCACTTTAACCTCAGGAATTTAAGTAACCAACCTATGACTTAGGGCTTGCAACCGTAGAACATGTACTGAAATATGGTGTAAGAGATTAGATCTTCACAGATCACAATAGATCGGAGTACATTATCGAGCAAAGGAATTAGCGTAAGATAAAAGAGATGGCTCAAATTAGTAGAATAGTACGCTTGTGAAATAAATTACCACCTAGGTAAAAGCAGCTAAAGGATAGACACGCTGAGTCGTAAGATCCCACCTAAGTTTAGGTATCTCTTCTTAGGAAAATAAACGTTTATATAAGGATTTGGGATAATAGGTGTAGTAATGCACGATACCCCAACATCAATTATAGAAGCAAATAGCGATACAAGTAGCTATACCAAATTACGAGAAGGATTTTAAGTACCTAGAAGAAAGACGAGTAAATGAATTAGTTTCGACTAAGGATAAGATTGGACAAACCAGACAATGACTCTAAAACAAAGAGTTTTGATAGGAATTAGGAGTGGACTTAATATCTCCAATGACAACAATTAAGGATTTAAGAAAGGTTTTCCAGTGGAATAGAGCGAAACAAGACTTTGTCTTGTTAATAGAATATCTTTAGCTTATAAGTGGAAGTTCTCACTGACGACCATGCGAGCTGTTACAACCGTTAAATGTTCCAATATGGAAATAAAAGGATATAGTATTAAATTGTTTAAGACTCGCTCAAAGTTAACAGTAGGAATACTGCCTTGGGATAGTTTCCTATAGGCCGTTAATCAGTTTACTACCTACCAAATCCTAAAATTTTCCATAGATCAAAGAAGTTATCAGGACTATATATCCGTAAGATAGTGCGTCTGTACGAAATACCAACTTCAATCTTAGCACCATTTTTTTTCTCCCATCTCCAGTTTGATTAAATAATCTGTGAAAATGATTCAGATACTCGCTGATATACTAAGATCGATAATATTAGCTCAAAAAGTGACATGGAAGAATAACTTCCATCAATCGAATTGTGATAATAATAGTAATAAGTTACGATAGGTAAAACGCCTTACGAGGCTTTAAATTTCTTTTAATAGCTACCGTATTGTTATAAGGTGGGTAAAGGAACAAACTCAGGATCAGAAACGGTCAGTGAAATAATCGAAATCATACGATAGATCCGAATCGGAATAAAAGAATTTAAATAAGACAAATGTCTTATGTGTATACATTCAATTTGACCCTTAATAATGTAAAGAAGGATATATTAAAAAAAAAAAACTCTTAAAGAGAAACGACAATTTTGTGTCAGGTTTAAAACTTCGACAAAGATTTTCATAATTAGCAAATAACTCGGAAAGAATAGTTTCCAATACAAATAGTTATGGCTTTATTGCCAAAGTTACAAATGCTTATCTTACGTGTATCTCATTTTGAGAAAGTATTATAAATCGTTTTATGCACAAAGTGTTGTCAGTAAAACGTCGGTCTTAAAACCGACCTAAATTATGGAAAAAGAACGAAAATGATCTTGAAACGAAAAGCATAAGAATTTAGAAACGAGTCAATGTGTTATTGAGTAGATAAGAAGATCTTTACGACCAAGAAAAGCCACGTGAGAGTTTAACGAAGAATTGAGAAAGGAATACCCCTATCAGTTAAGAGGATAAGCAAATTTCGGGACGAAATTTTTTGTAAAGGGGGTAGGATGTAATGCCCCGTAAATTCCTTACGTTCTAATATTTAAAGTTAAATAAATAAATGGCTTTGCACGCCTAAGTTTATAATTTTTAAATTCTAAGGCTAACGGTCGAATCCGTTATTAAAAATAAATTACATAAGTCTGCTAGACGGCTACCGTATTAGGGATTAGTGCGTACGAAAATTTTTTAGTTTGTAAACTAAGAACGGAAAACCGTTTAATTTTACGGTTACAAAATCGCAATACGAACACGCTGAGAAAGTCTGTTTTACGTTTTTCCGGACGAAACTCGGATTTGTCGTCCCGAGCTTTTGTCAAAATAAATTTTATAAATTTATTTTCCAATTAAGTTCATACGTTAGAATTTGTAAGTCAAATCGAATCGCGACGATTTTTGTACCGAGCAACGTTTTTCGTCGTTCGTTTTCCCGTTACGTCGGATCGCGCCGGAAAAACCCGTAACCCCCTAAACCTCCTCCATGCAGCCGACACCTCACTTAATTAGGTGTAAGCATGCATGTTTGACTTTGTTAAACTAATGACACCTAAATCTACTTTACACCACTTCAACCATTTTCATCATTGCAAACTTAGACAAAACACATTTCTTTCTCTCCATCTCTCTATCTCTCTCGGCAATCCTCTCTCTCTCTCCCTCAAACTTCATCTTCTTCATCCTTCCCACCCACCATTGAAGCCTTCTTCAAGAGCTTGAGAAAGAACACAAGCCATCAATCCATCCATTCAACCTCTTAAGCTCTTTCTTCAATTCTCAAGGTATGATGATCCTCCACAATTCTATCCATTTGGTTTTCTTTTCTTTTCTTTTTCTTCTTATGATCGAAATTTTGAGCTATGGGATAGATGAATTGATCTTGGATTAATGAAATTATATGTATTAGATAGGATAATTGGAGATTAAAATGGAACAAAAACATGAACCCTAAAACCTATGTTATTGCCGAGAATTTTGGGATTTTTGTAGGATTTTTGTTTTTCTTCTTTTGATCATTGATTCATGCCTAGTAGATGATTAATTAGTGTATGGAATGAAAAGGGATTGAAAGCCCTATGTGTTTGTAAGTTTTCAATTAGGATTTTGAAGTACGAATTTAAGAATTTTATGCATGTTAGTTGTTTTTGCAATTATAATCGATTAATGGATAATATAAGATGTTGATTAGTGAATATATGTTGTTAATATGAGAAGAAAATCATCCCCTTAACATATGTTTAAAACCAGAAATTTATAAGTAATTAGGGGTTTATACATGTTTGATATAAGTGATCAATTGTTAATGAAATATAGTTGCAAATCATGTTAGTTGATTAATAGAATTTAAATGAGAATTTTCTAAAAAATGTTTAGTGAAACATAAGAGGCAAAGATCACCATATAAACTGAGTTATAATGATGTTAAGATGTGTATGCATGCATGAAAACGGTTCACGTTAGACGTAGTTTAACGTCGTAAAATTTGAACAAAAACCGACAACTTTTGAAAATCGTATAAGAGACGAACATTTAGTTGTAACTAAAAATTAAGAAGTCGGATGAGAATTCTAATATGATATTACTGTTTATAATGAAATTTAGAACATCTTTCTAGTTGATGTCATAAGCGTTCGAGTTGAAATAATATGGATTATAGTTATAGTCGAGAACTAGAAGACGTTTGGAATTCCTTTGTTGGTTTAGTACTTGGTAGTTGAAATAAGACGTTAGAACGTCGTGCTTTTGAGCGAGTTGAGAAGGAGTTTGTCACGTACGGAAGTACGTGATGACTGCCTTGAGAGTCCAGTTTCTAAAAAAAAAATGAATACGAGAGCTTAAAACGAACCTAAAACGTTATACGTCGAACTTATCAATCAATTAGGGTTTCCACGGCAGTTTGCGACCCTCGCCGGAAACTGTAATATCTTCCAACTCGTTTATCGGATTTGTGATCCGTTAATTGGAGTGCGAACTAGACTTCCTAAGCTTTCTAATGGTATAGGGCTCACTCCCTGTTTCCAAGTCCTCTGTTCTGGACAGCCTGTGCAGTGAAATTTCAGTTTCTTGTTTCCTAAGTTGTTTAATTCACAACTTAGTTTCTTTCAAACGTTTAAGCCGTTTTTAGCTAACGAACATCTCCCTACTGACCTTAGAGTCAAGTATAGAACCTTGAGTGATGAAAACCAGTCGAGATCTTATATCTTATCCTTTCATTAAAGAAGTAATAAACGAGAAATTTCATAAGTCATTCAAGGAACTAAAATATAAATCGCCTAAGTTGATTCTTTCCAACTTAGTTTCTTATAATCCTTAAAGTCGTATTAAGACATCGAATACCTTCTCTTCTGACCCGAGAGTCGAATATGAGATCTTCCGAGTTCTAAACAAGATTAGTACGAGTCTCATTTCCCGTTTAAGTAAAACGAATCTAGTAAGCGTGCAAATGCCAAAAGAATAAAATAACTAAATCTTTCTTCGATTCTCTTTCTTCGATTATTCTTTTGCGAACCGTTTTTAAGTATGTTTATTTTATGATGAAGGAGGAAGCCAACTGTAGAGAAAGGACGGAAGATCCCAAGTTGGAAGCTTTTGCTTATAAGTTCTGTATTTTACAAGGTGGGCTTTTATTATATGAAAATAAAACGTGGGTTTTTCCACAAACCGAAAGTAAAGTTTACAGCTTTGATAATTGTGTTTTATCAACGTGATAATCTTGGCATTAAATGTTTAACTGTTTTATGTGAGTTCTCTTGTACCTTTCTGAGTTAACCTTCGGGTTTTCCAGAATTTATAGTTAACAGCTAGGATTGTTAACTATTATCGATCGGCTCTGAGCTAGCTATTAAGCGCTTTCCAGAGTTAGTGCACTTTGTAACCTGTGGTGTATGTGGTATCCTGTTGAGGGGTAGCCAGCTACGGTGAATTAGCTTTGGTCAAGATTGAACATAACATACTCTAAAAATACTTGCGCAAGCTGCTTTATACAAATTAGTCAGAAAATGTTTAGTAGGCTCGGGCCTTTTCAACAAAACCCCGATGCGCTACGGTTATAAAATGCCAGATTATTTATACTTATGATTATGATTTCGGCATCGTGCCCACTAAGTACGTTTGTACTTAGCCCTGCATTGTTTTCTAAATGTGCAGGTTGAAGCGACAGTGAGCGGCGACGGTTGATGTTGAGTTAAAAGATAGGATGTTTAGTTAGAACCCTTCCGCTGCCAAACTTTGAATTTCTTTGATGTACTTTTGAACAATATTCAGTAGTCTAAGTATGTAAATTTTGAACTTAGTTTCTTTTTATACTTTTGTCGAGTAATCTTTAGGGATCAACTCTTTCTTATTGATATTCAAGTCTTATTCATAGTTTGTCGATGTTTTTCATGTATATTTAGTCAATTAGCCCCCTTTTTCCCCGCTTATTTAATCCAACCCCAGTCGCACCCCAGCTTCTGCCGTCCCTCGGGATTTGGGGCTGTGACAGGTAAATATTTTTAAATATTTTTTTTATTTTTAACTTAATTATAACGACGGACACATCCGTATTTAAATTTACTGACGTAATTTCTGTCTTTATATCCGTCGCTAATTCCCGCGAGAATAATCCTGCCAAGTATCCGTCATTAATCCATCAGTAATCCATTGGTAAAGTTTTGGAAGTTGATCCATCTTTATTCCGTTGGTAATCTGTTGGTATTTAATGACGGATATTTGTCCGTTAGTAATTTGGTAGCTAATTGATAGTTTTTTTTTTAGTGTACACTTGCCCGTAAAAGTGTTGTAAGGTCTTGTTTGAACCCGTAATTGAACTGGATAGGTTCCTTGGTACCCACTATTCAAGTAGAATGTTTGATAAGCATGCCTAAGCTTATCTAGTGGATTACTTCCCCAAAAAGGAAGTCGTAGACATAGGAGGTCAATCTCTAAACCATGTTAAAATACTGAGTCCTTTACTTTTTGTATTTACATTCAGTATTTTAAATTCAGTTATCTAACCAACTGACCCAACATAAAAACTACAATTTCACAAACTGCACTAAGTTTTGGGAACTTGACCTTCCCTGTTTTCATTAAGGTTTAAGTAACGAGCTTTAATTTCCACCAACTTCTACAAACGCTTAACTCTTTGAAACCTTAGTTGGAATATATAGCTGACCCTCAGTCAAAGAAGTCAGCTGTGCACAGAACTGTGTGAACAGCTTCAACTGACCATCTTAGTTGTAGAAAAGCTCCAACTGACTTTCACAGTAGTTGAGCAAACTGACCTGAGCAGTTAAGTCAGTGAAAAGATTTTATAAAGCAAAAATTGCTACTGGTGTATTCCTCTCCCCCCCCCCCCCAATACACCAGATACTCATTACCTAGACCATCAAGTGGTATTAGAGTAGTGGTTCAAAAGACTGTTGATTCTGGTTCACAAGGTGTGAGTCGAGTAGATTTTTCAGTGGTCAACTAAACAAATCTTTTCTAGAAAACCTTAGTGCATTCTGCTGCATATTTTCTTGTTTGTCTCTTGTTGTGTGAAGCAAACATGAACCCGAATTTTTTTTGGAAACTTACCGGAGTTCTCCATGGATGACTATCCCTCGTAGAAGTTTCGCCTGAAGATGGCACTGATTGCCAGGCATCACAAGATGTGGGAGACTATTGAAAATGGTTCCATCCCACGTGACTCAGTGAGTATTGGTCCTTTCCACCACTCCAGGAGAAGGAGAGATGATGATGGAAGAAGAACCAAAAGGCCCAGAGGCGTACAACAAGGAAAAAAGAGACATCGTACTGCTAGATGACATAACAAAGAGTGTCATCTCTTCCACTATCGGGAAAGCCTACCTGCCGAAGATTACCAATTGCTCCATAGAAAAAGATATGTGGGAAGCCTTAGCTGCACACTGTGAAGGCTCTGACGAGATAAAGGAGAATAAGTTCACCTTAGCTTGTCAGAAGTATGAGAACTTCTCTCAGCTAACCGGGGAGTCCATTGACAAGATAGAGCTGAGATTCACAAAGGTCCTAATGGACATTGAGAGTATTAGAAAGGGCAAATACTCTCAGCGTGAGATGAACTTGAAAGTTCTCTCCACATTAGGCAAAGACTGGGCGGTCTACAGAGTCGTCCATCAAAATTAGAGTGACCTCGGTTCGATGACAATTGAGAAGTTGTTCCCCATACTCAAGGCGAATGAGTATGACATCCTCTAACTAAAGCTAACCAATCTTCTGAAACCAGAACAGACCAAGCACAACTCAGCTGCCAAGCTAGTGGAGTTTCGAGCTGACTCTGGAAAATCCAATTTCGCAAGACCCTCACGGTCCACTGACTTCTCAGCTAGGGATCGACTGAGTAGGTCTGAACTTTAGAAAAAGGTCAACAAAATGACCAAACAACTTGAAGAGATGAACTCCAAGATTGAGTATTTACAGGAGGATCAACAGGAGCAGGCGGAGCACAACTGAACCCTCCACAAGGAATCAAAGCGATGGATGCTTTGAATGCGGGAAGCCAGGAGCCAGGACACTTCAAAACCGACTGTCTTGATCTCTCTAAGAAGGAGAAAGATGCCCTCCAAGAAAAGCCAAGGAGAAGACAAAGGCCATGATCGTTGAGGATGACGCCGACAACACCAACATATTCGCAGAGTCAGAAGGAGAAGAAACTAACTCGCCATCAAGCTCAGCAGGAAAAGACCAATGCTTCTTGGCATTGCCAGAAGAGTCAACTGATGAGGTAAACTCTTCTTTCCATCCCTCTCATATTGTTTCTTCTGTTAATCAATGTACAGGAGAATTAGACGAAGATGTTCAACTATCTTGGGATAAGGTCGCACACCTGAGTAGATTATGCACTACTCAAGTGGCACAGTGCAAAGAACTTCAAATTGAGTTTGACAACATGAGCAACGAGCTGATCATGAAGGATAAAGATATAGAGAAGCTCGTGGAAGAAAACTGAAGACTCCATGAATAAGTTGCTCAATCAACCAATAGTCAGGTCATCAACTTAATCAACATGACCAGGACTCAGGCGGAATACATCTCTCAGTTGCAAATGGAGTTGAAGTTTGCAAAAGAGAAGATAGTATCTCTTCATGCCTCGATCGCAACTCTAGAGAGCATGTTAAGCCACCAAAGACCTCCCAAATGCATTGAAGGTCTTAGATACAACCCAGCGACGGACATTGGAGCTTAGCCAGCACAGTTCATCAGTTCAACTCAATCACCGACTGAGACACCTCAAGTTCAACTAAACTCAGTCGAAGTCACAGTTCAAGAGACTCCAGTCATCCCTCAGACTGTCGAGACTTCTATGAAGGATAAAGAAAAGAAGGTTCTAACTGAAGAACCTAAGGAACATGATGCTGGTACATTAAAAGGATGCTGAGGGATCCTCAAGGAAGTCCAGACCCCGAGGTCATAAACGAGGGGAAATAGACGAAGTGGACATTCACACCCAAGGTAGAATCAGCCCAGGTGCAAACCAAATTACTCAGCCCAGACAGTTCTCGTCATGCAAGAATCGACCATCACATAAAGAGTCGATACCGTGCTCCACATCGATAGAGATATCTACCAAAAAGTAGGACTGCTCATGCTTCAAAACCAACTCAGTCAACAGTCTATGTGGATGAAGAAGAAAGAGTGATTCGAACTGACCCCTCAATTCGAGTCTTCGAGGAAACCCATGTCACTAACCTTTCAGGACCCAGCTGAGTGTTAGTACCTAAAGTTCTTCTTGTGTTTTGCAGGACCAAGATGAACTGAGAAAGAGAAGAGTTGCAAAGTCAGTCTGGGTGTTGGACAGCAGATACTCCAGGCATATGACTCATCAGAGGAATCTTCTCATTGATATCAAGTTTCGAGATGGAGGTATTGTTACCTTTGGTGATGACTCCCAGGGTAAAACCAAAGGATCTGGTACATTCGAAACTGACCTTGTGACTATTAAAAATGTTTCCTTGGTCAATAGATTGAAGCATAACTTGCTCTCCATAGGCCAACTCTGTGATAATGGTTTTTCTGTGAAGTTTGATGCACAGGGATGCAGGGTGAAAGATGTCAAGACCAAACAGATTCTCTTATATGGTAGACGATTTTCATCAGGTAGAGTCTACTACACAGACTGGTCGAGTAGATTACCAAAAACATGCCTCGTATCCAAGAGCAGCTCGGGGATAAGGTGGCTATGGCACAAGAGACTCAACCACCTCAACTTCAAAACCATGACAAGTTAGCTCACAAACAGCATGCTGTTGGAATACCGGATTGAAACATAGTCCGACGGATCACTACAGTGCATGTCAACTTGAAAAATTGGCTAGAGCCTCATTCCATTTTAAAATGACGCCCTCCGTGGATCAAGTTCTGCAATTGATCCACATGGATCTTTCCGGTCCGGTCACCCCGAAGAGTGTGAGTGTAATGCCCCGTAAATTCCTTACGATCTTAAACTTTTAAAGTTAATTAAATAAATGGTTTTGCACGCCTAAGTTTACGATTTTAAATCCTAAGACTAACGGTCGAATCCATTTCTGAAAATAAATTACGGAAGTCAGCTAGACGACTACTGTATTTAGAGTTAGCGTGTACGAAAAGTTTTTAGTTCGTGAACTCAGAACGGAAAACCGTCTGAGTTTTACATTCACGAAATCGCGCTACGAACTCGCCCGAGAAAGTTCGTTTTTATGATTTTCTGGACGAAACTTGGACTGTGTCGTCCCGAGTTTTTGTCAAAATAAATTTTATAAATTTATTTTTCCGATTAAGTTTAGTACGTTAGGATTTATGGTCGAATCGGATCTCGCCGATTTTGTGCCGAAATACGTTTTTCGTACGTCATTTTCCGTAACATCGTAACGAGTCGGAAAAGCGGGATATTCCTTATTTCTTTTTAGGTCCAGCCGACCTCTCTCTCATTTAGTTAGATTTTTGGTGTTTTATATAGTTTAATAAGGGACACCTATTACTATACTATTCCTACTTTACACCTATTACCTTATAACATAAGTTAACACAATTAAAACTATCCTCACTCTCCCTCCCAACCATACTTTCGGCAGCTTCACACCCCCCCTATCATCTTCATTTTCTTCCACCATTGTTGAAGAAACCTTCAAGAACTCCAAGAGGAAACACACAAGTCTTGATTCATCCATCCAATCCTAACGCTTTCTTCATTAATTAGCAAGGTAATCTTCTCCTCCATATTTCTATCCATCAATCTTCTTCTTCTTTTCATTTTCTTCTTTGATCGAAAATTATAGTTATGAAATAGATGATTCGATCTTGGATTAATAAAATTGGATGTGTTAGATAGGTTAATTAGGGTTTAGAATTGAGCAAAACCAAGAACCCTAATATCTATATTAATACCAAAAAATTAGGGTAAATTATTAGGATTTTGGTTTTCTTCAATTAATAATAAATTCATGCTTAAGAGATGTTTAATTGGTGATTAGAACAAAGAGGAATCGAAAGCCCTATGTTTTGTGAAAACCGATTTAGGGTTTAAGTTTGAAATTGGATTTGCAATTGATTAATTGTTGATATAATAGGATGATTAGTGGATAAATGATGTTAATTAGAGAAGAAAATCACTCTCTTAATATAAATGTAAATACCGAAATATATAGTAGAATTAGGGGTTTCCATGTGTTTGTTTAAATTGATGAATTGATGATGGAATTATGTTGTAGTTGATGTTAGTTGTTAATAGGAATTTAATTAGATTTTTCTAAAAATAATTTATGTAATGTAAGAGACGAAGAACTCGTCGTAAGTTGAAATATATTGATGTTATGAAATGATTGCATGCATAAAAGTGATTCTCGATAGATGTAGTTTAATGACGTAAAATTTGAACAGAATTCGACAACTTTGTAAATTTCATAAGAGACAAACAACTAGACGTAACTAATAACCGAGAAGTCGAATGAGAATTCTAATTTGATATTATTGTCTATGGTGAACTTGAGAACAACTTTGTAGTTGACGTCATGAGCTTTCGAGCTTTTATAATATGAGCTATGATTATAGTCGGGAACTAGAACGCGAATTTGAATAATCTTGTTGGTTTAGTAATTGTTAGTTGAAAGCCGACGTTTAGAACGTCGTGCTATTTTTGAGAAGGAGTTCACCACGTACGGGAGTACGTGATGACTGCCTTGAGGGTCCAGTTTCTAAAGAAATCGAATACGAGAGCTTAGAACGAACCTAAGACGTTATACGTCGAATCTATCGAGCAACTAGGGTTATCGCGGCAGTTTTGCGACCCTCGCCGGAAACTGTAATAACTTTTAGCTCGTTTATCGGATTTGCGATCCATAAATTGGAGCGTAAACTAGACATCCCAAAATTTCCAATGGTACATGGCTCATCCCCTGTTTCCAAATTGTCTGTTCTGGACAGCCTCCAGAGTCACTGTATTGCGCAGTGAAATTTCAGTTTCATTTCTTCTAAGTTGTTTCGTTCACAACTTAGTTTCTTTCGATCGTTTAAGCCGTAATAATTAACGACTATCTTCCTACTGACCCTAGAGTCAAGTACAAGGCCATGAGAGATAAAACCAGTCGAAATCTTATCTCTTATCCGTTCAAGTAAAGAAATTTAGTTAAGCGAGAAATTGCTTAAGTCGTTTAATGAACTAAAACGTAATTTTTCCTAAGTTGATTCTTTCCAACTTAGTTCCTTTTGATGTTTTAGGTCGTATTAAGTTACCGACTACCCTCTCTACTGACCTAAGAGTCGAGTATGAGACTTTTCGAGTTCTAAACGGTATTAGTACGAGTCTCGTTTCCGTTTAAGTAAAATGAATCCAGTAAGCGTGCAAATGCCTAAAGAATGAAACGACTAAAACTTATTTCTAGTTTCTTTGATCGATTATCTTTTTCAAATCGATTTTAAGTATTATTATTTTACGATGAAGGAGGAAGCCAGCTGTAAAGAAAGGACGGAAGATCCGAAGTTCGGAAGCTAGTGCTTTTAGTTCTGTATTACGAGGTGGGCTTTTATCTATATCAAATAAAATGTGGGTTTTTCCACAACTCGGAAGTATTATTTATCGCTTTGATGATTTTCAAAGTGATAATCTTGGCATAAACTGTTTCAACTATTTTATGTGAGTTCTCTTGTACCTATCTGAGTTAACCTTCGGGTTTTCCAGACTTTTAGAGTTAATCTAACTAGGTTAACTAATGATCGGCTCTGAGTTAGCTGCTAAGTGCCTTCCAGAGTTAGTGCACTTTGTAACCTGTGGTGTATGTGGTATCCTGTTGAGGGGTAACCAGCCACGGTGAATTAGCTTTGGTCAAGATTGAACATAACATACTCTAAAAATGCTTGCGCAAGCTGCTTTATACAAATCAGTCAGAAAATGTTTAGTAGGCACGGGCCCTTTTAACAAAACCCCGATGCGCTACGGTTATAGAATGCCTGATTATTTATACTTATGAATTATGTTTTCGGCAACGTGCCCACTAAGTACTTTTGTACTTAGCCCTGCATATGTTTTCTAAATGTGCAGGTTGAAGCGATGGAAGTGGCGAGGGTTGAATAAAGTTGTCTTAGGAAGACTGTAGATAGCATGAACCATAAACTCCGCTGCAGAACTCTAGTGTTTTTGAAATACAGACATGTTATCACTGTAAACTAAGATCTGTCTTAACTTAGCTTCTTTCGGTGTACTTCTGTCGAGTAATCTTTTGAGATTAACTCTTCCTTTATGTAAATAAAGTCTTATTCATAGTATGCATGATGTCTCTTATGTATGTTTAGTTCAGTAGCCCCCTTCTTCCCCGTTTCTTTAATCCAATCCCAGTCGCACCCCGGCTTCTGCCATCCCTCGGGATTTGGGGCTGTGACAGTGAGTGGAAATAAATATACTATCGTAGTCACTGATGACTATTCGAGATATACCTCGGTGATCTTCCTGGCGCACAATAATGAGACGAGAGAAGAATTGCCTAAGTTGATGGATAGACTTGCGAACCAACAAGGAAAATCCATTGTCTCTATTAGATCTGATTGAGAAACTGAGTTCCTCAATGAAACCTTCTTTGAGTATTGCTAAAACAAAGGTATAACACATTAGACCTCACCTGCAAGAACCCATAGCAGAACGGAGTACCTGAGAGGAGAAATCGAATGCTGAAAGATGTAGGAACCTGCACGCTAACAAGTTCAGCCCTGCCAAAACAATTTTGGGCTGAAGCAATCAATACAGCGTGCTACACACAGAACCGATCTCTGCTAACGAAAAGACATGGAAAAACTGCATACGAACTATGGAGAAACATGAAGCCTAATATCTCTTACTTTCGTGTATTCGGTTCTAAGTATTATATCCATAATAATGGAAAAGCTCAGTTTAAAACCTTCGAGCCAAAAGTTGTCAAAGGCATATTCTTAGGATATGCTGCAAAGATCAAAGGTTATAGAGTTTCAACACCATCACCAAAATTGTGGATGTAACACCTCATGTTTTGTTTGATGAATCTACTTTTGAGTGTAGGGAACGGGCTAAATTGTAGGCACTTGAACGAAGCGTACTGAAACAGCCAGCTGAGATTAGATCTCAAGCTCAATGACTGAAGAATTTAGCTGAGCCACTCGTCTGGTCAACTGAGGAAGAAGAAGTATATTCTTCTGACGATGAGACAGAAAATCCCATTACAGATCAGGGGGAACTTCAGAGTCAACAAATCAAGTGCTAACTCCAGCTGACACTCAGCCAGAATCAGCAACTGACCAGCCTCCAAGTCCGGGACCTTCAAGTCCAAGACCAGCCAGCTCCCCGGTTCATCCTCCATCTGCAATTGAGGATCGAACTACACCAGAAGTCAGAACACCAAGCTCGACACCTCTAACATCTCCAAGACTGGATTATTCCATCGCAATGCTCGAATATGCTAAGTGAGATTGGAAGAATAAATGATGGTATGAAAGCCACATCAAAGATTCAGTGGTAGGAAGTCTGGAAGCAGGTGTTCAAACTAGAAGATCAGCTTAAGTTGTAGATCCCACAGCTTATGTTCCGACTCAGCCAACTCTGTCAGGAACCTCAGCTGATGATGAACCAACTTTGGTAGCATGTTATGCTGATGAACTCAGGATACTAGGAAAGCTTGAACAAGCAGGAGATGTGAGCATGATCGCTTGCTTCGTAGCAGACGTGCCAGAACCCAAAAAGATCTTGGAAGCTTTAGGATGCATCCACTGGACTCAAGTCATGCATGAAGAGTTAAATGAGTTCCTCAGATCTTTGTTTGGAAACTTGTTGAGAGACTTGAAGGAGTCAAGGTAATTGGCTTGAAGTGGATATTCAAGAATAAGCGAGACGCTATTGGATACGTAGTGAGAAACAAGGCTAGACTGGTAGCTCAAGGTTATTTCCAGCAAGAAGGAATAGATTTTGAAGACTTCTTCGCTCCAGTTGCTCGTCTGGAAGCAATTCGGATTTTTTTAGCCTATGCTGCTTACCACAAGTTCAAGGTATACCAAATGGATGTGAACTGTGCATTCCTCAATGGCGATATTAAAGAAGATGTGTATGTAGAACAACCTCCCGGTTTTGAAACTGGTGATGGTAGAGTCTACAAATTGAAAAAAGCTATTTATAGACTGAAACAAGCTCCGTGCGCATGGTACGACATTCTGTGTGGCTTTTTACTAGAGTCAGGATTCATTCGAGGCTCAATCAACAAAACTCTCTTCACCATCAAAGTTGGAGAAGACATCCTGGTGGTGCAAATATATGTCGACAACATCATCTTTGGATCCAAATCTGAAGATCTGTGCTAGAAATTCTCCCAACTCATGAAGGAAAAGTTTGAGATGTCCATGATAGGAGAGATGAATTATTTCCTTAGACTGCAAGTCAAGCAGTCGCCAGAAGGAATTTTTATCAATCAGTCCAACTACACAAAGGAGCAATCTCCAAGTTTGGACTGAACTCAAACCAAACAAACAAGATCTTAATGAACACCAACTGGAAGATCGATCCCGGCCAGGAAGAAAAACTCGTCGATGCAAAGAAGTACAAAGGGATCATTAGCTCGCTGCTAATCTAACTGCTAGTCGACCGGACATCTCCTACGCAGTTGGAATCTGTGCAAGATTTCAAGTTGATCTTAGGGAAGCTCACTTGCAACCAGCAAAGAATATCATCAAGTACCTCAAAGATATAGTTCATATGGGACTATAGTACCTAACTGACGATAACATTGAACTGACCGGCTACTCAGATGCAGATCTAGTTGGAGACGAGGTTGATAGGAAATCAACCTTAGGATATTGTTAGTTCATGGGAAGCAAATTAGTTTCCTGGTTTTCGAAGAAACGAGTATGTGTCGCCACCTACACAACTGAATTAGAGTACATGGCAGCTGGAAGCTACTGCATGCAAGCTCTCTGGCGAAAGCAACAGCTGAGAGATTATGAAGTGAAGACAGGGCAAGTACCCATATTCTGTGACAGATGAAGTGCTATAGCAATCACCGTGAATCCAGTTCACCAATCCAGAACAAAACACATTGACATCAGACATCACTTCATTCGTGATCATATCGAAAAGAAGGACATCATTGCTGAGAAAATTCACAGTGACATCCAGAGAGCTGATATTTTCACAAAGCCTTTGGTGGAAGCTCGATTCAAGATGTTGTGTCAACTCCTTGAATTGCTCAACCCAACCGAAGAAGAAGCCATGAAGATGGAGATCACAAGTTCAGGGGGAATCTCAACTTGAGGGGGAACTGAACAAGTTTGCAGCCCCATTCAATCCAGTTGGACAATGGAGTCAAACCTCGACTGAACTGACGACTTGAGTCAGTCGAGTGTAAGTTGAGTAAAGGAGACAGTCGAGATCCATGCCGACTGAGCGGTATTGTAACGCCCCAATTTTCATAAATAAAAGGAAACGTTATCTTTTTACATCATGAAAATAATAAAGACTTTTACAACGTAAGACTATATAAATAACATTTAGATAAAGCTCATTTTGACTCTTTGACCATCATCACTGGCTCCACCGCACATCACTCGAGTCTCATCCTGAAAGATTAGAAGTTTGGGGATGAGTACTTTAGACTCAGTGGGGTGCATTTATCTAGATTATATAACTTACAACAAGAATATACATGGAAAAATTCGTCAATTTCATAACGTCGCTCGAAAGCAATGTTTCACTTCCTCGAAGCCCGAAGGTTTAACTTCGTATAGCCCAAAAGCTTAACCTCGTAATCTCGTATAGACCGAAGGCTTAACCTCGTAACCTCAATTAGCCTGGACTATCACTGCTTTTGTAAATAGTCCAAAGGCTATAACTACTTTTATAAATAACCCGAGACTAATATTGCTTTTGTAATTAGTCTAGAAGCTATAACTTCTTTTGTAAATAGCCCGAAGGTTCTGCATGCATATAGCACATACAACTTGTGCAAAATATATAATAAGGATAAACAAAATTTGCAACTTAAACCCCACCTTAACCTTTCTTGACTCGACTGGAAAATCTGCAAATTAATTAGTTAAGTCTTGCGCGCCAATTCTAAATAATAATCATGATATGTCAAAATGCATGCTTTCGTAAATGAAAACTAACGAAAAAGAATTAATCCACTAACTCATAAATTTATTTATTTTCCTACACATACTTTATTTGATAATAAAAAAAATTACAAACAATACAAGCTGACTCAATCCAAAACAATGAATACCTGTATCACCATTTTTATAATATATATACTTTGTTTGTACGCATATATATGCACACGCATAAATGAGTCAACCATAATATGAATTAAAACCGATTACGCATAGCTTAATTTATATCACTTCATTCCAAATCCTTAATTGAAACAAAGATAATTCCTATTTCACAAACCACCATAAAGTAATATTTATACACTTACATATATACATATTCATATGCCCGTACACACCAATTAAAAGGAACATGATAACCAATTATTAAATTTTCGTATGATTTATACTATTACAAAGATCATATAATACATTTATACTTACATATAAACACGCACAAGCATATTAACACGAGTTAACTCAGCAAGTCAGTATGAAACCTGAGTTAATCTTATACTTATCTTATTAAATTTCACTTAAATACTACGCATGTATAAATATATATTTGTATGTATAAAACATGTGTAACCATCTACAACACAAATACATTTTGACAGCTTAATTGCAAACAAACAAAACCCTTAAGCATTTAAGTAAGATAAATTATAGAGTGTGCCTACGTGTATACAAAATACAAGGACATGCAAAAATGGGACCAAACTATTTACTAAATTATGAATAGATCAGATTTCACATTAACTTGAGAGAGGAAAAAGGTTTCGAAGTAAAATAACCACATGCAGAAAACACCACAAGCACACACCAGAGAATTAAATAATTGAAAGCAAACAAAATAAAAGATAGGTTTGAACTTACAACTAAATAACGACGAGAGAGAATTGGGGTAAAGTTTAGGATCGAAACTTGAGTTTGAGGAAAATAAAATAAAAGTAAACCTCTATTTATATAACTAGTTGATATATAACTATGAATTTCATTAGCTTACTCTCCAAGCAAATCTAAAAACAAGAGCAAATATATAAAAGTTTACAGTGACTTAATATTCCTTACTAATTATTTACAATCACATTACTGATAAAATAAATAAATAAAAAAATAAAGAATTCTCGTATCAAAGAATCCTAGACAAGATAGAATTCTAGCTACGTAATCTATTTATTCCATACGAACCAAAAGATAACTAAATAAATAAAACACTTAACTCTTAAACTAATAAATCAAGAAAACCCATTTAACTTAATCATATATAGCCATGCAAAAATAAATAAAAATGCCATGCAAATAAATAAATGACATGTCATGTTCAATGCTCGTGAATTACTTCTAGGCACGACTTACAAGACTTAAATAAATAATTGCATAAAGAATAATATAATATAATTTCTTTTAAAAGTAAAATAGCTTATAAAAATTTTGGTATTTACAGGTACTCTATGTTAACTTGTTCCTTATCTTTAAGGTGGGTGATTTGAAATAAATCCAAACATCTGTTTACAAGTTATTCACATTGAATTTGCCAAGCGGTAACATTCATTGAAAAGCTCGTCTAATTCTATAGACCATGCTTTTGGATCGCAAGTGGGCTGACATAGAGCTACCTACTCTCCTCATACGCGCGAGTGTCACTCACCGCCTTTGACACGTTCCATCACCGTCATTTTTGGAAGCAACTTTTTCTAAAATGGTGCATTGAAGACTACCGTTTATCCCGAAGAAAACTGCACGAATTAATCTGATCCGTTGATTTGGATTTCATCCCTCCTATAAATAGGAAGCCTTGCAATTTAGTTTGCACATTCAACCAATCATTCCACCAGATATCTAACCAACTCCAAAACTACCTTATCTTATGAAATATTTGCCTTGTGGTTTTCTCTCTTGCTAGGGTTTATGTTCCTCTTCAGAAAATCCTACCTAGATCGAGAATATGCCTTCCCAATCTGCAAAGCGGTCATCTTCTCCCGCCAACACAGAGGCATCAAAGGATAATTGATGAAGTGGATGATTTGTAGTTACAACCAGCTAATACAGCTCTCTGAGATGTTCTTCCAATTGCATGTTGGGATGAAGATCTGCAATCTCACGTCACCAGAACATGTCATTTGTTACCTGTCCATCAGAAGTCTTGGTGAATTTAGGCATTCGATCCTGAGATTGATTCTTGAAGGTTTTTCCCTATTCTCAAGCTCATCACAGTTGATCTTCCTTCGTTAATAGCTGCAGCAGCTATACAAGCAGAAGCACCAAGAGTCGCTGATGTTTGTAGAGTCTTGTTAATGCTCTTCCTTGCCCTAGAAGATGAAGGAAAATAGGCACGATTTTTGCCTCCTCGTGAATCGTTGTCGGAATGCTATCATGCTAATCTGCGCTACATCTTCTTTTTTGTTGATGCCAAAAAGGGGGAAGTAGTACAGACAGTCCACCTTGAAGGTTTTGCTTGGGTCAACACATCTTTGTTGATTCCACCTCAAGTGAACTGAAATAGGATTGAAGGTCCTGCAAGGTTGTTGAGGGCTCAAGAAAGTTGAATGACCCTAGCCTCCGAAAATAAAGACCTTCTTGAAAGAGAAGAAGGACTCTTTGTTGGTTATCAAGGCTAAACAAGAGACAGATGAAGAGAAATCAGTCACCACGCCATGTTGTTTGAGGTAGGGTATTGAGTTGAGTTGAAAATGAATACCTATAACTGAGTTCAGCCGCCGGCCTTGATAAAGACATGCAAGGCTGCTGAAGGAACAACTGATAAAAGGTCAAGAGAAGGGATGACCTTAGCCTCCAGCCTTGCTGAAGATGAAGACCCTTTTTCGAAGGAAGAAGAAGGTGGAGGAGAAGAAGACGAAGACCCTAGAGTAGATTAGATTGTTAAGAATATAGTTTTGAAAGAACTCAATTGTAACTGTAATCTCTCCCCAATATGTTATCTATAATAACAAGTTGCTGGTTATTAAAGGTCTTCAGTTATTAACTCACTTGATGATAACTATCTCGTTGTTCAAGTTTGAGGTCAACTTTTATATTTTATCTTGTGCTAACCCCTTTCCTCTTATAGACTAGAAATGAGTTTATCTTTTAGTCCTTTTGGTATAAGTTGTATGGTATTAGCTAGGAAAGTTAGGTGATGTCAGTTTAGAGTTTTGGCATCATCAAAAAGGGGAAAATTGTTGGGAAAATTAGTAAAGGTTTTAATTTATCCCAAAACCCAACTGACCCTAACCGAGTAGATGAAAACGATCAGTCTGAACTTAGCTAGAGCTTACTGTTTGAACGTAGGAATTTTATCTTTACAGATTTAAAGCAGAAAAAGACAGTTGGACTAAAGAAGGCAGTTCGTGAAGAATTCAGTTGAGACCCAAGCTCAGCTGACCCTGAAGCTCAGTTGAACCACAAACCTCAGCTGTATCACTGACCCATGCCATTCAAGCGTGAAGAGAAGTTGTGTCGAAGTCAGACATTGCAAAGCTTAAGAAAGAAGACATTGAAGACGTTGAAGGCAGAAGAGTTGAAGTCCGAATTCAAATCTACTCGAAAGCACAAGTCAATTGGAAAACTTACTATAAATGGATCGACAACAGAAACGCGCAAAAAGCAAAGGTCGCAATTGTCATTTTAGGAAAGTTTCCAGTAAAGCAGATGGAGTGCCATACTTTTGGCAGAGATCAAATAGCTCTTTCAACGGCTAATTAGATCTCCCTCTATAAATAGAGGTGTCCACAATTCAAGAGAGAGGGAGAGAAGAAGAGAGAGCATAAGAGAGAAACGAGATTAAGTAGCAGCAGCAGCATACCACCACTCTCTCCAGCAAGAAGACCTCAGTTAAAGACCAGTAGAAGTCTAGTGTCCACACCTCCTCCTGTTCTTCCATCTAGCCTCTCAGAAAGCCCCTTCTTTGATCGAATCTAAAATATAGGTTGTTGCTTAATTTTGTGTCCAAGTAGACTCTCTACCAAAAGATCGAGTATCTAAGCCTTAGGACGAAGCCTCTACTTCTCTCTGTGTAGAAGGCTTCTTAGTTGGAAAAACCCCCAACCCCCAAACCTTAGGTCCGACTTTGAACCCGTAATCAAAGTCACTATATCTCTTGAACCCGCAATCAAAGACCAGTTCCCTTTGAACCTGTAATCAAAGACTAGATCCCTTAGAACCCGCAATCTAGGACTGGGTCCCCTTAGAACCCGTAATCTAAGCCCAGGTTGTACACTTGCCTGCAAAAGTGTTGTAAGGTCTTATTCGAACCCGTAATAGAACTGGTTAGGTTGCTTGGTACCCGTAAACTAAGTGGAACGTTTGATAAGCATCCTTAAGCTTATCTAGTATATTACTTCCCCGAAAAGGAAGTCATGGACATAGGAGGTCAATATCTGAACCATATTCAAATACTGTGTCCTTTACTTTATGTATTTACATTCAATATTTTAAATTCAGTTTTCTAACCAACTGACCCACATACAAACTGCATACAAACTATACTTTCACAAACTTTCACAAAATGACTAAAATTTGTATTTTTGAAGAGGATGAGCCGAAATTTGAATTTTATTTCTCAATATGGCTATATTAAAAGTTGACTTTAAATATATTATCATTCCTACAAAAAAAAATATAAAACTTGTGAAAACCACTATTAGAGATAAATTTATACCTTATTATATCATCCTTCCATTGATTTAAAAAACAAACACAACCTTAAGATTAAACCGTTATATTTTTAACATTTTGTATATGATCGTTACATTTTTTTTTTTATTTTATGTTTTCATTTCTACCTTTGCATGTTGAAAGTAATTAGCATACTCGTTTCATTTTTAATGTTGGTAACATCATAAATTATTGGGAAAATTATAAAGGTTCGAACGATGCCTAAAACCCAACTGACCCTGACCGAGTAGGTGATTGTCTTTAGTCTGTTTAGCTAGAGCTCATTGTTTGAGCATAGGGATTTTATCATTACAAGAGTCAAGCAGAAAAAGTCAGCCGAACTGGAGAAGGAAGTTCGTGAAGAACTTAGCTGACGCTAAAACTCAGCTAAGGTCCAGACTCAACTGTAATACCCCAGATATTTCTTCTGTCACTAAAATAAAAAATTTAATTATTAATTAAGGCTCTGCACGCCTAAGTTAAGGATTTTCAATTCTAAGACTAACGGTGAAATCCGTTTCTGAAAATAAATTCTAGAAGTCGGTTGAACGACTACTGTATTAGGGTTTTCGCGTCCGATAGAATTTTCGTTCGAAAACTCAGATAAAAAAAAACTTTAAGAAAATGATTATTTCTGACTAAGTAAATTATTTCCAATCTAATGGTCAAATTAGATTTCGTCAAAAACGTAACCGTCTAAGAAAACGATTAATCGATTTATATACACAGTGTTTGACCCGTAAACGAGATATTTTTGACTAAAAATCCACCCCAAAACCGCCTCACTTTATGAGTCATCCACTCTTAGATTTTATCCTACTTTATTCACAAATATCATCTTAACACCTCACCATTTTTCTTCAATCTCCCCCCTCCCCCCCCCCCCCCCCTCCCCCCCCCCCCCCCCCCCCCCCCTCTCATTGCCGCCACCCTCCCACCTGTCTCCTCTCTCTCTTTTGTTCTTCATTTTCTCCATAGAAGCTCTTCAAGTTCTTCAAGGATTCAACCACCAAACTTGTTCATCATCCAATCGATTCCCAAACCGAGTTCATAATCGTTAAGGTAAGAGTTTCCTCTATAGTTTGAACCGAACAAAATTTTATTCCTTCAATTATGGTAATTTTCGAAAATTTCATGAGGATATAGTATGATGTTCTAAGTTTAATTCATGTTATTTCATGCTTAGGAATGGATTTCTATGGTTGGAATTAAATGAAAATCATTTCTCCTTAATAATATGAAATAACCGAAAATTTATATAAAATTGTAGTTGAAGATTAAGTTCGATTTTAGATGATTGATTTGTGGATTAGTACTCTATGGATTGGAAGATGGTTGGATGAATTAATTGGTGATTTTCTAAAAATAAAAGCAAAGTAGTAAGAGAGGAAGAAGTGGGGTTTTGATGAATTAAATCTTATAGTATGGATGATGTGATGATATAACTGATAAGTAGTAAGCTTGAAGATGAACATATAATTTAATTAGAATTTTCTAAAAATAAAATGGAAATCGTAAGAAAAGAAGAATCGATGATAAATTAGGTTTCGATAATGATATAAGTATATGGTTTTCATGTTGAGTAATCTTAATAGTTGTTGTTGATAATTGGGAAGTTCGAGCGAATTCGGAGAATATTGAATTTTTAATAAGAGACGAAGAATCGTCGATAACTTTAATATGAATAATGATATAGATTTCTGGTTTGAATATTTGCTAATCTTAGTAGTTAATGAACGTAGTTGGAAAATTTGAACGAATTCTAAGAAAGTCGAGTTTTAAGTAAGAGACGAAGAGATGATTTTAATTGTCGATAGGGAAGTCGAATGAAGAAACTAATTTGATATTAATGATTGTTGTCGATTAATAAATAAGATTGTAGTTGGTGATGATTTCATATAAGTATGAATATAGAAGTTAAAGAATTGAATCGAATTTGAAATGGAATTTGGTTTAGTAATTGATTACTTGAAAAAGACGAGAAAGTGATCGTCGTATTATTAATCAAGAGACGTGAAAGTATTCACGATAAAGAAATGTGTGTCTTAACTGTAAAATGATAGTAGTTTCACGCGCATAAAGGTTGTATAGCATTGATCGAACCTAGGGATTTGTGCGTCGAGTTTTATCGAGTACTAGGCTTAACTCGGACTGTTTTGCAACCGTTTACGGAAACTGTCATAACTCTCTGCTTGCTTAACGAAATCGAGATCTGTAAATTGGACAGTAAACTAGACACACGTAGCTTTCTTTTGGAACAAAACTCATCCCCTGTTTCGCAGAATTCTGTTCTGTATGAACTCCAGAACTACTGTCTTGTGCAGAAAAGTTCAAAAAAAACCTATTTTCTTAAGATGAATTCTTTTTAACTTCGTTCTTTGAGAACTTCTAAGTCGTTATAAGTTATCGACTTCCGTTATTAACTAACCTAAGTGTCGAGTAAGGAACCGAGTTAGTTTTAAACCAGAAATATTCGAGTCTCGTTTCTTCATTAATCGAAAGAGATTAGTTAAAGTGCAAAGGCCTAAAAGTATTAACCGAATTCGATTTTCTATTTCTTTTATCATTGCGACCAAGTACTAAAGTTGATTTATTTGCGATAAAAGGAGGAAAACGAGGTCAAAGATAGGACGAAAGATCAAAGACGGAAGCTCGTGTTTTAGTTCTGTATTCGCCTAAGGTGGGCTTTTCTATATATATCAAATCAAATGAGCGATGCTTGAAAATGTTTACTTATCACTTTATAACTATGTTTTAAAGTGATTATCATGGCATGAAAATACTTTGTTTTATGTGAGTTCTCTTGTGCCTTTCTGAGTTAGCCAAATGGGGTCTAACTAATCGATCGGACCACTGAGTTAACTGAAAGGGTTTTCCATGGTTTAGTGTACACGGTAGCCATTGTGTGTGGTACTCTATTGAGGGGTAGCCAGCCACGGTGAATAGAACGTGCGCGGAAGAAGTTTACTCTTCCCCGGCATTGAAACAGAAGTTGGGCAAGTTTGAATATAACATCTGTAAAGGCTTGGCCAAGCTATATTGTGAAAAGAGAAAGAAAATATTTAGTAGGCACGGGCATTTGATGAAAAACTTCGATGCGCTATTTATCGAGATGCCTGATTAATATATACTTTATGATAAGTTTTGGGCAATGTGCCCACTAAGTACGTTTATACTTAGCCCTGCATATTTTTTATAAATGTGCAGATTGAGTGAAGGGAGCGGCGGAGGTTGAGTAAAAGGTTGTGAATAGAGAAGAACAGTAGGGTTATAGTTCTACGCTTTCCGCTGCCAAACTCTTTTTTTGTCAATGTATATCTTTTGGTCTAAGTCCCGTACTTTGAACTTAGTTTCTTTTAAGAACAACTTTGTCGAGCGATCCTTCGAGGTCGACTCTCTTTCTTTTTAATAAAGTCTGTTCATAGATATCAGTTGTTGTTTAGTTATTGTGTTTATTTATTTTAGTTCCCTTTCTTCCCCGCTTCTTTAATCCAATCCCTAGTCGCACCCCGGCTTTGCCGTCCCTCGAGATTTGGGGTTGTGATGGAGTGGTATCAGAGCAGTCGTTTCTGCTCTGCATACAAGTTCCTTTCAGTAGTAAGATGGAGTATTTGTATATGCTCTACACCTAAGTCTTCTTTCAAGTAAAGTTAGGTCGTAACACTAAGTTTAAGAGTGTAGACGACAACTCAACCTCCCGCTACGTCGACTCAACCGAAGAAGAAAAGAAACAAAAGTATTGGAAGTGGTGTTTCTTTTACAGAATTTTTTTTTGCAAGTATGTTGTGAATAAGTATGCCAAGTATGAATTGATTGAAGTATAAGAAATATACTTTGTGATATTATGTGAATTATGTGAATGTATAAGTACTATACTTTGTGAAAGTATGTGAAATTATGTGAGCTATAATTTCATTGTTTGAGATGTTTTGTTGGCATGAAAATCTAGACTAATTCTAAGGCCTTCCCGATTCTTGAGAACATAGACGTTCTAAGAAGCGTTGGTTCCAAAATATTCAAAAAAAAAACGATCGGATCGGAAAGGAAAGAATAAAGAGAATCAAAGTGAATAAACGAATATCACATGCGTAAAGTGACATGAACACAGACTCGTTGGAGTCAACTTGTTTTTATAAATGAAAGCCGTAAGAATTTCCTTTTAAGGAAATAAAATAAAGGATAATAAGATAATAAGATAAAAAAAAAAGATGGAAAGAAATCGTTGGAAATGTTTTTGTTACGTGTATTGTTTGAGTGCAATTTCTTGAAATTGCTAGATGATTAAGAAAAGTTGTGATTAAGTGGTTAAGTATTGCAATTTGAATAATGGAATATTCTAATTGTAATTTAAGAATTCCTTAAGATATGTTATTATCCTACGAGTTACTGATCCGTGTTCTCTTAAAATCTTTGTAGAATGCCTGCTACACGTGTCACGGCTCGGAAGAGCCAACCCCTGAGACAGCGTACTGTGGTAGACGAGATCTTGGACGAGTACCACGACTACAAGGTAGACCCAAACCATGATATAGGGGAGATAGTCAGTGACTTCGCTGCATGTTTCTACGCAGCTCGGCACTTTGTTTCGGAGCATCAGGCAATAGCCGATTTGATCATACGGCTACCCGACGAGTGGCACGGTTGGGCACACGACATCGCCTGGTACCACCTTGCACTGATCGGTGACGACACCGAGCTGACCGGCGACTTTTTTGGATTCGCTCTAGCCGTACACGGGCGTTTCTTTGAGAGTAGGTTCATGTGGTATGTTCTGATTAAGGAGCACCTTCCCTACCTCCACATTCCAACAGATCCCGAGCCTGAGCCATTTCCCATGGATCCAGAGATGGCCGCACTATTAGAGTTGCCACCACTACTTACACCCAGTGAGGAGTTAGTTCCTAGAGAAGGATACTTAGAGATAGATGCAGAGCTTGCTGCGATGCTAGAGTTACCATCTCCTCTTACACCACTTGAGGAGATTTGTGTGGAGTAGACGAGGGTCCGAGGACAGTTCAAGGCGGGACCCTCTAGGGCCCGTTCTGCAGAGGCATACGTGCCTAGTCCACCCCCTGAGCACCTTCTTCCCCTGAAGAAGCGTACAATAGTGACTAGTTTGGACGACTCAGAGAGGACTGTTTCAGACGTGCCTTCGCCACCACCACTTGTACTTCTAGACGGCACCACATTGAGGGTTGACGAGGCACTTCATCTCGTCTTTGGTAAGGATTCAGAGGAGGATCCGGAGAAGGATCCGATGGAGGAGGATCCGGAGGAGAACCCTGAGGAGGACCCGGATGAGGACCCCGAGGAGTTTCAGGCCATATAGGGCAGCAGTGACTCGACCGCAGCTAGTTGAGCAGAGCGTCTTAGACGCGTAGTAGTAGAAGTTTGTTTTTGTCTTGTACATAGCCGGATCAGTAGACTTCTTTTTTTTTGTAGTACTCTATGCGGATACGAAATTTTATGAATCGTTTCCGTTCTAGTACTGCCGGTAGATACGGAGATGCAATCTATTAGTGCACCCGGTACATAGATAGGCAGTTAGCCTAGTTCAGACTAGTTGTAGTCTAACTTTTTGTATAAGTCCTCGTTGGAGGCAAAAGTAGTATTCTTTTTGACGTGTATATAATGTATAACCCTGTGAGTGGGCTTTGATTTTGTGAAAAGTTTCTTCTAAACGCGATTAGAAGAAAAGTTTAGATGAATATTCTGGTTTAACTTGGGAAGTTAAAAGTTTAAAGACCTAGTATCGAAGTTATTATCTATTTTCTTTTCCATGAACTTGTTTAAGTTGGAAAAAGGTTTAGTAAGTAAACGAAAGCTTAAAATCGAAATGCTAATGAGAATTCTTGTTTCCTATAGTTCAAGAATACCGCCAAGAGTAGTTAACAACAGAAGAGGACCTGGTAGGCCCAGGGGACGTGGTAGACGTCAAGTACAAAATGATAGAGAAGAGGAACAAGAACGACAAGATACCCCTCCACCACCATCACCATCACCACCTCCACCACCACCTCGTCGTGATATTGAGAACTTATTCCTCAAATGAAACCCACCTGTGTTCAATGGATCTGGTAACCCAAGCGATGTTGAGCTTTAGGTACGAACCATTGAAAGAATCTTCAAACTCCTCAGATGTACTGATGAGGAGCGTCTGTTGTGCATTGCATTTCAGCTTTCCAGACCAGCTGACTACTGGTGGGAATTTAAGGAAGCGTTGTACGATAAGTACGTACCTAAGACCTATAGAGCGCATAAAGAGACTGAGTTCTATAATTTAAAACAAGGAAAGATTATAGTGACCGAATACGATGCAAAGTTCTGTGAGTTGTCAAGGTATGCACCTGCTCAAGTAGATACCGAGGATAAGATCTCAAAGAAGTTCCGTGGGGGACTTAAGCATGAGTTAGGTATAGCGCTAGCCAGACATGGAAGACTAAGCTACACTGATGTATTAGGGCGAGCTCTAGAGATGGAGGCAGTAGTGCCTGATGATAAGAAAGCCATTACACCCGCGCCAGCCCCAACCCAGACTCAGAATCGAGGCTATTACAACAACAATAATAGCAACTATCAAGGGAAAAGGAAATGGGAAGGGGGAAATAACCGTGGCTACTATCAGAGCTACAATAATCAAGGAAACCAGAGGAATAGAAATCAGCAAGGCTTTCAGCAGCCTAATCAAGGTAACAACTATGGTAAGAGGCTATGGCAAGGAAATAGTTAGTTGGGACTGTATATACAAGAAAATAATCAAGCAAGACCATGGAAATGAAATAACTAGCAAGGTCAGCCACAAGGGCAACAAAGGAACAACTAAGGAGGAAATAACCAAGGAAGAGCTACCGTTCCTGACTGTCCTAGGTTTAATAGGGTACACTATGGGATCTGTCAAGCAAAATCTAGAACTTGCTTCAACTGTGGGCAAAAGGGGCACATTAAGAAGGATTGCCCGAAACTGTTGCAAGCGGCAGGACAAAATCAGTATGGACAACCCCAACCTTTGAGGGCAATTCAGGCTCAGCCGCAGCAGCAGATGACACAGCGCAGTTCTAGCAGCACGCTCAACAGCAACAGAATGCCAGGGCATGTGCGATCAAACAGAATGTGCAGAATAAGGGCAAGGAAAACCTAGCAGGTATGGGTAAACTTCATAATACCCCTATTAAGATACTGTTTGATACTGGCGCATCGCATTGTTTTATTGCTGGTTCATGTGCGGATAACTTAGATATCAAACCTGTACGAGCTGAACACGCTATGAGAGTAGCTACACCTTCAGGAGAGATCACTACTTCCACGCATGTTTGCTCTAACCTAGAATTAGAAATTGGAACTCTTAAGGTTAAAGCGAACAACTTGAACGTTATGATAATGTGGGATGTAGATATAATTCTATGAATGGACTGGTTGTTTGAGAATTATGCCATGATTCTCTGCAACGAGAGAAAAATCTCTTTCCAACCCCCGAGAAAAGAACGACAGAATTTCATGGGATGTCAATGCGCAAGAGGATACCGATAATATCCGCCCTACAAGCCAAGAAGTTGATAAAGAAGAAGGGTTGCACAGCTTATCTTGTGTACCTAGTTGGAGAACCAGGAGCCACGAAAACCATTCAAGACGTAAAAGTTGTTAACGAATATGAAGACATCTTTCCAGAAATATTACCTGGTTTACCACCCGACCGTCACATAGATTTCACGATTGACTTAGAACCAGGATCGGCCCCCAAATCAAAAGCCCCATATAGGATGGCACCAAAAGAGTTAGAAGAGCTTAAAATCCAACTACAAGAGTTTTTAGATCTTGGTTTCATTAGACCGAGTGCTTCACCTTGCGGAGCATCTGTTTTGTTCGTCAGAAAGAAGGATGGTTCTATGAGGATGTGCATAGACTATCGAGAGCTAAATAAGATCACCCTTAAGAATAAGTATCCTTTGCCAAGGATAGAAGACCTCTTTGATAAGCTTAAGGGCGCAGGTGTCTTTTCGAAAATAGACTTAAGATCTGGGTATCATCAATTGAAAATCAAACCCGAGGATATACCTATGACTGTATTCCGAACCAGATATGGCCATTACGAATTCCTAGTTATGCCATTTGGTTTGACTAATGCTCCCGCAGTATTCATGGATCTCATGAATCGAGTTTTTCACCCGTACTTAGACAAATTCGTCTTAGTATTCATCGACGACATTCTCATTTACTCCAAAAATGAGAAGGAACATGAGGAACACTTGAGAATAGTGTTAGAAATGCTTAGAACTGAGAAACTTCATGCCAAATTCAGTAAGTGCGAGTTTTGGCGGAAGGAAGTAATGTTTCTTGGACACATAGTATCAGCAGAAGGCATCAAAGTAGATCCTGCCAAGGTAGAGGCAATACGTGATTGGAAATCGCCAACAAGTCCGAACGAAATTAGGAGTTTCTTAGGTTTAGCCGGCTATTATAGAAGATTCATCGAGGGATTTTCTACAATTGCTAGACCTATGACGCAACTACTCCGAAAGGAAAATAAGTATAAATAGACTGACGAATGCGAGACAAGTTTTCAGACACTCAAGGAAAAGTTAACCACAACACCCGTGTTAGCTCTGCCAGAAGCGAATAAGGAATACGTGGTCTATACAGATGCTTCAAAGAACGGATTAGGGTGTGTATTGATGCAAGACGGAAAGGTGATAGCTTATGCTTCACGACAACTTCGACCTCATGAAGTTGAGTATCCAACCCACGATTTAGAACTAGCAGACGTTGTGCATGCGTTGAAAATTTGGAGACATCACCTCTATGGTGTTAGGGTTGAGATTTTTACGGACTACAAGAGTTTGAAATACTTCTTCGAGCAAAAGGAATTAAACATAAGGCAAAGGAGATGGCTCGAATTAGTCAAGGATTATGATTGTGGTATCAACTACCATCCGGGAAAAGCAAACGTTGTAGCTGACGCGCTGAGTCGCAAGGCTCCAACCAAGTTAGGGTGTCTCTTTGTTGAGGAAGAAACTCTTGTACGAGAATTTGAAAAAATGAACTTAGAAGTGCTCGATATACCTAAAACGATAACGGCCCAAATAGCGGCACTCATAGCTACACCAGATTTACAAGAAAGGATCATAAGTACTCAAAGAAAGGTCGAGTCGATTGAGAAGCTTCGACTAAGGATAAGAACGGATAAACCGGACGGTTATTCTGAAGCACTAGAAAATGCGATTTTATTTGAAGGCAGACTTTGTATCCCTGAAGACGACAAATTGAAGAACGATATCATGAGTGAGGCTCACGATACGCCGTATACAGCACACCCAGGGAGTACGAAGATGTATCAAGACTTAAGAAGGAATTTCTGGTGGAACGGTTTGAAACGAGATGTTGCCTCGTTTGTAGAAAGATGTTTGGCTTGTCAACAAGTGAAAGCTCTACACCGACGACCATATGGGTTGTTACAGCCATTAAGTATTCCAACATGGAATTGGGAAGATATAGCTATGGATTTTGTGACAGGTTTGCCCAAGACTAAGAAAGAAAATACTGCCATCTGGGTAGTTATCGATAGGCTCACAAATCAGCTCACTTTTTACCAATCCCAATTACCTATGGATTAGAGAAGTTGGCACAGTTGTATGTCCGTGAGATTGTACGTCTGCACAGAATACCGAAGTCAATAATGTCTGATAGAGATACCAAATTCACTTCGAGATTTTGGATCACTATGCAGAAGGAGTTAGGTACCGAACTTAATTTTAGTACCGCTTTTCACCCTCAGACAGAAGGACAATCCGAGAGAACGATTCAGATACTCGTTGATATGTTAAGAACAGTAGTATTGGATAGAAGTGAGAATTGGGAAAAGATCTTGCCATTAGTCGAATTCGCGTACAACAACAGTTACCAAGCGACAATTGGAATGCCGCCTTACGAGGCATTATATGGAAGGAAATGTAGGTCACCACTTTATTGGGGTGAAGTAGGTGAAAGAAAGAATCTAGGACCGGATTCAGTCGGTGAAATGATCAAGATCATTCGACAGATTCGAGTCCGAATGAAAGAAGCCAGAGCCGACACAAGTCTTACGCCGATGATCGTCTAACCGATCTTAGCTTTGAAATTGGGGATAAGGTTTTCCTCAAGATTTCACCATCCAAGGGAATTATTAGATTCGGTGTTAAGGGTAAACTCAGATCAAGGTTTATAGGACCTTATGAGATTTTGGAGAAAATAGGACCTGTTGCTTATAGATTAGCCTTACCACCAAGTCAAAGAAGTGTCCATAACGTGTTTCACGTATCCCAATTATGAAAGTATGTCTTTGACCCTAAGCACGTAATTAACCAGCAAGACGTTGTTCTTGAGTCCGACTTAAGTTATGAAGAAAAACCATTATCGATCTTGAATCGAAATGAGCAAGAATTAAGAAATAAGTCGATACGTTTAGTTAAAGTGCTATGGAATCACCCCGGACAAGAAGAAGCCACGTGGGAACTCGAAGAAAAGATGAAAGAGAAACACCCTTACCTTTTCGAAGAAGGTATGCAAATTTCGGGACGGAATTTCTTGTTAGAGGGGTAGGATGTAATACCCCAGATATTTCTTCCCTCACTAAAATAAAAAAATTAATTATTAATTAAGGCTTTGCACGCCTAAGTTAAAGATTTTCAATTCTAAGACTAACGGTGAAATCCGTTTCTGAAAATAAATTCCAGAAGTCTGTTGAACGACTACAGTATTAGGGTTTTCGCGTCCGATAGAATTTTCGTTCGAAAACTCAGATCAAAAAAGCCATTTGACTTTAAATTCACTTTTTCTGCGATATGAGTCTACTGGAGAAAGTCAGTTTTTATTATTTTTCCGGGCGAAATATGGACTTTCTTGTCCCAACTTTTCATCGGATTTCGGAAAACGAATTATGCTTTTTGACTAAGCAAATTATTTCCAATCTAATGTCGAATTAGATTTCGTCAAAAATATAACCGTCTAAGAAAATGATTAATCGATTTATATTAATAGTGTTTGACCCGTAAACGAGATATTTTTGACAAAAAATCCACCCCAAAACCGCCTCACTTTATGAGTCATCCACTCTAAGATTTTATCCTACTTTATTCACAAATATCATCTTAACACCTCACCATTTTTCTTCTCTCTCCCCCCCTCCCCTCTCATTGCCTCCACCCTCCCACCTCTCTCCTCTCTCTCTTTTGTTCTTCATTTTCTCCATAGAAGCTCTTCAAATTCTTCAAGGATTCAACCACCAAACTTGTTCATCATCCAATTGATTCCCAAACCGAGTTCATAATCGTTAAGGTAAGAATTTCCTCTATAGTTTGAACCGAACAAAACTTCATTCTTTCAATTATGGTTATTTTCAAAAATTTCATGAGGATATAGTATGATGTTCTATGTTTAATTCATGCTATTTCATGCTTAGGAATGGATTTCTATGGTTGGAATTAAATGAAAATCATTTCTTCTTAATAATATGAAATAACCGAAAATTTATATAAAATTATAGTTGAAGATTAAGTTCGATTTTAGATGATTGATTTGTGGATTAGTACTCTATGGATTGGTAGATGGTTGGATAAATTAATTAGTGATTTTCTAAAAATAAAAGCAAAGTTGTAAGAGAGGAAGAAGTGGGGTTTTGATGAAGTAAATCTTATAGTATGGATGATGTGATGATAAAACTGATAAGTAGTAAGCTTGTAGATGAACATATAATTTAATTAGAATTTTCTAAAAATAAAATGGAAATTGTAAGAAACGAAGAATCGATGATAAGTTAGGTTTCGATAATGATATAAGTATATGGTTTTCATATTGAGTAATCTTAATAGTTGTTGTTGATAATTGGAAAGTTTGAGCGAATTCGGAGAATATTGAATTTTTAGTAAGAGACGAAGAATCGTCGATAAGTTTAATATGAATAATGATATAGATTTATGGTTTAAATATTTGCTAATCTTAGTAGTTAATGAACGTAATTGGAAAATTTGAACGAATTCTAAGAAAGTCGAGTTTTAAGTAAGAGACGAAGAGACGAGTTTAATTGTCGATAGAAAAGTCGAATGAGGATACTAATTTGATATTAATGATTGTTGTAGACTAATAAAGAAGATTGTAGTTGGTGATGATTTCATATAAGTATGAATATAGAAGTTAAAGAATTGAATCGAATTTGAAATGGAATTTGGTTTAGTAATTGATTAGTTGAAAAAGACGAGAAAGTGCTCATCGTATTATTAATCAAGAGACATGAAAGTATTCACGATAAAGGAATGTGTGTCTTAACTGTAAAATGATAGTAGTTTGAGGCGCATAAACATTGTATAGCATTGATCGAACCTACGGATTTGTGCGTCGAGTTTTATCGAGCATTAGAGTTAACTCGGACTGTTTTGCAACCCTTTACAGAAACTATCATAACTCTCTGCTCGCTTAACGAAATTGTGTTCCGTAAATTGGAAAGTAAACTAGACATCTGTAGCTTTCTTTTGGTACCAAACTCATCCCCTGTTTCGCAGAATTCGGTTCTGTATGAACTCCAGAACTACTATCTTGTGCAGAAAAGTTCAAAAAAACCTATTTTCTTAAGATTAATTCTTTTTAACTTCGTTCTTTGAGAACTTCTAAGTCGTTATACGTTATCGACTTCCATTATTAACTAACTTAAGTGTCGAGTAAGGAACTGAGTTAGTTTTAAATGAGAAATATTCGAGTGTCGTTTCTTCATTAATCGAATAAGATTAGTTAAAGTGCAAAGGCCTAAAAGTATTAACCGAATTAGATTTTCTATTTCTTTTATCATTGCGACCAAGTACTAAAGTTGAATAATTTGCGATAAAAGGAGGAAGTCGAGGTCAAAGATAGGACGGAAGATCAAAGACGGAAGCTTGTGTTTTAGTTCTGTATTCGCCTAAGGTGGGCTTTTCTATATATATCAAATCAAATGAGCGATGCTCGAAAATGTTTACTTATCGCTTTATAACTGTGTTTTAAAGTGATTATCATGGCATGGAAATACTTTGTTTTATGTGAGTTCTTTTGTGCCTTTCTGAGTTAGCCAAATGGGGTCTAACTAATCGATCGGACCGCTGAGTTAACCGAAAGGGTTTTCCAGGGTTTAGTGTACACGGTAGCCGTTGTGTGTGGTACTCTGTTGAGGGGTAGCCAGCCACGGTGAATAGAACGTGCGCGGAAGAAGTTAAATCTTCCCCGGCGTTGAAACAAAAGTTAGGCAAGTTTGAACGTAACATCTGTAAAGGCTTAGCCAAGCTATATTGTGAAAAGAGAAAGAAAATGTTTAGTAGGCACGGGAATTTGATGAAAAACCCCGATGCGCTATTTATCGAGATGCCTGATTAATCTATACCTTATGATATGTTTTCGGCAATGTGCCCACTAAGTATGTTTATACTTAGCCCTACATATGTTTTATAAATGTGCAGGTTGAGTGACGGGAGCGACGGAGGTTGAGTAAAAGGTTGTGAATAGAGAAGAACAGTAGGGTTATAGTTCTACGCTTTCCGCTGCCAAACTCTTTTTGTGTCAATGTATATCTTTTGGTCTAAGTCCCGTACTTTGAACTTAGTTTCTTTTAAGAACAACTCTGTCGAGCGATCCTTCGAGGTCGACTCTCTTTCTTTTTAATAAAGTCTGTTCATAGATATCAGTTGTTGTTTAGTTATTGTGTTTATTTATTTTATTCCCTCTTCTTTCCCGCTTCTTTAATCCAATCCCTAGTCGCACCCCCGCTTTGCCGTCCCTCGGGATTTGGGGCTGTGACATCAACCTCAACTGAAGCATGGACTTAGTTGGACAGCAGCTCAGTTGACTCACAACTGAACCACACAACTGAAGGCATACAGTTGGTGTGAAGAGAAGTTGTGACGACGGAGAAGCTGCAATCCAGTTTATAAATCTACACGAGAGAACAAGTCAGCTGAAAAACTTTCATAAATGGGTCGACAACAGCGACGTGCAAAAAGCATGGTCATAGGCGCTATTTCTAAAAAGTTACTAGTAAAGCACGTAGAGTGCCATATGTTTGGCAGGGTCAAACGACTCTTTCCAATAGTTGTCTTTGACTTTTCCTCTATAAATAGAGGTCTCCACAACAAGGCTAAAATGAGGGTTTTCGATACAAGTAGAGAAAAAGCACTCCAAAGTGCCGAGAGACAACACAAAGAGTGAAGCAGCGCAAGCAGTTTTCACCTTTCTCTCAATCCAAGCAAGTTGACTGGCAAAGAAGGAGTAGAGTGATTTCTCTTCTCTTCTCCTAGCCTCTCAGAAGGTTTCCTTCCTGATTGAGGCTAGCGACCAACTCTTTTCTTGTTTTGTATTCCCTCAGGTTTCTGTCTCAACGAGATTGAGTTCTTAGCCTTGGGTTGAAGCCTCCACTCCCCTAAAGTGTAGCAGGCTTCTTTTTTGGATTCCTCCACCACCCCAAAAATCCAAACCCAGGTCCCTTAGAACCCGTATTCCAAGCAGTTGTCCAATACTGGGCTGAACACTTGCTCGGGAAAGTGTCAATGGGTCTTGTTCGAACCCGGAATCGAACTGGTTAGGTTTGCTTGGAACTCGGAATCCAAGTGGGCGTTTGGTGAAGCACGTGTAAGCTTACCTAGTGGATTTCTTCCCCGAAAAGGAAGTCGTGGATGTAGGAGGTTGATATCCAAACCACGTTAAAATATTGTGTGCTTTACTTTATGTATCTTTCATTCACTATTTTAATTCTTGTACCTTACCTGCTAACATTACATATGCTCTGCACTAACTTGGGAGTTTAACCCTTCCCTTTCACTAAGGTTTCAGTTTATGTAATGAGTTTATCTCTCACCATCTTCCGCATTACATAATTGTTTAAAACCTTAGTTGGTGCAAGCAACTGATTTCAGGCATAAGAGTCAGCTGAGCTACCGCCTGTGTGATTGGCTCCAACTGGGCAACTCAGTTGTAGAGCTACTCCAACTGTCTCTTCCAGTTATGTGTAAACTGACCTGAGCAATATATCTCAGTGAAAAGACGTTAAACAAAACGAAAATTGCTACAGGTGTATTCCCCCCCCCCCTCATGCACAATTTATTCGTTACTAGGACCATCATACATAAATACACATATACACTTTTTTATTATAATCAAACAATTAAATTAAACTTAAACTCAACACAAGGATAATTAGAAAAATCCCGAAATGTTCAAGCTAAAGCATGCACCATATAATTAGCATTTCTACTTATATGCCTGACATGAAAAGAGAGAGTTATAAAGTATAGATTTGTAGTTTAATTATCTCCCCAAATTGCGATCGATCCAATAATATTGACTTCACTCATCCATGACAAATTTGCTATCTATACAAAAATTACATTATCCAAACCTATGCTTGAGGTTCAATCCCATTCCCCCGCCCCCAACTTAAAAATAAACGCAAAAACTTCCCTACAACTGGTTGCATACAATGCAACCGATTCATAATTAACGTATATTAAATTGTTAGCATAGCTTATCTCGTAAGTTGGGTGTAGCCCAGCGGTTGAGAGCTCGTCTTTCTTCCCTCAAGTCGCGGGTTCGAGCTCCAACAAGTGCATATAACTTTTTTTTGAATTCAGCACGTACAGTTATATAAATAACTTCAGCATTTATATGCTAAATGTGCTTCGAGCCTAGTGGATAGAGGGCTCTCTATTCTCTTTAACCCAGGGCTCGACTCCCACAGGTGATAAATTTATAATGTTTTTTTATTTCTTTTCTTTTTCTTTCTTCATTTTCTTTTTTTTCCTTCAATTTCTTTTCTTTAATTTTTCCTCTTTCTTTTAATGTTTTTTTATTTCTTTTAATGTTTTTCTATTTCTTTTTTTTTCTTTTTCATTTTTTTTCTTTTTTTTTTCTCTTTCTTTCTTCTTTCTTCTTTTTCGTTTTTGAACTTTCTTTCTTTCTTTTATCCTTTTTCTTTTTCTTTTTTTCCTTTTTTTTTACTTTTCGTTTTTATCTTTATTTGAAAATACAAATAATTCAAAATAATTATTTTCATGATGAAAATTTGTTAATTAAATAAAATTATAGAAGAGTAATTATTGATATAAATAAAGATTCACAGTTAAAACTTTTCTCAATAACAATGTTTACTTTTATTTACGACAATTTGTACCTTTAGTTATGGAGTCAAGTAACTATTATTGATGGTTTTGGTAATGAGTAACTGTGTATGGGAAGGGGGGAAGGGAGGAATACACCAGTAGCAATTTTTGTTTTGCTTAACGTCTTTTCACTGAGATATACTGCTCAGGTCAGTTTACTCACAACTAGAAGAGAAAGTTGGAGTAGCTCTTCAACTGAGTTGGTAGGTCAGCTGGCTCTTATGCCTGAAGATCAGCTGAATTCACCAACTGAGGTTTTAAACAGTTATGCAATGTGGAAGACAGTGGAAGATAAGCTCGTTACAATAACTGAAACCTTTGTGAAATGGTAAGGTTAAATTCCCAAGTTAGTGCAGTGCATATGGTGGGTCAGCAATTTAGGTACTGAAATGAAAATACTGAATGTAAAGTACAGACAGTAAGCAAACAGTATTTTAATAAGGTTCCGAGATCAACCTTCTACATCCACGACTTTATTTTTGGGGAAGTAATCCACTAGGAAAGCTTACGCGTGCTTACCAAATGCCCCACTCGGATTCCGGGTTCCAAGCAAACGTAACCAGTTCAATTCCGGATTCGAACAAGACCCCACAACACTTTTTCGGGCAAGTGCTCAGCTAGTCTTAGATTCCAGGTTCTAAGGGACCAACTCTTGGATTCCTGGTTCCAAGGGACCTTTACTTGGATTACGGGTTCCAAGCGACCTTGTATTAGATTACTGGTTCTAAGGGACCAAGTGACCTTGATTACAGGCTCAAAGTGTCACAGCCCCAAATCCCGAGGAAAGGCAGAAGTCGGGGTGCGACTGGAATTGAATTAAAGAAGCGGGGAAGAAGGGGACTGACTAAATAACATACATAAAAGACATCATACATTCAATGAACAAGACTTTACTATCAAAAGGAAGAGTTAATCACGAAGGATTACTAGACAGAAAGTACTCAAAGTATCTAAGTTAAAGATTACAGACTTAAACTACAGTGATTTGTTTAATGTAAATAACAACAAAAACGTCTAGAGTTTTGCAGCGAAAAGTAGGTCATAAGCTAAAGCCTTCCTAACAACTCAACTCAACTTCAACCACCGCCGCTCTCGTCGCTTCAACCTGCACATTTAGAAAACATATGCAGGGCTAAGTACGAAAGTACTTAGTGGGCACGTTGCCGAAAATATATTCATAAGTATAGATAATCTGGCATTTCATAATTTGTAGCACATCGGGGTTTTATTAAAAATAGCCCGTGTCTACTAAAACATTTTCTGACTCATTTTCATAATTTGGCTTGATCAAGCACTTTTCATAGATGTTACGTTCAAATCTTGACCAATTCTCATTCATCGTGGCTGGTTACCCCTCAACAGGATACCACATACACCACAGGCTACAAAGTGCACAAACCTTGGAAAGCATATAGCTAACTCAAAACCGATCGATAGTTAACATCCTAGCGGTTAACTCACAAATTCTGGAAAACACGAATATTAACTCAGATAGGTACAAGAGAACTCACATAAAACATAAAACAGTTCATACCATAATTATCACTTTGAAAACACAGATATCAAAGCGATAAAGAAAGGTTTTCGAGTATTGCTCGTTTTGTTTCATATATAAAAGCCCACCTTAATGATACAGAACTACTAAACAGGTTCCCGTTCTTCTGTTCTTCCATCCTTTCCTTAGTGCTGGCTTCCTCCTTCATCGTAAAATAATCACACTTTAAATTCGAATTAGGTTTTAGTCATTTTGTTTCTTTAGGCATTTGCACGCTACTAGTTTCTTTTTAATTTAAACGGGAACGAGACTTGAACAAATCTCTTTTAGAACTCGAAAGGTTTCTTACTCAACTCTTAGGTCAGTAGTGAGGATAGTCGTTAACTTATTACAGCTTAAACGATCGAAAGAAACTAAGTTGTGAAGAAAACAACTTAGGAATTCAAGTTCTGAAAAATTCACTGCGCAATGCAGTAGTTCTGGGGACTGCCCAGAACAGAGGAATTGGAAACAGGAGATGTGCCCTGTTCCGTTAAAAAGCTTGGGATGTTTAGTTTACTTTCCAATTTACGGATCTCAAATCCGATAAACGAGCTAAGAGATATTACTGTTTCCGGGAAGGGTCACAAAACTGCCGCGGCTAACCCTAGTTGCTCTATAGAATTCGTCGTATAACTTCCTAAGTTTGTTCTATGTTATCGAACCTACGTTTTCACGATTTTAACACTTCAAGGCAGTCAACACGTACTCCCGTACGTGAAAGACTCCTTTCTGCCGTTCGTCCAATAGCACGACGTTCTAAACATCGGCTTTTCAAACTACCAAGTACTATACCAAAACAAGTTAACATTCCTCGATTCTAGTTCTCGATTATAACTACAACTCGTTATTTAACAATCCGAAAGCTCATGTCGTCAACTACAAAGTTGTGCCTTAGTCCATTATAATCATTATTATCTAGTTGGAATCCTTACTCGACTTCTCGATTATTACTTATGTTCACTAGTTCGTCTCTTACAAATTTTCCAAAGATATCGGAATTCATTCATTTTCTACGACATTAATCATCATCTAACGTAGATCATTATTACGTATATCATACCTTATAACATCAACTAATATCAACTTAATTCGAGTTCTTAGTCTCTTAGGATTTCTATAATAATTTTAGAATAAATCCAATTAATTTCTATCATCAACTATTATCATTAGAATCTATAATCTATCATCATTTCATCAATTAAAGATCAAACTACATAAACCCCTATTTTCTTCACCAAAATTGGTATTGACATAAACTTAAGGGAGAGTGATTTCTTTTCCAATTAATCCATTAATGCCAATTCTACTACTACCACATCGATTATTAACCAACTACTATACCAATACATCATCAATTGACAATCAAAAAGTGAAACCCTAACCTAAATTTTCGGTCATCACTTAGATCTTAGGGCTTTTCATTTCTACTTGTTTAATTCCCCAATTAAACTACTCCTAAGTCTAATTAACCAAACAATTAACAAATTAATCCATCCTACTTCAATGCCTAAATTTTCGGTCAACATAGACTTAGGTTTCTTTGAATTTTCTTTCCATTTCAACCATAGAATTCATATCTAAAACATCTAATTATACTAATTAAAAATCAAAACATCACCCTATATCATCATCAAAATCAGTCCAACACAAAAGATTAAGAGAATTAAAATCTAATTGGATGGAAAAGAAGAGGAGATGAATACCTTGGGATTTAATGAAAGAAGTATGAAAGTTGATGGATGATTAATGACTTGGAAAGAACACCAAGTTCCTTCAATGGAGACTGAGAGAAAATGAAAGTATGTGTGTGTGTGAAGGTGGCGGTGGAGATGAGGGAAGAAGGAAGGGTTTTTGGCTAAATTAACTAACAACTATATTATAATAATTAGTTAGTTAATAGGTGTAAAGTTATGGAAAAATCTTAGAATAAATGAGTCATCAACTTAATACATTATAAAAATTAAATATCTATGCTAGAGAGAGAGATGAAGTCGGCAAAGAGGGGGAGAAAATAGGAGAAATACGCGTTTTTCCGGTGCGATACGACGTTACGGAAATCGATAAACTAAAAACGTATCTCGTCACATTATTGTCAAATTCCGATTCGACCATAAATTCTAACATATTTTACTTAATCGGAAAATAATATTTAAAACTTAAATTCCGACAAAACCTCGGGACATCACAGTCCGAGTTTCGTCCGGAAAATCATAAAAACGAACTTTCTTGGACGAGTTCGTATCGCAATTTCGTGAATGTAAAAATCAGAGGGTTTTCTATTCTGAGTTCTAGAACTAAAAAGTTTTCGTACGCGATAACCTTAAATACAGTAGTCATCTAACTGACTTCCGTAATTTATTTTCAGAAACGAATTTCACCGTTGGTTTTAGAATTCAAAATCGTAAACTTAGGCATGCAAAGCCATTTTTATTATTAACTTTAAATTTTTAAGACAGTACGAAATTTCTGGGGTATTACACAAAGTCAAACCTAAGGTTTGAATTTGGTGGAAGAAATCCAACAAAGAAGCCTACTACACTTTAGGGGAGTGGAGGCTTCAACCTAAGACAACAAACTCGATCTCTTGTGAAAGAGTTTGCTGGGACACAAACCAAGCAAGAACCTGCACTCAAAACTCTATCAAGGAAAGGCTTCTTGATAGGAGGAGGTTTTCTTTCTTGAGGAGAGAGGTAGTCTGCTGCTGTTGCAACTACTCTTTTTCTTCTCTCTACTCTTCTAATGTTAGAATTTGTGTCACCGTGCTTAGATGTGGAGACCTCTATTTATAGAGTAAAGGGTCAAACTAGTCGTTGGAAAGAACTGTTGAACCTCTGCCAAAAGTATAACATTCCACATGCTTTACTGGTAACTTTCCAGAGATGGTACCTGCGACCTTTACTTTTTGCACGTCGCTATTGTCGGTCTATTTATGGTAAGTTTTTCAGCTAACTTGTGCTCTAAAGTAGGTTCGATTCTGAATTGCAACTCCTCAGTCTTCAGCGTCTTCAAGATCTTCTCTTCTCCGCTTCATGACAACTGACAACCTCTCCTTACGTGTACTGAATGTCTTCAGTTGCGTGGATAAATTGGAGAGACAACTGAGTTGATGTTCAGCTGAGTCTGTGCTCCAGTTGAGGTTGATGTCTCAACTGACTTCCAGTCCTAAGTGAGTCTGAACTCTCAGAGTTCTGGGTCTCGATTGAGTTTGGGCCTCAGCTGAGTTCTTCCACGAACTCCTATCTTCAGTCTGGCTGACTTCTTTTGCTTGAACTCTATAAAGATAAAATCTTATGCTCAAACAGTGAGCTCTAGCAAGGAGCAGACTAAAGGTAATCACCTACTAAGTTGGGATCAGTTGGGGTTTTGGTATCTTTCGAAACCTTTGCTTATTTTTCCAACAATTATTATGATAAAAAGTAATTATTGATATAAAAGAAGGTAATATTTCATAACTATTACTTTTCTTAATGACAATATTTATTTTTATTCACGACTTGTACATTTAGTAATTCGGTCAAGTAATGATTGTTGTTATGAGAAGTAGTTATTGATATGAAGAGAGGTAATGTTTCACAATAATTACATTTCTTAACGATAATGTTTACTTTTATTTACGACAACTTATACTTTTAGTTATTTGGTCAAGTAATTATTGTCCTAAGAAAAAGTAATTATTGATATGAAGAAAAGGTAATGTTTCACAACTAATACTTTTCTTTATGAAATGTTTACTTTTGTTTACAACAAATTATACGTTTACTTATTTGGTCAAGTAATTATTGTCAATAAAAGGTAATTTATTATATGAAGAAAGGTAACGTTTCACAACTATTACTTTTCTTAACAACGATTGTTATTTTTATTCATGACAGTTCGTACTTGTAATTATTTAAATAAGTAATTATTATCGTAACTAAATGAAATTATTGATATTAAGAAAAGTAATGTTTCAAAAATATTAATTTTCTTCATGAGGATCATGAGAATTTTTGCTTTTAGTAATTTGGTAAAGTAATTATTGTCGTAATGAAAGTAATTTTTTATATGAACAAATGTAATATTTCAAAAATATTACTTTTCAAAAATAAATAATTTAAAAAAATTGAAAAAATGAGAAAAATAAATAAAATGAATAATATGACACAACATAATAAAAAAGAAAAGAAAAAACAACGAAAAAAAAATGAAAGATACTTTAAAAAAGAAAATAGGGATAATAAATATTTTTTTAGATTAAAAAAACTGAAAAATAAATATAATGAATAATAGATAGGACAAAATATAATAAAAAAAGAACGAAAAAACAAAAAAAAATCAAAATGAATAATACTTTTAAAATAACAAAAGTGGCGTGTATAAGGTATAAAGAAAGGTACAAACATGATTAGACACTAAGTGGTTTGTAGCCTAGTGGTAGCTTTCCTGGCTTAAAAGATTAGTTTGAAGTCTAACGTTGCAGCGATTCTGCTATAATTTATTTTTTTTAAATTGAGGCTACATGTTGGACTTGGGCTGGCAGTGGACAAGAGTGGGCTTAGGCCGGCAACTGGTATGGGCATGGGTCGAACCGAATGCGTAGTATGCAACCAGTTGCGTGGAAGTCCATCCCAAAAAAAAAATATTATGAAACTGTCACACCCCGACTCCCGAGGTGCGACGTACTAACACTAACACTACTAAACTATCTATCACTCAACTCAAAAAAGGGGAAACATGCTCGGGGAAACAAGGGAATATCAACGGAAAGCGGTAACATTCGAGACATGCTTTCAAAGATATATCGAAACAACCAACGAGTACGAATAATGTAATACCCCGATATTTTTCTTCTGTTGTTAAAAATGAAAGTTAATAATAATTATGGCTTTGCATGCCTAAGATCATGGAATTAAATTCTAAGACTAATGGTGAAATCCGTTTCAGAAAATAATTTCCAGAAGTCGGACGAACGACTACTGTATTAGGGTTTTCACGTCCGGTAAATTTTTCGTCCGAAAACTCAGAATCAAAATCCGTCAGAATTTATATTCACTTTTCCTTCGATACGAGTTCACCGGATAAAGTTAGTTTTTATGATTTTCCGGGCGAATTTTAGACTGTCTAATCCCGACCTTTTCTCGGATTTTGAAAAACGAATTAGGTTTTCCGAGTACGTGATTTATTTCCAATCTAACGGACGAATTAGATTTCGTCGAATTTGTAACTACCTAAGAAATTATTTCTTGACTTTTTAAATCGTCGTTTAAAGCCGGAAACGAGATATTTTCGTCTAATAAACCCTCGCCAAACACACCCTAAGCGACTCACCCCTTTAGTTAGAGTTTTTCTAACACCTTTATGTATCTCTACATGAGTCATCATCTCTCTCTGCTTCCCTATTCCATCCGCCACCCTTCACTCCCTCTCTCTCTCATTTTTCTTCTATTATCCTCCATTAAAACACTTCAAGTTCTTCAAGCTTTTGCAAGGATCCAAGTTCATAGATCACACATCATCCATCCACTTCCAAATCCATTCACATAATCCTCAAGGTAATCATCTCCTCCATCAATCTATCCATTTAGATTTTTGATTCCTTAATTTTCAACCATGACCGATTTTGAGGATTAGAATTAGGATGATGTTTTAATGTTTAATTCATGTTTTGAGATGGATAGGAATGGATTTCTAGGGTTGAATTGAAGAGAAAAGCAAGAATCCCTAATTCTAGTTAAGACCGAAAATTAGGGCTTTAAGTAGTAGGATGATTTAATCTTAATTACTTGGATGAATGAGCTTAAGAATGGTTGAATTGATGATAGATGCAAGAATAATTGGATTGCCCTAATAATCTAGTGATGATCGAATTTAGGGGTTAGGGTTTCAAATTGAAATTTCAATTAATGATGTAGTAGTGTTAGTATTTGGTTAATAATTGTTGTAGTAAGTTTGGAAATGGATTAATGGATTGAATTAATCACCTCTCCTAATTATTTGTTGTGACCGAAAATTACAAAGGAATTAGGGGTTTTGTGTAGTTTGATCTTATTAAGGATTTAATGATAGATTAAGGTTCTATATGATGTTAGATGATGTCATGAATTAATTTTGAATTTTCTAAAAATAAAATGAAAAATGTAAGAGACGAAGAATTGGAATAAGTCGAGATTAGATAATGATTTGAGGTTATGATTTACGTATTAATGATTCTAGATAGATGATGAGTAATATTGTAGAATTTGGTCGAATTCTAATAATGTTGGAAATTTCATAAGAGGCGAAGAATCGAACCTAAGTAAGGATAGAAAAGTTGAATGAGGTTTCTAATTAGATGTTAATGTTTGATAATGATAAGTGAACAAGTTTGTAGTTGATGACACGTTCATCCGAGTTATCAAATGAGGAGTTATAGTTGTAAACGAGAAGTTGAATTGTTATTGGTATAGTAAATGATTAGTTTGAAAACACGAGGTTTTAAACATCGTGCTTATAATCGAGAAATGAAAAGGAGTTCATCACGTATAACGATACATGTTGACTGCCTTGAGTCAGTAGTTTCATGAAAATAAAAGTGATTAAGCTTTAGTCGAACCTAGAAAACCGTGCGTCCATTTTATCGAGCATTAGAGTTTCACTCGGCAGTTTTGCGACCCTTCACGGAAACTGCCATATCTCCTAGCTCGTTTATCAGAATTGAGATCCGTAAATTGGAGAGTAAACTAGACTTCCATGGCTTTCATTCCGTACAGAATAGCTCCCCTGTTTCAGAATAATCTGTTCTGGGCTGTCTCCAGAACTTCTGTCTTATGCAGTGAATCTTTAAAACTTAGTTTCTTAAGTTGAATTCTTTTCAACTTGAACTCTTTCGATCTTTTAAGTCGTTTCAAGTTATCGACTACTTTCTTTCTACTGACCTAAGTGTCAAGTACAGAACCGAATGAGTGTCAAACGAGATGTGTTCGTATCTCGTTTCTGTTTAATTAAAGAGTTTAGTTTAGCGTGCAAATGCCTAAAAAGTCTAAAAGACTAAAACTTAGTTCGAATTTCTGTATTCGTTTATCGTTTATGACCGAGTATTAAAGTATGATTATTTACAATGAAGGAGGAAGCCAGCATAAGGACAGGACGGAAGATTGAAGAACGGAAGCTCGTATAAAAGTTCTGTAAATTCAAGGTAGGTTTTTATATATGAAACAAAATGAGCAATGCTCGAAAATCTTTCTTTATCGCTTTGATAATCGTGTCTTCAAAGTGATAATCATGGTATGAACTATTTGTTTTATGTGAGTTCTTTTGTACCCTATGAGTTACCCAAAAGGGGTTAACTAAACGATCGGCTTTGAGTTAGTCAAAAGGGACTTTCCAAAGTTTAGTGTACACTGTAGCCTGTGGTGTATGTGGTATCCTGTTGAGAGGTAGCCAACCACGGTGATAATGAATGGTCAAGATTGAACGTAGCATCTATGAAAAATGCTTGCAAGCTAAGTTATGAAAATGAGAAAGAAAATGTTGGGAAATTTATTAAAGTTTTGATTGATTCCAAAACCAACTGATCCCAACCGAGTAGATGTTACCAGATCCTAATGTTAGTAGTTAGGCTCGCTGTTTGAGCATTGTTAAGATTTTATCTTTACAGGACTCCAGCTGAAGACGGCAACAAGGCTTCAATCGGATAGAACATCAGTTGTGAGGAAGACAACTGAGCGTTCATAAGATGAGCATTCAAAGTGGAAGATGCAAAACTCTTCTAAGCATTGAAAAAGAGGGAAGTTACACTCAAGAGATAGAACATCAGTTGTGAGAAAGTCAACTGAGCGTTCAAGCGATAGAACATCAGTTGTAAGGAAAACAACTGAGCGTTCATCAGATGAGAAGTAGAAAAGAGGAAGAGAACATCAGATGAAAGAAAGTCATCTGAGCGTTCAACCCAACTGATCAAATACAAGGAAGACAACTGAGTGTTCAGTTTCAGAACATTAGTTGTAGGAGCTCAAACCAAGAAGATCAACAGCATGAAGTTCAGATCAGCTGAGAGTTCAACTGTTAGCATTCAGACAGAACATCAGCTGAAGAACCAGTCAGATGTAGATCGAATATCTCAACCAACCTCTCCTTGATGAAAGTCTGACGTTGAGATTTGAATTTCAAATAAGGAAGTCACGTGAAGGTTTGACTCTCTGTCAATACCTCATTTGGCCCAACACAAGGCTGTCTCAGATGGAAAGCAGAAGCACGCAGTTGCCAAATCCGGAAAGTCTGCAGAGATTAGAGACAAGCCATCGCTATCAAAGAACAGAGATCAACAGCTCTTCCAACAGCTAGTTGATTCTCTCCGCCTATAAATAGAGGCATTCATTCACTCAGAAGATACAAGACACACACGAGACGAAACAGATAAGAGCAAAGAGCGAAAGAAAGAACCAATTTTCTCACACAAGCTGAACTAGATTCATTCTCTTAGAACATCCTTAGATGAGAGTTCTAGAGTGTTAAAATTCTGTCCGAGTGTGTTTAGATCCAACCTTGAGAACATCAATTTGTGAGAGTTCGTAGAGTGTTAGATCATAGTTCACTTCTTGTTCGAGCTATTTAGTTGGAACCCCACCCTTTCTTTCACCTGAAAAGGTTTTAGGACCCTACTCTTCCCGTAACTGAGCAAATAGGTTGTTTAGTACCCGAAAACTAAACTGTAAGGTTGATAAGTACCCGCAAACTTATCCCAACGGTTGCAAAGCCCGCGTAAGCTTTGTGGTTTGTCCAGAAGAACTTGGACTGAGTTGTGTGGACTCACAACTCCCCCGTCGACGTAGGAGTTCTCTCCAAACCACGTTAAATCTTTGTGTGTTGTTTTTATTTTCAGTTATCTTATTGCATATTCAACTGACTATCTAACCTGCATACAAACTGCTTTATTCATCAACTGTTTTGGTTCTTGATCAACCGTGCATAAAAGCGTGAGTTAATTTATACGAGTTAATTTCCACCACATTCCGCACAGCACATCACTTCCAACCGAGTGTTTCTTACTCGGTTGTGATTCCAACTGAACTTCCTTACTTGGTTAAGTTAATTTTAGGGGGTTGTTTTAAAAAGTCTTATCTGGTGTATTCCCCCCCCCCCATACACCAGAACTCGTATCGGGACCATCAGAAAATGTTTAGTAGACACGGGAATTTATTGAAAAACCCCGATGTGCTACTGTAATGAAATGCCTGATTATCTATACTTATGATTATGTTTCCGGCAATGTGTCCACTAAGTACTATTGTACTTAGCCCTTCATATGTTTTCTAAATGTGCAGGTTGAAGTGACGTAAGCGGCGAGGGTTGAGTTAAAGTTGTCAATAGGAGAAGACTTTAATATGTAGTTCACATTTCCGCTGCTAAACTCTAGACGCTTTTATGTTATGATGTAAATCACTTTTTAGTTTAAATTCCTGTAAAATAACTTAGATGCTTTTGAGTACTTTGTCAAGATTAACTCTTTCCTTTTGTTAATAAAGTCTTGTTCATAGAAGATAAGCTGTTATTTAAGTCTGTTATTTATTTATTTCTCTTTCTTCCCCGCTTCTTTAATCCAATCCCAGTCGCACCCCGGCTTTGCCGTCCCTCGGAATTTGGGGCTGTGACAGAGTGGTATCAGAGCAATTGTTTCTGCTCTGTATACAAACCTTCCTTCGAGTAGTAAGATAGAGTATTTGCATATACTCTATGCTGAGTCTTCTTTCAAGTAAAGTTAGATCGTAACACTAAGTTTAAGAGTGTAGATGACAACTCAACCTCCTGCTACGTCGACTCAACGAAGGAAAGAAAGAAAGAAAGAAAAAAAGGAAAGAATTTCATAAATGTATTTCTTTTATGTGGATTATGTGAAATTATTTGCGTAATAATTTCTTTTATTTGAAAAGTTTGATGGCACGAGAATTCAAATTGATTCTAGGGATTTTTCCCGGTTCGCTAAGAACATAGAGTTGAAACCTAAGGTCTTTCCGATTCCTCGAGAACTTAGACGTTTTAAGAACGTTAGTTCAAATGATTTCGAAAGGAGATCGTGAAACAGAAAGAACTTCTGTAGACGAATGTCACGTGCGTATAGTGACATGAACGAAGTCATTTTCAGTTGGAGTTCGCCTCGCTCGAACTTCAAGAAGAGATTTGTTATAATTACTAAGTACGAATCTTAGTTAATTTCCAACAATCGCTCGATCCTGATGACGACTAGAACTTTGGTTCTAAAGTCATTTTCCAGTTATAATTCCTTTTCTCTGGAATTTATTTCATACTTCGTAATTGAACGAAGAATACGACGAGTAAGAGATTCAAGTGTCGAGAAGGACAAAATCTTTTGTCAACGGATGTTACTTTTGAATAAGTAACATGAACAAAGTAGACGTACTTTGTTTTAATAAAGTAAGAATCGTTAAGAAATTTTCCTTAAGGAAGAAATAATGAAAGAAAGTAATAAAGAATAAAGAAAGAAAGTTTATAAGGAAATAAAGTAAGAAATGTAAATGAATAATAAGATAAAGGATGAAAATAAAATATTGAAATTTTATTTCTATATATTGTTTGAGTGCAATTTCTTGAATTGCTAGATGTTTAAGATAAGTGGTTGTTTAAGTGGTGATATTACAATTGAATAAGTAATATTCATTTTGTAATTTAAGTATTTCTTAAGATAAGTTATTTCCTACTTGTTACTGATCCGTGTTTCTTTAAAACTTTTGTAGGATGGCTAGAACACGCGTTACAGCTCGGAAGAGCCAGCCTTTGCCTTTGTGCAAGCGTACCATAGTAGATATGATACAGGATGAGTATCATAATTTCGAGGCAGACCCGGATGAGGAGGACATCGGGCAAATAGTGAGTAACTTCTCATCGGTTTACCATACAGCACGACACTTCATTTCAGAGAGTAAGGCTATATCCAATTTGATTGTGCATCTACCGGACGAGTGGTGTGGTTGGGCGCACGGCGTGGCATGGATTTTCCTTGGAGTTTTGGGCGACGACACAGAGCCGACGGGAAACTACTCGGGATTCGCTCTAACTATACATGAGCGTTTCTTTGACAGCAGGTTCATGGTGCTAGTCCCTTTTGAGCCACATCTTCCTTACCGTCACTTCCCAGCAGATACCGAGCCAGAACATTTAGACTTGGACCCGGAGATGGCCGCATTGTTGGAGATACCGCTAGATTTTGAACCTAGTGAGGAGTCAGACTCGGAGGCGGAGCATTTAGAGGTGGACGAGGAGCCTGTAGCTATACCAGAGTTATCACTTTCACATAGACCACTTGAGGAGTTGATTCCAGGACCAGGACTCATAGAGATTGACGCAGAGACAGCTGCCATGTTAGGGTTATCTACTCCTTTTATACCCCAGCCTAGTGTGAGAGTTTGGGGACCATTTGAGACAGGACTGTTTGAGACAGGGTCAGGGTACCGGGAGATAGACGCGGAGTTTGCTGCCATGCTAGAGCTACCATCTCCACCGACACCGCTTGAGGAGATTTGCGCAAAGTGGGAGATAGTCAGAGGACAGTTGGAGGCAGGACCATCCGGAGTCCGTTCTAGGGAGGAGTACGAGTCTGGTTCCATTCCAGGGCACCTTCTTCCCCTGAAGAAGCGTGCAGTAGAGATCGGTGATGATTATCTTGTTTCAGACTCAGAGGAGACAGTTTCGGAGGCACCATCACCACCCCCACTTACACTTTTTGACAGCTCTACTCTGAGGGAGGACGAGGCACTCCAGCTCGTCTTTGGTTCAGAGTCAGAGGAGGAGGATCCGGAAGAGGATCCGAAGGAGGACCCGGATGAGGATCCGGAGGAGGATCCGGACGTGGATCCAGAGGAGGACCCGAAGGAGAACCCGGAGGAGGACTCTGAAGGTTTATAGGCAGTAGAGGACAGTACGGACTCGACTGCAGTTTGTTGAGCAGAGCGTCATAGACGCGTATTAGTGGTAGTAGTAGTTTCTTTTGTCCTGTACATAGTCGGATCAGTAACTAGTTTTTGTAGTACTCTAGCGGATACGAAATTTTATGAATCGTTTCCGTTCTAGTACTTCCAGTAGGTACAGTATTGCAGCTTGTTAGTGCATCCTGTACAGTGATAGGCAGTCAGCCTAGTTTAGACTAGTAGTAGTCTAACTTTTTGTATAAGTCCTCGTTGGAGGCAGAATCAATATTCTTTTTGATGTGTATATATATACATGACCCGTAAGAGGGTTTTGATCACAAGAAAGTTTCTTATAAATCATGTAGTAAACCAGAATGTCAAATGAACTCGTGTAACGAGAGTTTAGTTTAACTTGGAAGGTTAAAAGATTAAAGAGCTAGTATCGAAGTTAGGTTCGATTTTTCTTTTCCGTGAACTTGATTAAGTTGGAAAGAGAGTGAGTAAGTAAAAGAATGTTTAAAGGAAAGGACTAATGAGAATTTCTGCTTTCCTATAGTTAAAGAAAAATGCCGCTAAGAAATGTTAACAATCGAAGAGGCCCTGGTAGGCCCAGAGGACGTGGAAGACATCAGCCAGAAAATGAAAGGGAACAAGAACAAGAACGTAATGATACCCCTCCACCATCACCATCACCACCACCTCCACCACCACCCCGTAGGGATATTGAGGATCTATTCCTCAAACGAAACCCACCTGTGTTCAATGGATCGGGCAGCCCTAGCAATGCTGAGCTATGGTGCGATCCATCGAGAGAATTTTCAAGCTCCTCAGATGTACTGATGAGGAGCAACTGTTATGCATTGCGTTTCAACTCTCTGGACCAGCGGATTACTGGTGGGAGGCAAGACAGAAGGTGATACCTGCAGAGCATCTAGCTCAACTTACGTGGGATGAATTTAAGGAAGCACTGTACGACAAGTACGTGCCGAAGACGTATAGAGCTCAGAAGGAGACAATTTGAAACAGGGTAAGATGACTGTAACAGAGTACGATGCTAAGTTTTGTGAGCTATCAAGGTATGAGCCTACTCAGGTCGATACCGAAGAAAAGATTTCTAAGAAGTTCTGAGGGGGACTTAGACACGAATTGGGGATTACTTTAGCCAGTCATGGGGGACTGAGCTATACGGATGTTCTAGGGAGAGCCCTAGAAATGGAGGCCATTGTACCTGATGAGAAGAAAACTGTAACAATCACATCAGCTCCAACACAAAACTAAAACCGAGGCTATTATAACAATAATAATAGCAATTTTCAAGGAAAGAGAAAGTGGGAAGGGGGCAATAGCAGGGGCTATAATCAGAATTTCAACAACCAAGGAAATCAGCGAAGTGGTAATCAGTAAGGCTATCAGCAGCCTAGTCAAAACAATAACAAGAGGCCGTGACAAGGAAACAACCAGTCAGGGTGTATTTACAGGGAAATTGACAAACCGGACCATGGAGAGGCAATAACCAGCAGAACCAGCCGCAAGGGCAACAGAGGAATTTCAACCAGTGGGGAAATAACCCAGGGAGGGTTACTATTCCTGTTTGCCCAAAGTGCAACAAAACACATCCCAGTGTCTGTCAAGTAGGCACCACCAACTGTTTTAACTGCGGACAGAAGGGGCATATGAAGAAGGATTGCCCTAAACCACTTCAAGTAGTACCTCTGAGGGCCATACAAGCGCAGCCACAACAACAAATGAATCAACAGCAGTTTCAGCAGCACGCGCAACAACAGCAGAATGCAAGGGCATGCGCGAATAGGCAGACTGGACAGAATAAAAGAAAAGGAAACCTTGCAGGTATGGGAAAACTTCACAACATCCCTATTAAGATACTGTTTGATACAGGCGCATAGCATTCTTTTATTGCTGGTTCGTGTGCGGATAACTTAGATATCAGACCTGTAAGAGCTGCACATCCTATAAGAGTAGCTACACCTTCAGGAGAGATCACTACTTCCACACATGTCTGCTCTAACCTAGAACTAGAAATCGGAACACTTAAGGTTAAAGCGAACAATTTGAACGTTATGATAATGTGGGACGTAGACATAATCCTAGGGATGGACTGGTTGTCAGAGAATTATGCCACAATTCTCTGCAACGAGAGAAAGATCTCTTTTCAACCCTTGGGTAGAGAGCCGACAGAATTCCATGAGATTTCAATGGGTAGAGGAGTACCAATAATATCAGCACTACAAGCCACGAAGTTGATGAAAAAGAAAGGTACCACAGCCTATCTTGTGTATCTAGTCGAAGAACCAGGAGCTAAAAGACCGTTCAGGACGTAAAGGTTGTAAATTAATATGAGGACGTGTTCCCAGAAGTGTTGCTAGGACTGCCACCAGATCGTCACGTGGATTTCACGATCGACTTAGAGCCAGGAGCAGCTCCCAAATCTAAAGCCCCATATAGGATGGCACCGAAGGAGTTAGAAGAACTCAAAATCCAATTGCAAGAATTGCTAGACCTTGGTTTCATCAGACCAAGTGTCTTACCTTGGGGAGCACCAGTGCTGTTTGTCAGAAAGAAGGATGGTTCAATGAGGATGTGTATAGATTATCGAGAGCTGAACAAGATCACCCTCAAGAACAAATATCCTTTGCCAAGGATAGAGAATCTTTTCGATCAGCTCAAGGGTGCAGGAGTGTTTTCAAAGATAGATTTAAGATCAGTGTATCATCAGCTGAAAATTAAACCTGAGGACGTACCTAAGACTGCATTTCGAACCAGATATGGCCACTACGAATTCTTGGTTATGCCATTTGGTTTGACCAACGCCCCTGCAGTATTCATGGACCTCATGAATAGAGTTTTCCACCTATACTTAGACAAATTCGTGTTAGTTTTCATAGATGATATTCTCATTTACTCTAAGAATGAGAAATAACATGAAGAACATCTGCGGATAGTGTTGGAAACACTTAGAGCTGAGAAACTTTATGCCAAGTTCGGTAAGTGCGAATTCAGGTTGAAGGAAATAATGTTTCTCGGACACATAGTTTCAGCGGAAGGAATCAAGGTAGATCCTGCTAAGGTAGAGGCAGTGCGCAACTGGAAATCACCAACGATGAGATCAGAAATTTCTTAGGTTTGGCGGGCTACTACAGAAGATTCATCGAAGGATTCTCCACGATTGCTAGACCTATGACACAGCTACTTCGAAAAGAAAATAAGTTTAAATGGACGGACGAGTGTGAAAAGAGTTTCCAAACGCTCAAAGAAAAGTTAACCACAGAACCAATATTAGCTCTTCCAGACGCAAACAAGAAATATGTGGTGTATACGGATGCTTCGAAGAATGGGTTAGGTTGTGTTCTAATGCAAGATAGAAAGGTGATAACTTATGCCTCACGACAGCTTCGACCTCACGAAGTTGAGTATCCAACCCACGATTTAGAACTTGCAGCCGTTGTGCATGCATTAAAGATTTGGAGACACCATCTTTATGGTGTAAGGGTTGAGATCTTCACAAATCACAAAAGTCTGAAGTACTTCTTCGAGCAGAAAGAACTGAATATGAGACAAAGGAGATGGCTCGAATTGGTCAAAGATTACGACTGCGGAATCAACTAGCATCCAGGAAAGGCAAATGTAGTAGCAGATGCGCTGAGTCGCAAGGCTCCAACCAAGTTAGGATGTCTGTTTGTCGAGGAAGAAACTCTAGTACGAGAATTTGAAAAGATGGAAATAAAGGTGCTCGATACACCAGCAACGATCACAAGTCAATTAGCGGCACTAGTAGCTACACCTGATCTACGAGAAAGAATTATAAGTGCCTAGAAAAAGGACGAGTCGATGGAGAAGCTCCGACTAAAGATAAGAACAGATAAATCAGAGAGTTATTCTGAAGCACCAGACAATGCGATATTATTTGAAGGTAGACTTTGTATTCCTGACAGTGATGAAGAATTAAAGAATGATATCATGAGTGAGGCTCACGATACGCCATATACAGCACACCCAGGGAGTACGAAGATGTATCAGGACTTAAGAAAGAATTTCTGGTGGAATGGATTGAAACGAGACGTTGCCTTGTTTGTAGAAAGATGTTTGGCGTGTCAGCAAGTGAAAACCTTACATAGACGACCGTATGGATTGTTGCAACCATTAGATATTTCAGAATGGAAATGGGAAGTAATAGCTATGGATTTTGTGACAGGTTTGCCTAAGTCAAGAAGAGGAAATACTGCCATTTGGGTGATTATCGATAGGCTCACGAAATCAGCTCACTTTATACCGATTAAGACTACCTACGGGTCAGAGAAGTTAGCTCAGTTGTACGTCCGTGAGATTGTACGTCTGCACGGAGTACCGAAGTCCATAATATCAGACAGAGATGCCAAGTTCACTTCAAGATTTTGGATCACCATGCAGAAAGTGTTGGGTACTGAACTTAATTTCAGTACAACTTTTCACCCTCAGACGGACGGACAATCCGAGAGGACGATTCAGATTCTAGTTGATATGCTAAGGACGGTGGTATTGGATCGAAGCGCAAATTAGGAAGATATCTTACACTTGGTCGAATTCGCATATAACAACAACTATCAGGCGACGATAGAAATGGCGCCTTATGAGGCATTGTATGGAAGAAAATGCAAGTCACCACTTTATTGGGATGAAGTGGGTGAAAGGAAGAACCTAGGACCAGATACGATCAATGAAATGATCGAGATCGTTCGGCAGATTCGAGATAGAATGAAAGAAGCCCAGAGCTAACAAAAGTCTTATGCCGATAATCGTCGAACCAATCATAGCTTCGAAGTTGGTGATAAGGTTTTCCTTAAGATTTCACCATCGAAAGGAATCATTAGATTCGGTGTTAAGGGTAAACTTAGACCAAGGTTCATAGGACCTTACAAAATTCTTGAGAAGATAGGACCTGTTGCTTATAGATTGGCCTTACCGCCAAGTCTAGGAAGTGTCTATAACGTGTTTCACGTTTCCCAATTAAGAAAGTATGTCTATGACCTTAAGCACGTTATAAGTCAGCAAGAAGTCGTTCTTGAATCTGACCTAAGTTATGAAGAAAAACCGAATTAGATTTCATCGAATTAGATTTCGTCGAATTCGTAACTACCTAAAAAATTATTTCTCAACTTTTTAAATCGTCGTTTAAATCCGGAAACGAGATATTTTCGTCTAATAAACCCTCGCCAAACACACCCTAAGCGACTCACCCCTTTAGTTAGATTTTTTCTAACAACTTTATGTATCTCTACATGAGTCATCATCTCTCTCTCCTTCCCTATTCCATCCGCCACCCTTCACTCCCTCTCTCTCTCATTTTTCTTCTATTATCCTCCATTAAAACACTTCAAGTTCTTCAAGCTTTTGCAAGGATCCAAGTTCATAGATCACACATCATCCATCCACTTCCAAATCCATTCACATAATCTTCAAGGTAATCATCTCCTCCATCAATCTATCCATTTAGATTTTTGATTCCTTAATTGTCAACCATGACCGATTTTGAGGATTAGAATTAGGATGATGTTTTAATGTTTAATTCATGTTTTGAGATGGATAGGAATGGATTTCTAGGGTCGAATTGAAGAGAAAAGCAAGAATCCCTAATTCTAGTTAGGACAGAAAATTAGGGCTTTAAGTAGTAGGATGATTTAATCTTAATTACTTGGATGAATGAGCTTAAGAATGGTTGAATTGATGATAGATGCAAGAATAATTGGATTGCCCTAATAATCTAGTGATTATCGAATTTAGGGGTTAGGGTTTCAAATTGAAATTTCAATTAATGATGTAGTAGTGTTAGTATTTGGTTAATAATTGTTGTAGTAAGTTTGGAAATGGATTAATGGATTGAATTAATCACCTCTCCTAATTATTTGTTGTGACCGAAAATTACAAAGGAATTAGGGGTTTTGTGTAGTTTGATCTTATTAAGGATTTAATGATAGATTAAGGTTCTATATGATGTTAGATGATGTCATGAATTAATTTTGAATTTTCTAAAAATAAAATGAAAAATGTAAGAGACGAAGAATTGAAATAAGTCGAGATTAGATAATGATTTGAGGTTATGATTTACGTATTAATGATTCTAGATAGATGATGAGTAATATTGTAGAATTTGGTCGAATTCTAATAATGTTGGAAATTTCATAAGAGGCGAAGAATCGAACCTAAGTAAGGATAGAAAAGTTGAATGAGGTTTCTAATTAGATGTTAATGTTTGATAATGATAAGTGAACAAGTTTGTAGTTGATGACATGTTCATCCGAGTTATCAAATGAGGAGTTATAGTTGTAAACGAGAAGTTGAATTGTTATTGGTATAGTAAATGATTAGTTTGAAAACACGAGGTTTTAAACATCGTGCTTATAATCGAGAAATGAAAAGGAGTTCATCACGTATAACGATACATGTTGACTGCCTTGAGTCAGTAGTTTCATGAAAATAAAAGTGATTAAGCTTTAGTTGAACCTAGAAAACCGTGCGTCGATTTTATCGAACATTAGGGTTTCACTCGGCAGTTTTGCGACCCTTCACGGAAACTGCCATATCTCCTAGCTCGTTTATCAGAATTGAGATCCGTAAATTGGAGAGTAAACTAGACTTCCATGGCTTTCATTCCGTACAGAATAGCTCCCCTGTTTCAGAATAATCTGTTCTGGGCTGTCTCCAGAACTTCTGTCTTATGCAGTGAATCTTTAAAACTTAGTTTCTTAAGTTGAATTCTTTTCAACTTGAACTCTTTCGATCTTTTAAGTCATTTCAAGTTATCGACTACTTTCTTTCTACTGACCTAAGTGTCAAGTACAGAACCGAATGAGTGTCAAACGAGATGTGTTCGTATCTCGTTTCTGTTTAATTAAAGAGTTTAGTTTAGCGTGCAAATGCCTAAAAAGTCTAAAAGACTAAAACTTAATTCGAATTTCCGTATTCGTTTATCGTTTATGACCGAGTATTAAATTATAATTATTTACGATGAAGGAGGAAGCCAACACAAGGACAGGACGGAAGATTGAAGAACGGAAGCTCGTATAATAGTTCTGTAAATTCAAGGTGGGCTTTTATATATGAAATAAAATGAGCAATGCTTGAAAACCTTTCTTTATCGCTTTGATAATCGTGTTTTCAAAGTGATAATCATGGCATGAACTATTTGTTTTATGTGAGTTCTCTTGTACCCTATGAGTTAGCCAAAAGGGGTTAACTAAACGATCGGCTTTGAGTTAGTCAAAATGGACTTTCCAAAGTTTAGTGTACACTGTACCTGTGGTGTATGTGGTATCCTGTTGATGGGTAGCCAGCCACGGTGATAATGAATGGTCAAGATTGAACGTAGCATCTATGAAAAATGTTTGCAAGCTAAGTTATGAAAATGAGAAACAAAATGTTTAGTAGACACGGGAATTTATTGAAAAACCCCGATGTGCTAGTGTAATGAAATGCCTGATTATCTATACTTATGATTATGTTTCCGGCAATGTGTCCACTAAGTACTATTGTACTTAGCCCTGCATATGTTTACTAAATGTGCAGGTTGAAGCGACGTAAGCGGCGAGGGTTGAGTTAAAGTTGTCAATAGGAGAAGACTTTAATATGTAGTTCACATTTCCGCTGCTAAACTCTAGACGCTTTTATGTTATGATGTAAATCACTTTTTGGTTTAAGTTCCTGTAAAATAACTTAGATACTTTTGAGTACTTTGTCGAGATTAACTCTTTCCTTTTGTTAATAAAGTCTTGTTCATAGAAGATAAGCTGTTATTTTAGTCTATTATTTATTTATTTCCCTTTCTTCCCCGCTTCTTTAATCCAATCCCAGTCGCACCTCGGCTTTGCCGTCCCTCGGGATTTGGGGCTGTGACAAATAATTTACATATCAAGTTCGAATAGGAACAAGTATTCAAGTCAACAAGAAACGAGATTCATCAAAAGCAGTAATTAGTATCGAGCACATCGCTCGGAATTAGAACATGTATCAGAGTATAATATCCAAAAGACTTCAATAAACAAAAGCATTGTATTGCAGCGGAATCCTCGACTCAAACCCAACTACTACATGTATGAAGACATGCAATTGCTAGTCTAACATTCGACTCGATCAACAAAACATATTACACCACCAAGTTGTCCTCTCCTTCCGCATCCCGCTAACCTGCACATTTAGAAATACATGCAGGGCTGAGTACTTCGTACTCAGTGAACACATGCCAAAAACTTTTGAAAAACTTTGCTCTTAGAGCTATATCAATTGAACTTGCCTTGCCGTAGCATCACAAGTATTAATGCAATGAAACAGTTTTACTTGTGAATGCAAAAACATTTTTCCTTTCGAATAGACTGCGCAGTCAAAACAATATATAGATATACTCAAGCAATATGTATCATCTACCACATTTCACTCTCACTGTGCCGAGAAGTAGGCCTCCTTCTCGAACACTGTGACCGGCCCAACCAAAGCAAGGCTCACAGTCACCTCGAACAATTCATATACCACACGTGGGATTCCTGCCTTTCACAGGACAATAATATCTCAACAAGCAGATGATAACACATACCAAAAACTCAAGTAAAAACGCCAAGTCAATTTCAACTTTAAAAACTCACATAATAATACTCAATTATCATAATAGCATTCATCAATAGTTTTGGTTTTAGAAAAGCCCACCTGACTTCCGACGATTAGCTAGGCGGCTTACTCGTTCTTTGTCCTCGCTACTTCTCCGTCCCGCTCGGTCCTTTATATTTTGACATCGATAAAAGAAGTAAGACACGAGGCATATGATGTAAAGTAGACGTTTGTTTCGGCTGAAGGACTTCTACTTGACTCGTCTCTCTCTATTTTTAACTTTTCTAAGACAATCTCGATTCTCGACTTTCTCGTCCTCGGTTCTCACTCTACTCGGTTACTAATTACTGTATCTAGCATTCTCGCTTCTAAATCATTAATGCTACTCATTAATTGGTTAATGATATTTGCTAATGTCTTAGCATTTCTTGTTTAATTAGAGAAACGTCAATTGTCTAAACTTCATTATTCGAATCCTTACTCACATTCTCAATTAAATACTCGATTATACGAACATCATTTACGTCATGAGCACGCATTCTCAACAATTTGAACAATCATTATAATCAAAGCATAAATATTTTACTCAAGCATATAGGTTCAATTAAGCATATTCAATTATGTTTAATCACATAAGTCTACTCAAACGTATTTAATTCAACATAGAATTTCAATCAATCATCATAATTTTAAATTGGAATTTAAACAAACGTATTATCTCAAACTTGATTCACACTTCAAGTCACATTAACAATTACTCGTCATTACTCGACTCTAGTATTGGGAAAAGACATTAATTCAAATAATAATAATTTTCGTGGATTAAAGCTTAAATAATCATTTAATATCTCTTAACTTAATATACGACGTTATTTCCAAAGACGTCGTCTTTTTCTCAACTACTTATACGTATCTCATATACGTACTATTACTTACGCTTCTATTACTATTTCTCTTTTTCTTTTAATTAAACTCATATTGAAATAAATATTCATTTTCTATTTATAACTCGACTCTTAACTTCGTCTTAACACTCGATTCTTAAATTATTATCTTTATAATTTCCTCGACTCTTTTAATTCAAAACGATTTGAAAATCAAACTCAATTAACTTATTCGAACATCACTAATAATCATTACTCGACATAATATTCATAAACAATTATTCAAACAATTGTTATTTATAAACTCGATTCTCAAAATAACTCTTATTAAATCTCATTCTCTATTTATAACATTTCTCAATTAATTACTTGAATTCGCTCAAATAATTCTTACTCGACTCTAATCTCATAGTTTCTCTTACTCGACTTATCTCTTTATTTATTTTCTAAGCTCGACTCAACTTATTATTCTCATATTCTATTATTTCTTATTTGATGAAGAAATTCTTATTTTAGTTAATTTGCTCTAACTTTATTATTAAACTTCAAACTTCTCGACTAATTTAATATCATTTGGATAATTAAACTCATACTCGATTTAAAGCTTCTCGTTGATTACTTATACTCAACTCTATAATTATTATTTATTATTTTCGTTATTTCTCATTTATTCAAACGACTTAATTCTCAATTACTCGACTCAAATTTCATATTCGATTCATAACTCTATTTCTTTAATTCTATCTCGTCTTCTATTTCTCATTTATTACGACTTCTAATTCATCATTATTTAATTCTCGATTATTAATTCCTCTAATCTCAAATTATTTAACTTAATTAATTTTTTTATTAAACTCTAATTATTTAATAAAGAAATTATTTTTCTTTATCTTTCTCAATTTATGACTCATTACTCATTTAATAATTTTTCTCTTTTATTTTCTATTTAATTTTTATTCTTAAAATATCTTGAATATTTTATTAATTTAATAATTAATTTCCTTTTGAATTAATTTTAATGATCATTAAATCTTCAAATAAACACCTACAACACACACTAGGCATTCATTCAAATCTTCAAAAATTCATATTTTTTCACCAAGAACACCTAGAACACACACTAGGTATTCTTTCTCATTTCTTTCGATTTTTACCTCTTTTTATGCTTAAAACTTCATTCTTTTTATCTTAATAAATCCTACTAACATCTAGTATTCAAAATTTCACACACAACATGCTCTTAAACATCATACTATCAAAATCATCAAAAATCATTATAACATCATAAATTCATTTTCCTCTAAAATATACATAAACTCAATTTCTTCTCAAATAACATCATAGGGGATTTAAACCATCATATACTCATAATCATCTTATGCTCATTATATCATCAAATCATCAACAAAATAATCAAATCAAATACTCCTTCCTCAAGCCATAACTCACGGCATTTATAGGGTTTTTAGGGCAATTAATTTCTCAATTTTTTCATGCACATATAATCATTCTAAACATACTCAACAACATATATATATCATCAAATCATCAATAAAGCATAGTAATCGATTTTTCCATATTTTCTCCTATTTTTTTTGGCTTCTACACATTTTGAGGGGTTTTAATTTTCTTTCTCTTTTAATCCATAGATTAATCACTAGGCTTGATTTCCTATCGATTTCCTCACTCGAATCTCACATCGAATCTCATATCAAAATCCCTAGTTTTGCGTATGCATAAATTTAAATATCATGCATGCATGTTTTTCTTTAGAGATTATTGAGATTACATATATACATCTAATCAAATGGATTTAACCTACTTTGAAAATTAAATGGATGCTCCTCTCTCGATTTCTCTTGGCCGAAAATAATGGCTTGAAAGGCTCAAATCCTAGCTTTGATTTCCATGGTGGATTCCATCTTGAATCCTCAAGAAAAATGAAAGAAAATTTAATCATCTTCCTCAAGGCATGATTGCCGAAAATATTGAAGAAATTGGAGATGATTTGGATTGAATTTTTGAACTCAAGAATTAATGAATAATTTCCTTTTCAACTAGGATTTGGAAGATTGAAAAGGATGATGAGGATCTCTTGAAATCTTGGATGTTTGAAGCTTGGATCTTGGAGCTTCAATGGCTTCAAGTGTGTGTTGTTGTCTGTGTGTGTTCGGTGGAGAGGGAGAGAGATGAGAGTGATATTTTCTTCTCCCTTCTTTGAGAAGTATCGAGAGAGAGAGTGTAGAGTGTTTGAGAGAGAGTTGGATGCAAGATATGAAATGATGAAAATGAAATGTATATAGCTAAGTTAAGAAAGGATATCATGATTATTATTCTCTATAGGTTTTGACAATAGGGTAGCTAGAGAGAGATTAGGGAGAGAGAGAGGGTAATGTCGGTGGGAGAGGGAGAGAGTTGAGAGGGATTCCTCTTGACAGATATAATTTTACCCGGTTGAAAAAGTTCTTCGGATAAAAAGTCCGTATTATTTCATTTATACTGAAAACGGCTCTAATCTCTCCTCATCTCGTTTCCGAAACTAAAAATATCTCGAACCTATCTCATGTCCCACTAAATAAATCAAGGATTTCGATTATCTAATTTTTACGTCAAAATTCCAAGTAACGAAGAAAACCTAAAAATTAATCGGCTAATTAATCCTTTAAGAACTAAACTCTTAGAATTCTCTCAGGTGATCTCGGATAAGCTTCTAACATATATCAGGGGTCTTAGAATCAATTCTAGATTCAAAAGACACTAATTAGATCAAATTCTAAGTTCGTCGGTGAATAGTATTTTCTCGGTTCTCGCTACTATTCACTCAAAAGTAAAAATTCTCGGAATCCTCTGAAAATCACACTCATGATCAAACTCATATAAATAAAATCAATCAATGCATCATATCCTCAACTCGAGTAATTAAAACACATAAGTTCACGTTGAAGTACATAGGGGCATTTTAGTCTTTTCAAAAATTTTCTTTTTCCTTAAAAAAATTTTATCACTCAAAACTTGATAATTAAGCATATTAACTCATTTAGAACGCACTTAAGGACTTATGAAAACTCGGGGTATTACATCCTCACCCCCTTAAAAAAATTTCGTCCCGAAATTTACTAACCTCAAGAAAACAGCTCGGGATATTTTGCTCTCATCTTTTCTTCGAGTTCCCATGTGGCTTCTTCAAGGTCGTGATGATACCACTTAATTTTAACTAAGGGAATCGACTTCGTTCTAAGTTGCTGGACCTTACGGTCTAGAATTCTCTTGGGTCTCTCCTTATAACTTAAATCTGGCTTCAAAGCCACATCCTCTTGACGAATCACGTACTTTGGATCGAAAACGTACTTCCTCAATTGCGACACGTGAAAAACGTTATGCGAATTTCCAAAACTGGGAGGTAACGCTAATCTATATGATACGGCTCTAATCCTCTCAAGGATTTGAAACGGTCCTATAAAACGAGGCTTTAACTTTCCTTTAACACCAAAACGGTGTATTCCTCTCGAAGGGGATACTTTCAAAAAGACTTTGTTCCCTATTTCCAATCTACTTTGGACCTTCGGTTGTCGGCGTACGACTTCTGTTGACTCTGAGCTTCTTTAATCCTCTCGATAATCTGACGAACATGATCATATCATCTCTTCGATCGCTTTCGGCCCTATCACTTTTCTCTCGCCTACTTCGTCCCAATAGAGCAGCGATCTACACTTTCTTCAGTAAAGGGCTTCGTAAGGGGCCATTCCAATCGTATTCTGGTAGCTATTATTATTATACGTAAACTCGATAAGAGGTAAAATCTTCTCCCACTCATCTCCTTTGTCTAATAAAATAGCTCTCAACATGTCCTCGAGGATTTGAATTCGTTTCGCTCGGATTGTTCATCCGTCTGTGGATGATAGGCAGTGCTGAACTGCAACTGTGTTCCCAATTCTTTATGGAAACTTTTCCCAAAAACGGGCTGTGAACTTCGAATCTCGATCCGAAGTGATCGTACTCGGCACTTCGTGCAATCTTACGATTTCCTTAACATATAACTGAGCCAACTTATCCTATCCATAGGTATGTGATAGGTATGAAATGAGCGGACTTCGTCAACCTATCCACTATTACCCACGCAACTTTGTTTCCTTTTCTTGATCTCAGCAAACCCGTCACAAAATCCATCGTAATTCCATCCCACTTCCACTCTGGAATTGGTAACGGCTGTAAGGGTCCATACGGTCTTTGGTGTAGAGATTTCACTTGTTGGCAGGCTAGACATCTTTCAACAAACATTGCCACATCCTTCTTCAATCCTTCCTACCAAAGCTGTTGCTTCAAGTCTTGGTACATCTTAGTACTGCCAGGACGGGCTGTGTACGGAGTCTCATGAGCTTCACTCATTATCTCATTCCTCAAAGTTTCGTCATTGGCCACACAAATCCTTCCTTGATACACTAAGGCGTTATCTCTGGACTCGGAAAAATCCTTGACTCCTTCACTCCTAATCTTCATCCTCAACTTCTCCAATTCTTCGTCTCTCCTTTGACCTTCTATGATACGAGTTCTCAAATCTGGTATTACTACTAAAGTAACAATCACTTTCTCTACTGTATATGGGGGTACATTTACTTCGATTCTCATTTTCCCAAATTCTTCAATCAAATTTACCTCATCACTTAACAAAAATCCTAATTCGGTTTCCTCCGACTTCTTTTCCTTCTTCTTTCGGCTCAAAGCGTCGGCTACAACGTTAGCTTTACCGAGATGGTAAGATATTTTACAATCATAGTCTTTCACCAACTCGAGCCATCTTCTTTGTCTCATATTTAGCTCCTTTTGTTCGAAAAAATACTTCAAACTCTTGTGATCAGAAAAGATTTCACATTTGGCTCCATAAAGATAGTGTCTCCAAATTTTTAGGGCATGCACTACGGCTGCTAACTCCAAATCATGAGTTGGATACTTCTCTTCATGAGGCTTAAGTTGTCTTGAAGCATATGCTATTACTCTTCCATCTTGCATTAGCACACATCCAAGGCCTTGTGCAGACGTGTCGGTATAAACGGTATAGTCTTTTCCTGATTCAGGAAGAGCTAACACTGGAGCTGAAGTTAATCGTGTTTTAAGCTCTTGGAAACTTCTCTCGCATTCCTCCGTCCACTCAAACTCCGTTTCTTTCTTCAACAAACGTATCACCGGCTTCGCGATCTTGGAAAATCCTTCTATGAATCTCCGATAGTAACCTGCTAAACCGAGGAAACTACTGATTTCATGAACTGACATCGGCGATTTCCAATCTTACACAGCTTTCACTTTTTCCATATCAACTTTAATTCCTTCGGACGAAACAACGTGTCCTAAGAAATTTACTTCCTTCAACCAAAATTCACACTTGCTGAATTTGGCGTACAACTTCTCGAATCTTAGCTTTTCCAACACAATTCGCAAATGCTTCTCATGTTCCGCTTCATTTCTTGAATACACCAAAAATGTCGTCTATGAACACAATCACAAATTTATCCAAATATTCATGAAAAACTCTATTCATCATGTCCATAAACACTGTTGGAGCATTGGTCAAACCGAATGGCATTACTATGAATTCGTAATGTCCATATCTCGTCCTAAAAGCAGTCTTTGGAACATCTTCTTGCTTGATCTACAATTGATGATATCCTGACCTTAAATCAATCTTGGAGAAAACACCGGCTCCTTTTAGCTGATCAAACAAATCGTCTATCCTTGGCAATGGATACTTGTTCTTAAGCGTAATTTTGTTAAGCTCTCGGTAGTCTATGCACATCCTCAAACTACCATCCTTCTTCTTCACAAATAGAATTGGAGCTCCCCAAGGCGAAACACTTGGTTGGGTAAAACCTAAATCTAATAATTCTTGCAACTGGATCTTCAATTCTTGGAGTTCCTTTGGGGCCATTCTATACGGAGCTTTTGATATCGGGGTTGATCCTGGTTCAAGATCAATCGTAAACTCCAATTGCCGATTAGGGGGCAATCCTGGTAGTACTTCTGGAAATACGTCTTTAAATTCTCTCACGATAGACACGTCATCGACACTCAGCTCTTGGTTTCCATCTTTGTTCAAGTAAACTAGATACACCTCTGTATCTTTCTTCCTCATCAACCTCTGAGCCGTCATAGCTGAAATTATCGGTATGCTCTTTCTTACTCTCTTCTCAACTCCAAAAACTACGGTCAGCTATTCTCCCGGAGGTTGAAATAAAATTTTTCTCAGATCGCATTGAATCGTCGCAAAATTCTCGTTTAACGAATCCATTCCTAGGATTATATCTACGTCCCACATCTGAATCAAATTTAGGGATTTTGCTAACAACTTTCAGCTTCCAAATTCGAATTCTAAGTTCGAACAAACACGCGAAACTAACGAAGATTTACCTAAAGGGGTTGCGACACTAAGCACTTGGTTCGATTCTTCTACTTTCAAACCTAAATTTTCTACGCACGCGCTAGAAATAAACGAATGTGAAGCACCGGTATCGAATAAAATGATAATAGGTATGCCATTAAGCTTTCCCATACCTGCTAAATTTCCTTGATCTTTCACTGACGGTTTCTGTTCAATTGCAAAGGCTCTTTGAAAATGCGGGGAAGCTTGCTGAGGAGGTTGTTGCTTTGGTGGATGCGGCTTACGATGATACAAAAGAGATTTTTGCGATCGGGTTGCCTCAACAGCTTTCATCTGCGAAGGCTGAAATTGATTTGGCATTCCACCACTCATTCCTTGTTGTTTACTTGGGCACCTGTTTGAGAAATGACCAGGCTGTCCGCAAGTATAACAGACATTACTTCCAATCTTGTAGATGCCTTGATGCATTCTGCCACATTTCGAACAAGCAGGGAGTCCTTGAGGTCCTATAGGTACATTACTTCGATTAAGCTGCGGAGCTCTCGCTTTCTGGAATTGTTGAGATTGTTGTTGGCTTTTCCCTTGCCACGGTTTCTTGCTTGGGTGGCCTCCACCACTCCATTTTCCTTTTCTCTTTCCATGCTGACCGTACTGAGACTGATGGGTAGTTACAGTCGTCGTCATCTGACTTTGGAATTGAGGATTCGCTGAAGAATGCGATCCTTTCTCTGGCTGCATAGCCAACTCCATATCTAGGGCTCTGTTCAGGGCTTCGGCATAAGTCAGACCACTCTGACTGGCAAGAACTACTTGAATATCTTGTCTCAATCCTGCTCGGAACAATTCGCACAATTTCTCGTCAGTATCTACCTTATCTGGTGCAAAATGAGCTAACTCGCAAAACTCTCGATCATACTCGGCTACAGACTTCTTTCCTTGCCTAAGATTGGCAAATTCGTGCAAGGCTTCCTTGAATTGATCCCAAGTCAAATTCTCACGTTCTTCTGGTGTATACGTCCTTTGACTTGCTTCCCACCAATAGTCGGCACTTCCTTTCAGTTGGTACATCATACACTCGAGACGTTCGCGATCGGTGCAACAAAGGAATCGAAAAATTCGCTCGAGAGAGCGAATCCAGTCTTCGGCTTCTGTCAGACTGCCTTTACCATAAAAGGTTGGGGGATTTTGGCGAAGAAAAAGTTCTTCGATACGGCGCTCATTTTGAAGGGGCAGGGTAGGATTACGCTGACCTTCTTGCTCATCTCTAGGGTTTCTTACGTTTCTTCGTCTTGGCGGCATTCTAAAGAAATGCAAAAGAAAATTTTTAATCATCTTTGAAGAACAAATTATCTCGCTCGGAGCCTTTCTCAATTTTGAAAATATTTTCTTTTTAAGGAAAATATGATTCCCGATCGGTACTTATCAAACGCATCGAAGGAAATTAATTTCATGATCATTGCAAATATAACAATCATCTCAATTACTCATATATTTTGAACAGTTCAATTCTCAACTAAAAAACAATCAATCACCACTAAGGAGAACAGATATTATCATTATGTATAAATAATTTCTCAAGACAATTACTTCCATAGATTAATCCAAATATCATCATATCAATATTCACATATATTCAAGATAAATTTTTCCTCAATACTCAAAAACATTCATGAACTCATATAATATGAATTTCAACTCATGTATAACTCATTTTCTAAATTTTTATTATTACTCAAGATCAAGTTGTCTGATTAACTCATTTTCCATCTCATTATTCTTCACTCGATAGTTTTTATCTTATAGTGCTAAAGAATAGCTTATTCCATTTACTTAACTCTTATCTCGTTAATCATTCTCATCTTAATCATTATTTCGGAATCTTGCATACTCGGGTTAATTTAATTTCTTTAGAGACTCAAAGTTGATTTTAATGGCCTAACGGCTCATCTTTTTATATCACTCGATAGTGGCCTCTTCTGAGGACTTAATACACGATAGGGATTAAAGCATTTACACAGAAAAATTTTCCCTCACATCTACTTGATAATTTAGCACACTAGTCGAACTACATGAACTATCTCTTTGCGTTCGATCTTACTATCTAACCCAAACATCATGCCACGAATAATTACATCACTGCTGAAAATTAAATAGAGTTCGACTCTCAAACATAAACGATAAACAATTCTTGGATTTCCACAGTTTGCTTGAACTGATTCTAGACGTTAGAATCATCCTCACTCGGACCACGATCATCATAGTGCTCTTTCTCGGCGTTTCCATCTTCTGGGTTCTCCTCCTCCTCGGGATCCTCTTCGGAATCTTCTTTCTCCTCTGGATCCTCTGCCTCGACGCCGTCGTTGTTGACGTTAGAACGCACTAACTCGGCTGCCCTCACTTCCTCCTCATAATCCTGGAGGATATAGTTGGTTGACTCCAATTCATGCTCAATCCACGGGGGTGTCAAGGGGCGATCTTCGCTACGACGAAGGTATGACGCTACATCGGTAGGGGCGCAAAAACTGGGACTCATATTCTTCATCGACTGTCACGACAGGAGTAGGGGCAAACGTATATGGAGCTGAAAAGTAGTCGTTTGGCAGGGCTTGGAGATAACCACTGCCCACGGTCGCTTCGGCTATTTGCTCCTCATCGTACTCGTCGTTGTTGCCGTCACCGGTGTCACAGCCCCAAATCCCGAGGGACGGCTGAAGCCGGGGTGCGACTGGGATTGGATTAAAGAAGCGGGGAAGAAGGGGACTGGCTAATTAAACATACATAAAAGACATCATACATTCAATGAACAAGACGTTACTATTAAGAAGGAAGAGTTAATCACGAAAGATTACTCGACAAATGGTACTCGAAAGCATCTAAGTTAAAGATTACAGACTTAAACTACAGTGATTCACCAAATGTACATAACGTCAAAAAGGTCTAGAGTTTTGCAGCGGAAAGTAGGTTATAAGCTAAAGCTTCCTAACAACTCGACTCAACTTCAACCACCGCCGCTTACGTCGCTTCAACGAGAAAAAGGAAAGAATTTTTAATGATGTGATTTCTTTTAAATAAGAAATTTATGAACAAGTATTTAATGAAATTGAGAATGAGAATGAGTTGTGTGCCAAAAATAAGAATTTTATGGAAGTATAATTTTTATACTTTGTATACTTTATGTGATTATGTGATAGTACGAGTACTATCTTATGTGAAATTATTTGCGCGATAATTTGTTTCTTTTGAAAAAAGTATTTGGACAGAACAATATAATGATGGATTAATGTTCGTAATGATATTAGATGATGTTGGGAATTAAATGAGAATTTTCTAAAAATATTAATGAAATTATAAGAGACAAAGAACTCGAATTAAGTTGAGTTTAAGTAATGATATGAGGTGATGATGTATATAATAATGAATCTCGTTAGATGATGATTGATGACGTAAAATTTGAATGAATTCCGACAACTTTTGAAATCTTGTAAGAGACGAACAAGTGGACGTAAATAATCGAGAAGTCGAGTAAGGATTCTAATTAGATAATAATGATTATTATGGACTAAGGCACGACTTTGTAGTTGACGACATAAGCATTCGGATTATTATATAATGAGTTGTAGTTATAATCGAGAACTAGAAACGAGATTTTGTTAACTTGTTGTTGGTATAGTAAATGGTAGTTGAAATGACGAGGTTTGATCGTCGTGGTTATAAACGAGTTTTGAAAAGGAGTCCTTCACGTACGGGAGTACGTGTTGACTGCCTTGAGAGTGAAGTTTCGTGAGAAATCGAGTACGAGAACTTAGAACGAACTTAGGAAGTTATACGTCGATTCTATCGAGCAACTAGGGTTAGCCGCGGCAGTTTTGCGACCCTTCCCGGAAACTGTAATATCTCTTAGCTCGTTTATCGGATTTGAGATCCGTAAATTGGAGCGTAAACTAGACTTTCCAAGCTTTCTAAAGGTATAGGGAATGTCCCCTGTTTCCAATTCCTCTGTTCTGGGAAGTCCCCAGAACTACTGCATTGCGCAGTGATTTTTCAGAACTTGAAATCCTAAGTTGTTTTCTTCGCAACTTAGTTTCTATCGATCGTTTAAGCCATAATAAGTTAACGATTATCTTCTCTACTGACCTAAGAGTCAATTATGAAACCTTATAAGTTCTAAACGAGATTTGTTCAAGTCTCGTTCCCATTTAATTAAAATGAAACTAGTAGCGTGCAAATGCCTAAAGAAACAAAACGACTAAAACCTAATTCGAATTTCCATATTCGAATATCTTTTACAACCGAATTGAAAGTGTGATTATTTTACGATGAAGGAGGAAGCCAGCACTAAGGAAAGGACGGAAGAACAGAAGAACGGAAACTTGTTTAGTAGTTCTGTATCATCGAGGTGGGCTTTTATATATAAAACAAAACGAGCAATGCTCGAAAACCTTTCTTTATCGCTTTGATAATCGTGTTTTCAAAGTGATAATTATGGCATGAACTGTTTTATGCTTTATGTGAGTTCTCTTGTACCTATCTGAGTTAACATTCATGTTTTCCAGAATTTATGAGTTAACCGCTAGGATTGTTAACTATCGATCGGCTCTGAGTTAGCTATTAAGTGCTTTCCAGAGTTAGTGCACTTTGTAGCCTGTGGTGTATGTGGTATCCTGTTGAGGGATAACCAGCCACGGTGAATGAGAATTGGTCAAGATCTGAATGTAACATACCAGAAAATGCTCAGCTGAGTAAATTGTGAAAATAAATCAGAAAATTTTTAGTAGACACGGGCTATTTTTAATAAAACCCCGATGTGCTACAGATTATGAAATGCCAGATTATCTATACTTATGCTTATGTTTTTGGCAACGTGCCCACTAAGTACTTTCGTACTTAACCCTGCATATATTTTCTAAATGTGCAGGTTGAAGCAACGTGAGCGGCGGTGGTTGAAGTTGAGTCGAGTTGTTAGGAAGCTTTAGCTTATAACCTACTTTCCGCTGCAAAACTCTAGACCTTTTTGACGTTATGTACATTTGGTGAATCACTGTAGTTTAAGTCTATAATCTTTAACTTAGATGCTTTCGAGTACTTTCTGTCGAGTAATCTTTCGTGATTAACTCTTCCTTCTTAATAGTAACGTCTTGTTCATTGAATGTATGATGTCTTTTATGTATGTTTAATTAGCCAGTCCCCTTCTTCCCCGCTTCTTTAATCCAATTCCAGTCGCACCCCGGCTTCTGCCGTCCCTCGGGATTTGGGGCTGTGACAGAGTGGTATCAGAGCAGAGGTTCGTTTTCTGCTCTGGTTACGAGTCAATCTTGTAGTCCAAGTCATTCTTTTTAATGATACCACAGAGTGGTTTCTAGTATGAGTCATTCCTTCTAGTAATGTCACAGAGTGGTATTTGTATACAAGTCTTCCTTCGAGTAATAATATAGAGTATTCGTTCGTACTCTATATCGAGTCTTCTTTCGAGTCATAGGATAGAGTATTTGTATATACTCTAGATCAGAGTCTTCTTTCAAGTAAAAGATAAGAGTTAGGCTATGACACTAAGATTGAGAATGTATATGTCAACTCAATCTCCCACTACGTCGACTCAACGAGAAAAAGGAAAGAATTTTTAATGGTGTGATTTCTTTTAAATAAGAAATTTATGAACAAGTATTCAATAAAATTGAGAATGAGAATGAGTTGTGTGCCAAAAATAAGAATTTTATGGAAGTATAATTTTTATACTTTGTATACTTTATGTGATTATGTGATAGTACGAGTACTATCTTATGTGAAATTATTTGCGCGATAATTTCTTTCTTTTGAAAAAAGTATTTGGACAGAAGAATATAATGATGGATTAATGTTCCTAATGATATTAGATGATGTTGAGAATTAAATGAGAATTTTCTAAAAATATTAATGAAATTATAAGAGACTAAGAACTCGAATTAAGTTGAGTTTGTAATACCCCGGAAAATCTCGACTGACTTAAAAATTTAATGTTAAAAATAAAAATGGCTTTGCACGCCTAAGTTTATGATTCTGAATTCTAAAACCAACAGTGAAATCCGTTTCTGAAAATAAATTACGGAAGTCAGTTAGATGACTACTGTATTTAGCGTTATCGCGTACGAAAACTTTTTAGTTCTGGAACTCAGAACGGAAAACCGTCTGATTTTTACATTCACGAAATCGCGATACAAACTCGCCCGAGAAAGTTTGTTTTTATGATTTTCCGGACAAAACTCGGACTATGTTGTCCCGAGGATTTGTCGGAATTTATATTTTAAATATTATTTTCCGATTAAGTTTAATACGTTAGAATTTTTGGTCGAATCGGAATTTGACGATTTTGTACCGAGTTACGTATTTCGTCGTTCGATTTCCGTAACGACGTATCGCGCCGAAAAAGGGCATAATTTCTTCATTTTCCTTCCTCTCTAGCCGACATCATGCTCTCTCTCAAGCATGATATTTCATTTATTTTATAGTATAAAGCTAATGACTCACTACTTAGATTTTTATTAACTTTACACCTATGTGGTTACTATTCTATTAACATTAGTCATCACCATCCTCACTTTCTCTCCCTCCCAATTCGGTACACACACACATATACTATACTTCTACTTTCTTCATTTCACCATTGAAGATCCTCAAGTTCTTGGAGCAAGATTTTCACACAAGTCATCATCCAACCATCGAATTCTATTTCTTTCTTTAGTAAAGTTCAAGGTATTCATCTCCTCTCTAATCCTATCCAATTGGATTCCATTTCTTCTCTTTTCTCTTGTTGGATCGATTTTGGTGATAATGTAATAAGATGTCTTGAGCTTTAATTAAGGTAATTAGATGGATTAGATATGATATCTATGATTAAAATTGAAAGAAAATCAAGAACCCTAACTTCTTCTAAATACCGAAAATTAGGGGAATCATGTAGGATGATTGAGTTCTTCAATTAGTTGGATAATCATGCTTAGGAGGTGTTCGATTGATGATTAAAACAAAAAGAAATCAAAACCCCTATGAATTTAAGTGAGGACCGACTTTTGGCTTAGGGTTTGAATTGGGGGTTTTCAATTTGATGATGTAATAAGACTTGAATTGATCAATTGATGATATAGTAGTATGATTAAGGGATTAATGATGATGTTTGATGAAGAAAATCACCCCCTTTAATTATATGATAATACCGAAATTTTGAGGAAATTTGGGGGTTTTCATGTAGTTGATCTAGTTGATGATTTGTTGATGAATTTATGTCTCTAATGATATTAGTTAATGTTATGAATTTAATTGGAATTTTCTAAAAATATTTTGTGGATCGTAAGAGACTAAGAACTCGATTTAAGTTGAGTTTAAGTAGTGATATGAGGTGATGATTTATATAATAATGAATCTCGTTAGATAATGATTGATGACGTAGGATTTGAACGAATTCCGATAACTTTTGAAATCTCGTAAGAGACGAACAAGTGGACGTAATTAATAATTGAGAAGTCGAGTAAGGATTCTAACTTGATAATAGTGTTTATAATGGACTAAGGAACGACTTTGTAGTTGACGACATGAGCATTCGGAATATTATAATATGAGTTGTAGTTATAGTCGAGAACTAGAAACGAGAATTTGTTAACTTGATTTTGGTTTAGTAAATGGTAGTTGAAACGACGAGGTTTGATCGTCGTGGTTATAAATGAGTTTTGGAAAAGGAGTCCTTCACGTACGGGAGTACGTGTTGACTGCCTTGATAGTCAAGTTTCGTGAAAAATCGAGTACGAGAACTTAGAACGAACTTAGGAAGTTATACGTCGATTCTATCGAGCAACTAGGGTTAGTCGCGCCAGTTTTGCGACCCTTCCCGGAAACTGTAATAACTTTTAGCTCGTTTATCGGATTTGAGATCCATAAATTGGAGCCTAAACTAGACTTTTCAAGCTTTCTAACAGTACAGAGCTCATCCCCTGTTTCCAATTCCTCTGTTCTGTGCAGTCCCCAGAACTACTGCATTGCGCAGTGAAATTTCAGGATTTGTTTGCCTAAGTTGTTTTCTTCGCAACTTAGTTTCTTTCGATCTTTTAAGCAGTAATAATTTAACGACTATCTTCTCTACTGACCTAAGAGTCGAGTATGAAACCTCTCGAGTTCTAAACGAGATTTGTTCAAGTCTCGTTCCCGCTTAATTAAAAGAATATAGATTAGTGTGCAAAGGCCTAAAAGCTTAAAAACATGTGAAACTAATTTGATTTTGATTTCGAATTCAGTTTTCTTTTATCGACTTGATGACTTATCGAAGTTATGATTATTTACGATGAAGGAGGAAGTCGACAGTCGGGATAAGGTGAAGAGTCAAACGACGGGAATTCGTTTAGTAGTTCTGTAACGTATAAGGTGGGTTTTCCTACTTGTAACAAACAAAATGTGGGTTTTTCCACACATCGAAAGTGACATTTATAGCTTTGATAACTGTGTTTTATCAAACGTGATTATTAGGCATAAACTGTTTTATATTTTATGTAAGTTCTCTTGATCCCTTCTGAGTTGGCTGACTAGCTTTCCAGATTTATTAGTTAGCTGACAAGTTAACTTTCGATCGGCTTTGAGTTAGCTACATGCTTTCCAAAGTATGTGCACTTTGTAGCCTGTGGTGTATATGGTATCCTGTTAAGGGGTAACCAGCCACGGTGAATGAGAATTGGACTAGATTTGAACGTAACATCTGTCAGAAAATGCTTGGCCAAGCTACATTGTGAAAATAATAAAATGTTTAGTAGACACGGGTTCTTTTTCAAACAAAACCCTGATGTGCTACAAGGACTAAATGCCTGATTTATCTATACTTATGATTATGTTTTCGGCAATGTGCCCACTAAGTACTTTCGTACTTAGCCCTGCATATATTTCTAAATGTGCAGGTTGAAGCGACGAGAGCAGCGGTGGTTGAAGTTGAGTTGAGTTGAGAAGTTAGGATTGCTTTAGCTATGACCTACTTTCCGCTGCAAAACTCTAAGTCTTTTGAGAATATGTACATTAAACAAATCACTGTAGTTTAAGTCTGTAATCTTTAACTTAGATACTTTTGAGTACCTTTTGTCGAGTAATCCTTCGTGATTAACTCTTCCTTTATAATAGTCAAGTCTTATTCATTGAATGTATGATGTCTTTTATGTATGTTTAGTTAGTCAGCCCCCTTCTTCCCCGCTTCTTTAATACAATCCCAGTCGCACCCCGGCTTCTACCATCCCTCGGGATTTGGGTCTGTGACAGAGTGGTATCAGAGCAAGGCTTGTTTCCTGCTCTGATTATGAGTCAATTTTCTAGTATGAGTCCTTCCTTTTAGTGATACCACAAAGTGGTATCAGAGTAGAAGTTCGTTTTCTGCTCTGGTTACGAGTCAATCTTCTAGTCCGAGTCATTCTTTTAGTGATACCACAGAGTGGTATCGGAGTAGTAGTTTGTTCCTGCTCTAATTATGAGTCATTCTTTTCTAGTATGAGTCATTCCTTCTAGTAATGCCACAGAGTGGTATTTGTATACAAGTCTTCCTTCCAGTAATAATATAGGGTATTCGTTCATACTCTATATCGAGTCTTCATTCGAGTCGTGAGATAGAGTATTTGTATATACTCTAGACCAGAATCTTCTTTCAAGTAAAGTTAAGATTTAGTTATGACACTAAGATTAAGATCGTAGATGACAACTCAACCTCCCGCTACGTCGACTCAACGAGGAAAAAAATTTCAGTGATATGATTTCTTTTTAATAAGAAATTTTTGAATGACTATTCAACGAGTTAAGAATGAAAATGGTGCCAAAATACTTTTCATTTATGAAAGTATAAGAATTTATACTTTGTTTGGTTATGTGATTATGTGATAGTACGAGTACTATCTTATGTGAAATTATTTGCGCAATAATTTCTTACTTTTTGAAAAGGTTTATTTGGTACAAAAATCTAGACGAATTCTAAGGATTTCTCCTGGTTCATTGAGAACATAGACTTTGAAACCTAAGGTCTTCTCTGACTATTCGAGAACTTAGACGTTTTAAGAAATGTTATTCTAAATGATTTCGAAAGGAGATCCCCAAAACGGGAAGAACTTCTACAGACGGATGTCACGTGCGTGTCGTGACTTAAACAAGACTCGACAGAATTGAATCTTGTTTTTATACTTAGGAGCCGATAATAATTTCTTTCGAGGAAATAAAATGAATAACGATGGGATGAATTAACTTGGTATCAAGTGAACGAAAGAAACGAGTAAACGTACAAGAAACGTTGGCTTCATATTAAGAAGGATGTGATCAAGACAAAGAGGACAGAATAAAGGGAATCAAAGACGAACGAAATAAAAAAATGTTACTTACGTATAAGTAACATGACGACGTCGTACCGTTTTGTTTTTCAGCGGAGTTGCTATGTACGGACTTCGAGAGGGAGATACGTATAAATATTAAGAATCAAGCACGAAGCTTGATTAAATTTGTCAACAATCGATCGAACTCAACGACGATTAGAACTTATGTTCTAAAGGTTATTCCCTAATTATCATTCCAATTTCTTTTGGAATTTTTTTCTATACTTCGTTTTGAACGAAGACTACGACGAGTACGTATATTAAGGGTCATGAACGACAAAGTCTTTCGTAAATGAATGTTACTTTCGAATAAGTAACATGAACAAAGTGAACGCACTTGTTTTAACGAGTGAGAATCGATAAGAAATTTTCTTCGTGAAAAAAAAAATATATGTATATATATATATTAAGATAAGGAATGGAAATAAAATCTTGAAATTTTATTTCTATATATTGTTTGTACGAGTGCAATTTTCTGTGAAATTGCTAGATGTCTAAGATAAGTTTGTTTGCTTAAGTATGGTGAAATTACAATTGAATAAGGAATATTCATTTTGTAATTTGAGGTTTTCCGTAAGATATTGTTCTCCCTGTTACTGATCTGTGTTCCCTAAAAACCTTGTAGGATGACTTCTAGTAGTGATATGGCTCAGGAGAGTCAATCCCCACCACAGCGTACTTGGGCAGATCATATTTTGGATAAGTATCGAGTTTTCGAGGCAAACCCGAGACATGATATAGGACAAGGATTAGTAGCTACTCGGTATTCTATTACAGAGGATCAGGCTATTTTCGACTTGATTAGACGTCTCCCAGAGGAATGGCATGGTTGGGCACATGATACGGCATGGTACTACTTTGGGACATTTGACGACGATGTAGAGCCGACAGGTGATTACAATGGATTCGCTTTAGAGGTACACAGGCGGTTCTTCCAGAACGGACACATGGCAGCATATCCTATTCAGGCGCATCCTCCCTACACTTACTTCCAGGCGGATTCAGAGTCAGATCATGGCGAGATAAGTCCAGAGATGGTTGCACAGTTAGAGATTCTTCCAGCGATTGTACCCTAGCAAGGACACATAGGGGTTAGTTACAAGGCATAATACCTAGTGATTGACGCAGAGACAACTGACAGGTTAGGGTTACCTATTCTTTTCCTACCCAAGCCTTCTGTGAGAGTTCTAGGACTGTTCGAGGCAGGACCAGAGTACTTAGACACAGACACAGAGCTTACCGCCCTATTACAGTTACCAACTTCATACAGACCCCTTGACGAGATTTGTGCGGAATTGGCTAGAGTTAGAGCAGAGTTTGAGGCAGGACCATCCAGGTTCCGTTCCAGGAAGAAGTACGAGTCTAGTTCCCTTCCCGACCACCTGCTGCCTCCGAAGAAGCGGGCGTTAGTGACCTGCTGGGATTACCTAGTTTCAGATACCGAGATGACAGTTTCAGAGGTGTCTGCACTGCCACCACTTACACTTGCATACGGCACTACATTGAGGATTGACGAGGCACTCCAGCTCGTTTTTGGTTCAGAAAGTGAGGAGGAGGACACTGATGAGGATCCGGACAAGGATCGAACGAGGACCCTAAGGAGGATTAGGCCATAGAGGGAAGTGGGGACTTGACTGCAGCGAGTTGAGTAGTGCGTCAGGGACGCTTATCAGTAGAGTTAGTAGTCTCTTTTGTTACGTACATAGTCGGATCAGTAACTAGTTTTTGTAGTACCCTAACAAATACAAAATTTTGTGAATCGCTTTAGTTCTCGTACTCCCAGTAGTACAGTAATGCATTCTATTAATGCTACCTGTACAGTGATAGGCCGACAGCCTAGTTTAGACTCGTAATAGTCTAACTTTTTGTGTAAGACCTCGTTGGAGGCAAAATCCATATCCCTTTGATGTATATATACATATATACATGACCCATGAGAGGGTTTTTAATCGCAAGGAAGTGTTTATAAATCGTAAAAATCAAATCAGAATGCAAATGAATTCGTATAACAAAAATTTGATCTAACTTTGAAAGTTAAAAGATTAAGGGGATAGTATCGAAGTTATGTTCGAACTTTCTTTTCCGCGAACTTGATTAAGTTGGAAAGTGGGTTAGTAAGTAACAGAGGGCTTAAAGGTAAAGCGCTAATGGAAATTTTCTATTCCCTATAGTTTAAGGAAAAAGCCGCCGAGAAACATTAACAACAGGAGAGGTCAAGGACCTGGCAGGCCCAGGGGACGTGGAAGACGTCAGCCAGAAAATGAGAGAGAACAGGAACAGGAACGAAATGATACCCCATCACCATCACCATCACCCCCACCACCACCCCGTAGGGACATTGAGGATCTTTTCCTCAAAAGAAACCCCCCAAAGTTTGATGGATCGGGCAACCCTAGCGATGCTGAGCTATGGGTGCGATCAACCGAGAAAATTTTCAAGCTCCTCAGGTGTACCGACGAGGAAAGACTAGCATGTATAGCTTTCCAACTCACCGGATCGGCAGACTATTGGTGGGAGACTCGACAGAAAGTGATACCTGCTAAACACCTAGCTCAATTTACATGGGAAAAATTCAAGGATGCACTGTACGACAAGTACGTGCCTAAAACTTATAGGGCTCAGAAGGAAGCTGAGTTCTACAATCTGAAGCAGGGCAAGATAACGGTTATGGAATACCACGCAAAATTCTGTGAATTGTCAAGGTATGCGCCAACTCAGGTCGATACCGAGGAAAAGATTTCTAAGAAATTCAGAGGTGGACTAAGACCGAATTGGGACTCGCTTTAGCCAGTCACGGGGGACTAGGCTATACAGACATTTTAGGGCGAGCACTGGAAATGGAGGCCGTTGTGCCTGATGAGAAGAAAACCATAACACCTACACCAGCTCCAACCCAAAACCAAAACCGAGGCTATTATAACAACAATAATAGCAACTTCCAAGGAAAAAGGAAATGGGATGGAGGAAGTAGCAGTGACTACAATCAGAATCCTAACCAGGGTAATCAATAAAAGGGAAATTAGTACGGCTAACAGCAGCCTAGCCAGAACAACAACAAGAAACAATGGCAGGGAAGCAACCAGTCAGGGTTGTATTTGCAAGGGAACAATCAGGCCAGACCATGGAAAGGGAATAATCAGCAGAGACAGCCGCAGGGACAACAACAAAACTCTAACCAAGGAGGAAATAACCCAGGGAGGGTTACTTATCCGGTTTGCCCAAAATGCAATGGAACCCATCCTGGTATTTGCCAAGCTGGCACGGGCATTTGTTTTAACTGTGGACAGTCAGGGCACGTGAAAAGGGATTGCCCTACGCTACTGAGAACAGCCGGACAGAATCAGCAAGGACAGCCCCAGCCTTTGAGGGCGATTCAAGAGCAGCCTCAACAACAGATGGCACCGCAACAGTTCCAACAGTACGCGCAGCAGCAGCGGAATGCAAGGGCATGCGCCAATAGGCAGACTGGGAAGAATAATGGAAAAAGAAACTTAGCAGGTATGGGAAAACTTTAAAACATCCCTAATTGAGATACTGTTTGATACTGGCGCATCACATTCCTTTATTTGCTGGCTCGTGTGCCGATAACCTAGACATCAGACCTGTAAGAGCTGCACACCCTATGAGAGTAGCTACACCTTCAGGAGAGATCACTACTTCCACGCATGTTTGCTCTAACTTAGAACTAGAAATCGAAACTCCTAAGGTTAAAGCGAACAACATAAACGTTATGATAATGTAGGATGTAGACATAATCTTAGGAATGGATTGGTTGTTAGATAATTATGCCACGATTCCTCTGCAATGAGAGAAAAAAATCTCTTTTCAACCCCCGGGTAGAGAACCAACCGAATTCCACGGAATTTCAATGAGTAGAGGAGTACCGATTATATCGGCGCTATAAGCCACGGAGTTAATAAGGAAGAAAGGTATCACATCTTATCTTGTGTACCTAATCGGAGAACCAGGAGCCAAGAAGACCACCCAAGACGTAAAGAATGTGAACGAATACGAAGACGTCTTTCCAGAATTTTTTTTGCCAGGATTGTCACCCGATCGACACGTAGACTTTACAATCGACTTAGAGCCAGGAGCAGTTCCTAAATCCTAAGCCCTATATAGGATGGAACTGAAAGAATTAGAAGAACTTAAAATCCAGTTACACGAGCTATTAGACCTTGGTTTCATCAGACCAAGTGTCTCACCTTGGGGAGCGCCAGTGGTATTTGTTAGGAAAAAGGATGGTTCGATGAGAATGTGTATAGATTATCGAGAACTGAACAAGATCACACTCAAGAACAAATATTCCTTGCCAAGGATAGAGGATTTGTTCGACCAGCTCAAGGGCGCAGGAGTGTTTTCCAAAATAGATTTAAGATCAGGGTATCAGCAGCCGAAGATTAAACCCGAGGACGTAACTGAAGACCGTTTTTCAAACCAGATAATGCGATTCTTTTGAAGGCAGAATTTGTATCCCTGACAGCAGTAACGAACTGAAGAATGACATCATGAGTGAGGCTTACGATACGCCGTACACAGCACATCCAGGAAGTACGAAGATGTATCAGGACTTGAGAGAGAATTTCGGGTGGAATGGACTAAAACGAGACGTTACCTCGTTTGTAGAAAGATGTTTGGCATGTCAGCAAGTTAAAATTTTACAACCGACGACCATATGGATTGTTACAGCCATTGGATATCCCAGAATGGAAATGGGAAGGAATAGCCATGGACGTTGTGAAAGGCTTGCCTAAGTCAAGAAAAGGAAACACATCCATTGGGTGATTATCAATAGACTTACGAAATCAGCTCCCTCCTTACCGATTAAGACTACCTATGGATCAGAAAGATTAGCAGTTGTACGTTCAAGAAATAGTACGTCTACATGGAGTACCGAAGGTCATAATATCAGATCGAGACGCCAAATTCACTGCCAGATCTTGAGTCATTATGCAGAAAGAATTGGGAACCAAGCTTAACTTTAGTATAGCTTTTCACCCTCAGACAGATGGACAGTCCGAGAGGACGATTCGGATTTAGGTTGATATGTTAAGGACAGTGGTATTGGATCGAGGCGCGAATCAGGAAGACATTCTACACTTAGTCGAATTCACTTACAACAACAGCTATCAGGCCACGATAGGAATGGCGCCGTATGAGGCTTTGTATGGACGAATGTAGATCACCACTTATTTGGGACGAAGTGGGTGAAAGGAAGAACCTAGGACCAGACGCGACTAATGAGATGATCGAGAATGTTCGGCAAATTTGAGATAGAATGAGAGAAGCCCAGAGCCGACAGAAGTTATATGCCGACGACCGTCGCGAGGATCTTAAGTTTTGAGATTAGGATAAAAGTTTTTCCTTAAGATTGCACCTTCTAAGGGAATCGTTAGATTCGGCGTTAAGGGTAAATTAAGACTGAGGTTCATAGGACCTTACGAAATCCTCGAGAAAATAAGAACCGTTGCTTATAGGTTGGCCTTACCGCCAAGTTTAAGAAGTGTCCATAACGTGTTTCACGTTTCTCAAATGAGAAAATACGTCTATGACCCTAAGCACGTTATTAGTCAGCAAAACATAGTTCTTGAATCTGACTTAAACTACGAAGAAAAACCAATATCGATCTTGGATAGAAAAGTTCAAGAATTAAGAACCAAATCGATACCAATCGTAAAAGTATTGCGGAATCACCACGGGCAGAAGGAAGCCACGTGGGAGCTCGAGGAAAGGATGAAGGAGAGGTATCCTCATCTTTTGCAGAAGATATGCAAATTTCGGGACGAAATTTTTCCAAGAGGGGTAGGATGTAATACCCCGGAAAATCTCGACTGACTTAAAAATTTAAAGTTAAAAATAAAAATTGCTTTGCACGCCTAAGTTTACGATTTTGAATTCTAAAACCAACGGTGAAATCCGTTTCTAAAAATAAATTACGGAAGTCAGTCAGATGACTACTGTATTTAGGGTTATCGCGTACGTAAACTTTTTAGTTCTGGAACACAGAACGGAAAACCGTCTGATTTTTACATTCACGAAATTGCGATACGAACTCGCCCGAGAAAGTTCATTTTTATGATTTTTCGGACGAAACTCGGACTGTGTTGTCCCGAGGTTTTGTCGGAATTTATATTTTAAATATTATTTTCCGATTAAGTTTAATACGTTAGAATTTTTTGTCGAATCGGAATTTGATGATTTTGTACCGAGTTACGTATTTCATCGTTCGATTTTCGTAACGACGCATAGCGCCGGAAAAGGGCGTAATTTCTTCATTTTCCTTCCTCTCTAGCCGACATCATGCTCTCTCTCAAGCATGATATTTCATTTATTTTATAGTAGAAAGCTAATGACTCACTACTTAGATTTTTATTAACTTTACACCTATGTGGTTACTATTCTATTAACATTAGTCATCACCATCCTCACTTTCTCTCCCTCCCAATTCGGTACACACACACATATACTATACTTCTACTTTCTTCATTTCACCATTGAAGATCCTCAAGTTCTTGGAGCAAGATTTTCACACAAGTCATCATCCAACCATCGAATTCTATATCTTTGTTTAGTAAAGTTCAAGGTATTCATCTCCTCTCTAATCCTATCTAATTGGATTCCATTTCTTCTCTTTTCTCTTCTTGGATCGAGTTTGGTGATAATTTAATTAGATGTCTTGAGCTTTAATTAAGGTAATTAGATGGATTAGATATGATATCTATGATTAAAATTGAAAGAAAATCAAGAACCCTAACTTCTTCTAAATACCGAAAATTAGGGGAATCATGTAGGATGATTGAGTTCTTCAATTAGTTGGATAATCATGCTTAGGAGGTGTTCGATTGATGATTAAAACAAAAAGAAATCAAAACCCCTATGAATTTAAGTGAGGATCGATTTTTGGCTTAGGGTTTGAATTGGGGGTTTTCAATTTGATGATGTAATAAGACTTGAATTGATCAATTGATGATATAGTAGTATGATTAAGGGATTAATGATGATGTTTGATGAAGAAAATCACCCCCTTTAATTATATGATAATACCGAAATTTGGAGAAAATTTGGGGGTTTTCATGTAGTTGATCTAGTTGATGATTTGTTGATGAATTTATGTCTCTAATGATATTAGTTGATGTTATGAATTTAATTGGAATTTTCTAAAAATATTTTGTGGATCGTAAGAGACTAAGAACTCGATTTAAGTTGAGTTTAAATAATGATATGAGCTGATGATTTATATAATAATGAATCTCGTTAGATAATGATTGATGACGTAGGATTTGAACGAATTCCGATAACTTTTAAAATCTCGTAAGAGACGAACAAGTGGACGTAATTAATAATCGAGAAGTCGAGTAAGGATTCTAACTTGATAATAGTGTTTATAATGGATTAAGGAACGACTTTGTAGTTGACAACATGAGCATTCGGAATATTATAATATGAGTTGTAGTTATAGTCGAGAACTAAAAACGAGAATTTGTTAACCTGATTTTGGTTTAGTAAATGGTAGTTGAAACGACGAGGTTTGATCGTCGTGGTTATAAACGAGTTTTGGAAAAGGAGTCCTTTACGTACAGGAGTACGTGTTGACTACCTTGAGAGTCAAGTTTCGTGAGAAATCGAGTATGAGAACTTAGAACGAACTTAGGAAGTTATGCGTCGATTCTATCGAGCAACTAGGGTTAGCCGCGCCAGTTTTGCGACCCTTCCCGGAAACTGTAATAACTTTTAGCTCGTTTATCGGATTTGAGATCCGTAAATTGGAGCGTAAACTAGACTTTCCAAGCTTTCTAACAGTACAGGGCTCATCTCCTGTTTCCAATTCCTCTGTTCTGGGCAGTCCCCAGAACTACTGCATTGCGCAGTGAAATTTCAGGATTTGTTTGCCTAAGTTGTTTTCTTCGCAACTTAGTTTCTTTCGATCTTTTAAGCCGTAATAAGTTAACGACTATCTTCTCTACTGACCTAAGAGTCGAGTATGAAACCCCTCGAGTTCTAAACGAGATTTGTTCAAGTCTCGTTCCCGCTTAATTAAAAGAATATAGATTAACGTGCAAAGGCCTAAAAGCTTAAAAACATGTGAAACTAATTTGATTTTGATTTTGAATTCCGTTTTCTTTTATCGACTCGATGTGTCACAGCCCCAAATCCCGAGGGATGGCAGAAGCCGGGGTGCGACTGGGGTTGGATTAAAGAAGCGGGGAAGAAGGGGGCTAATTGACTAAACATACATGAAAAACATCAATAAACCATGAACAAGACTTGAATATAAATAAGAAAGAGTTAATCCCTAAGGATTACTCGACAAGAGTACAATAAAGAAGCTAAGTTCATATTTACAGACTTAGACTACAGAGTATTGTTCAAAAGTACATCTCAAAAAGAAATTCAGAGTTTGGCAGCGGAAGGGTTCTAACTAAGCATCCTACCCTTTAACTCAACATCAACCGTCACCGCTCACCGTCGCTTCAACCTGCACATTTAGAAAACAATGCAGGGCTAAGTACAAACGTACTTAGTGGGCACGATGCCGAAATCATAATCATAAATATAGATAAATATGGCAGAGGATTGGATAGGATTATAGAAGAAAAGAAAAAGAAAAGAAAGATGATTGGATAGGATTATAGAGGAAGGAATTACCTTAAGAATTAAAGAAAGATGTGTAGAGTTTGAATGAAAGGATTGTGACTTGTGTTCTTCTTCAAGCTCTTGGAGATGTCTTCAATGGTGGATGATGAAGTGAAGAAAATGAAGAATGGAGGGAGTGCAGCCGAGAGAGAGAGAGAGAAGTGGGAAGAAATGGTTTTGTTTAAGTGTTTGATATGATGAAATGGTTGAAAGTATGGAAAGTGAAGGATTAGGTGTCATATAACTAGACATCATTAACATGCATGTCTTCCACTTAATTAAGGAGAAAAAATAATAAAAAAAAGAAGAAAAAGTCGGCTGCATGCAAAATTTTTAGAAGGGTTACGGGTTTTTCCGGCGCGATCCGACGTTACGGAAAAAAGAACTACGAAAAACATTGCTTGGTACAAAATCGTCGTGATTTGATTTGACCTTAAATTCTAACGTATGAACTTAATTGAAAAAATAAATTTACAAAAATTATTTTGACAAAAACTCGGGACGACACAGTCCGAGTTTCGTCCGGAAAAACATAAAATTAGTGGGCACGATGCCGAAATCATAATCATAAATATAGATAAATATGGCATTTCATAAGCGTAGCACATCGGAGTTTTATTGAAAGAATCCGTGTCTACTAAACATTTTCTGACTTTTTCTCATAAATCACTCGCGCGAGCATTTTCTGACTAATGTTACGTTCAATCTTGACCAATTCTAATTCACGGTGGCTGGTACCCCTCAACAGGATATCACATACACCACAGGTTACAAAGTGCACTAACTTTGGAAAGCACTTAGCAGCTAGCTCAGAGCCGATCGTTAGTTAATCTAGTTAGACTAACTCTAAATCTGGAAAACACGAATGTTGACTCAGATAGGTACAAGAGAACTCACATAAAACATAAAACAGTTCGTGCCATAATATCACTTTGAAAACACAGATATCAAAGCGATAAAGAAAGATTTTCCGAGCATTGCTCGTTTTATTTTGTATATAAAAGCCCACCTTGATTTACAGAATTTAAAGCAAAAGCTTCCAACTTTGGATCTTCCGTCCTTTCTCTACAGTTGGCTTCCTCCTTCATCGTAAAATAAACATACTTAAAAACGGGTCGTAAAAGATAATCGATCAAAGAGAATCGAAGAGGTTTTAGTTGTTTCATTCTTTAGGCATTTGCACGCTTATTAGATTCGTTTTACTTAAACGGGAAATGAGACTTGTACCAATCTCGTTTAGAACTCAGAAGATCTCATACTCGACTCTCGGGTCAGTAGAGAAGGTAGTCGATATCTTAATACGACTTTAAAGATTATAAGAAACTAAGTTGGAAAGAATCAACTTAGGCGATTTACATTTTAGTTCATTGAACGATTTATGAAATTTCTCGTTTATTACTTCTTTAATGAAAGGATAAGAGATAAGATCTCGATTGGTTTTCATCATTAAAGATCCTGTACTTGACTCTAGGGTCAGTAGGGAGATGTTCGTTAGATAAAAACGGTTTAAACGATCGAAAGAAACTAAGTTGCGAATTAAACAACTTAGAAACAAGAAACTGAATTTTCACTGCACAGTCCAGTAACTCTGGAGGCTGTCCAGAACAGAGGATTTGGAAACAGGGGGTGAGCCCTATACCACTGGAAAGATTGGGATGTCTAGTTCGCGCTCCAATTTACGGATCACAAATCCGATAAACGAGCTGGAAGTTATTATAGTTTCCGGCGAGGGTCGTAAAACTGCCGTGAAAACCCTAATTGCTTGATAGGTTCGACGTATAACATTTTAGGTTCGTTCTAAGCTCTCGTATTTGATTTTTTTAGAAACTGAACTCTCAAGGCAGTCATCACGTACTTCCGTACGTGACAAACTCCTTCTCAAAACTCGCTCAAAAGCACGACGTTCTAACGTCGGATTTCAACTAACAATTACTAAACCAACAAAAATTCAAAACGCGTTCTAGTTCTCGACTATAACTATAGCCCATATTATATCAACTCGAAAGCTTATGACGTCAACTAGAAGGTTGTTCTAAATTCCATCATAAACAATAATATCAAATTAGAATTTTCATCCGACTTCTCGATTATTAGTTACGACTAAATGTTCGTCTCTTACGCGATTTTTCAAAGTTGTCGGATTTCGTTCAAATTTTACGACGTTAAACTACGTCTAACGTGAATCACTTTCATGCATGCAAACATATCATAACATCATTATAACTCAACTTATAAGGTGATCTTTATCTCTTATGTTTCATTAAACATTTTTAGAAAATTCTCAATTAAATTCTATAATCAACTAACATGATTTGCAACATAATTTAACCAACAATTCATCACTTATATCAAACATGTGGAAACCCCTAATTACTCTATAAATTTCTGTTTTTATAAAGATGTTAAGGGGGTGATTTTCTTCTCCAATTAACTACATTTATTTATTAATCAACCTCTTATATCATCAAATAATCAATTACAAAACAATTATTAACTAACATGCATAAACCCCTAAATTCAACTTAAATCCTAATTGAAATTTCACAAACACATAGGGCTTTTTATTTCTTTTCATTCTAATCACTAATTAAACATCTATTAAACAAAAATCAATCATCAAATGAAGAAAATTAAAAATCCTACAACTTACCCAAAATTTTCGGTATTAACATAGATATTAGGGTTCTTATTTTTGTTCCATTTTAATCCCTAATTATCCAATCTAATACATCTAGTTTCATTATTCCAAGATCAAAATATCTATTCCAATACTCTAAATTTTGATCAAGAAGAAAAGAAAAAGAAAAGAAAGATGATTGGATAGGATTATAGAGGAAGGAATTACCTTAAGAATTAAAGAAAGATGTGTAGAGTTTGAATGAAAGGATTGTGACTTGTGTTCTTCTTCAAGCTCTTGGAGATGTCTTCAATGGTGGATGATGAAGTGAAGAAGATGAAGAATGGAGGGAGTGCAGCCGAGAGAGAGAGAGAGAAGTGGGAAGAAATGGTTTTGTTTAAGTGTTTGATATGATGAAATGGTTGAAAGTATGGAAAGTGAAGGATTAGGTGTCATATAACTAGACATCATTAACATGCATGTCTTCCACTTAATTAAGGAGAAAAAATAATAAAAAAAAGAAGAAAAAGTCGGCTGCATGCAGAATTTTTAGAAGGGTTACGGGTTTTTCCGGCGCGATCCGACATTACGGAAAAACGAACGATGAAAAACATTGTTCGGTACAAAATCGTCGCGATTTGATTTGACCTTAAATTCTAACGTATGAACTTAATTGAAAAAATAAATTTACAAAAATTATTTTGACAAAAACTCCGGACGACACATTCCGAGTTTCGTCCGGAAAAACATAAAAACGAACTTTCTCGCGCGTGTTCGTATCGCAATTTCGTGATTGTAAAATCAGACGGTTTTCCGTTCTGAGTTTACGAACTAAAAACTTTTCGTACGCGCTAACCCTAAATACAGTAGTCATCTAGCTGACTTCTGTAATTTATTTTCAGAAACGGATTCGACCATTAGCCTTAGAATTTAAAAATTGTAAACTTAGGCGTGCAAAGCCATTTATTTGGTTTAACTTTAAAATTTTAAGAACGTAAGGAATTTATGAGGCATTACATCCTACCCCCCTTACGAAAAATTTCGTCCTGAAATTTGCTTACCTTTTGCAAAAAGATGAGGATATCGCTCCTTCATCTTCTCCTCGAGTTCCCACGTGGCTTCTTCTTGCCCGTGATGGTTCCATAGCACTTTAACTATTGGTATCGATTTGGTTCTTAATTCTTGAACTTTTCTATCCAAGATCGATATCGACTTTTCTTCATAACTTAGGTCAGATTCAAGAACTACGTCTTGCTGACTAATAACGTGCTTAGGATCGTAAACATATTTTCTCAACTGAGAAACGCGAAAAACGTTATGAACGCTTCCTAGACTTGGCGGTAAGGCCAATCTATACGCGACTGGTCCTATTCTCTCGAGGACTTCATAAGGTCCTATAAACCTGGGTCTTAGCTTATCCTTTACTCCGAACCTAAGGATTCCTTTGGTCGGGGATATCTTAAGAAAAACTTTATCTCCTATTTCGAACTCAAGGTTGGTTCGACGATCGTCGGCATACGACTTTTGTCGGCTCTGGGCCTCCTTCATTCTATCTCGAATCTGTCGAACTATCTCAATCATCTCATTGATCGCATCTGGGCCTAGGTTCTTTCTCTCATCTACTTCTTTCCAATAAAGCGGTGATCTACACTTTCTCCCATACAAAGCCTCAAACGGTGCCATTCCTATTGTGGCCTGATAGCTGTTGTTGTAGGCGAATCCGACTAAGTGTAGAATTTCTTCCCAATTCGCGCCTCGGTCCAAAACCACTGTTCTTAACATATCGACCAAAATCTGAATCGTTCTCTCTGACTGTCCATCTGTCTGTGGGTGAAAAGCTGTACTGAAATTTAGCTCTGTTCCCAACTCTTTCTGCATCGTAATCCAAAATCTCGAGGTAAACTTAGCATCTCTGTCTGATATTATGACCTTCGGTATTCGATGCAGACGTACAATCTCTCTGACATACAACTGAGCTAGTCTCTCTGATCCATATGTAGTCTTAATCGGTAAGAAGTGAGCTGACTTCGTAAGTCTATCTATTATCACCCAAATTGCTTTGTTTCCTCTTCTCGACTTAGGCAAGCCTGTGACAAAGTCCATAGCTATGCCTTCCCATTTCCAATCTGGGACATCCAACGGTTGTAGCAATCCATACGGTCGTCGGTGTAAAGCCTTAACTTGTTGACATGCTAGGCATCTTTCTATAAACGAGGCAACGTCTCGTTTTATTCCGTTCCACCAAAAGTTTCTTCGCAAATCCTGGTACATTTTCGTACTTCCTGGATGTGCTGTGTAAGGCGTATCGTGAGCCTCACTCAAGATTTCGTTCTTCAATTCGCTGTCGTTATCGGGAATACAAATCTTACCTTCATAAAGTATTGCATTGTCTGGAGCCTCAGAATATCTTTCTGGCTTATCTGTCCTTATCCTTCCTCGTAACTTTTCCATTGACTCGTCTTTTCTCTGAGCACTAATGATCCTTTCTCTCAAATCTGGTGTAGCTTCTAATGCTACTATTTGACTTGTTATCGTTGTTGGCATGTCAAGCACTCTGATATCCATCTTCTCGAATTCTCGTATTAAGGTTTCTTCTTCTACGAAAAGACATCCTAACTTCGTTGGAGCCTTGCGACTCAATGCGTCTGCTACCACATTAGCCTTTCCTGGATGGTAGTTAATTCCACAGTCATAATCTTTGACTAATTCAAGCCATCGTCTTTGTCTCATGTTCAGTTCTTTTTGCTCGAAAAAGTATTTCAGGCTCTTGTGATTAGTGAATATCTCAACTCTTACACCATAGAGATGGTGTCTCCAAATCTTTAGCGCATGCACTATGGCTGCGAGTTCTAAATCGTGGGTTGGGTACTCAACTTCGTGAGGTCGAAGTTGTCGTGAAGCATAAGCTATCACTCGTTCGTCTTGCATCAAGACACAACCTAATCCATTTTTCGATGCGTCAGTATAAACCACATATTCTTTATTCGTGTCTGGAAGTGCTAGTACTGGCGCTGTAGTTAACTTTTCTTTAAGAGTTTGAAAACTCTTCTCGCACTCATCCGTCCAGTTAAACTTTGTATCCTTCCTGAGTAGCTGTGTCATCGGGCGAGCGATCGTAGAGAATCCCTCGTTAAAACCTTCTGTAATAACCAGCTAATCCCAAGAAACTTCTGATCTCATTCTGACTTGTTGGTGCTTTCCAGTTGTGCACTGCTTCTACTTTGGCTGGATCCACCTTGATTCCTTCTGTCGATACTATATGTCCAAGGAACATTACTTCCTTCAGCCAGAATTCGCATTTACTGAATTTGGCGTAGAGTTTCTCAGCTCTTAGTGTTTCCAACACTATCCGTAGATGGTCCATTCTTAGAGTAAATGAGGATGTCGTCAATGAATACTAGAAAAAATTTGTCCAAGTAGGGGTGGAAGACTCTGTTTATAAGGTCCATGAATACGGCTGGAGCGTTGGTCAAACCAAATGGCATCACTAAAAATTCGTAATGGCCATATCGAGTTCTAAAAGCAGTCTTCGGTACATCCTCAGGTTTGATCTTGAGCTGATGATACCCTGACCTCAAATCTATCTTGGAGAAGACTCCTGCACCCTTAAGCTGATCGAACAGATCCTCGATCCTTGGCAAAGGATATTTGTTCTTGAGAGTGATCTTGTTCAGTTCTCGGTAATCGATGCACATTCTCATTGATCCGTCCTTTTTCCTAACGAAAAGCACGGGTGCTCCCCAAGGTGAGACGCTTGGCCTGATAAAACCAAGGTCTAGTAATTCCTGCAACTGGATTTTGAGCTCTTCCAATTCCTTCGGTGCCATTCTGTAAGGGGCTTTAGACTTAGGAGCTGCTCCTAGTTCTAAATCGATCGTGAAGTCCACATGACGATCTGGTGGCAATCCTTGTAGTACTTCTGGAAAAACATCTTTATATTCGTTCACGACTTTTACGTCCTGAATGGTCTTCTCGGCTCCTGGTTCTCCAACTAGGTACACAAGATATGCTGTGGTACCTTTCTTTTTCATGAGTTTCGTGGCTTGAAGGGCTGATATAATTGGTACGCCTCTACCCATTGAAATTCCGTGGAATTCGGTCAGTTCTTTACCCGGCGGCTGAAAAGAAATTTTTCTCTCGTTGCAGAGAATTGTGGCGTAATTCTCTGACAACCAATCCATTCCTAGGATTATATCTACGTCCCACATTATCATAACATTTAGGTTGTTTGCTATAACCTTATGAGTTCCGATTTCTAGTTCTAGGTTAGAGCAAACATGCGTGGAAGTAGTGATCTCTCCTAAAGGTGTGGTTACTCTCATAGATTGTGCAGCTCTTATAGGTTTGATGTCTAAGTTATCGGCACATGAGCCAGCAATGAAAGAATGAGATGCGCCAGTATCAAACAGTATCTTAATGGGGGTGTTGTGGAGTTTTTCCATACCTGCTAGATTGCCTTTTCCTTTGCGCTAACCGCTTTGTTTGATAGCCCATGCCCTCGCATTCTATTGCTGCTGTGCATGCTGCTGAAACTGCTGCTGGTTCATAGGCGGCTGTTGCGGCTGTGCTTGGATGGCTCGGAGGGGTACTGCTTGAAGCAGTTTAGGGCAGTCCTTTTTCATGTGCCCCTTCTATCCACAGTTGAAACAGTTGGGGGTACCTATTTGGCAGACTCCGGGATGGGCTCGGTTGCACTTCGGGCAGACAGGGATGGTAACCCTCCCTGGGTTATTCGCTCCCTGGTTAAAATTCCTCTGTTGCCCTTGCGGCTGGTTCAGCTGATTATTGCCCTTCCACGGCGAGTTTTGCCTGTTCCCTTGAATGAACAACCCCGATTGGTTGTTTCCCTGCCACGGCCTCTTGCCATTGTTGTTGTTGTTGACAGGCTGCTGATAACCCCTTTTCTGTCCTCCCTGATTGTTGTAGCCCTAACTGTATCCTCCGCTACCTCCTCCGTTCCATTTTCTCTTCCCCTGGTAATTGCTACTGTTGTTGTTGTAGTAGCCTCGATTCTGACTCTGCGTTGGTGCTGACGCAGTTGGTACAATCTTTTTCTCATCAGGCACGACGGCCTCCATTTCCAGTGCTCTTCCCAGTATGTCTGAATAACCTAGTCCTCCATGACTAGCCAAAGCGATTCCCAATTCATGACGTAAAACTCCCTGAAATTTCTTTGATAACTTCTCCTCAGTGTCGACCAATGTCGGCGCATACCTCATCAACTCGCAGAACTTGACGTCATATTCCGTCACAGTCAGTTTTCCCTGCTTCAAATTATAAAATTCGGCCTCTTTCTGTGCCCTATACGTCTTGGGGACGTACTTGTCAAAGAAAATCTCCTTAAACTCTTCCCACGAAAAACGAGCCAGATGCTCTGCAGGTATCACCTTCTGTCTTGCTTCCCACCAGTAATCTGCCGATCCCGTCAGTTGGAATGCGACACACAGCATTCTCTCCTCATCAGTGCATCTGAGGAGTTTGAAAATTTTCTCAGTCGACCTCACCCATAGCTCAGCATCGCTAGGGCTTCCAGTTCCATTAAACATTGGAGGGTTCCTTTTGAGGAAAAGATCCTCAATATCTCTACGGGGCGGTGGTGAAGGTGGTGGTGATGGTAACGGGGGTGGAGATGGGGATGGGGTGATATTCCGCTCATATTCCTGTTCTTGGTTATTTTCTGACTGACGTCCACCACGTCCTCTCGGCCTTCCAGGTCTTCGACCTCTCCTGTTGTTAACATTTCTCGGCGGCATTTTCTTTAGTCTAGAGAAGAATTGAAAATTCTCATTAGTTTTCTTCTGTTAATTACACTTAAACTTTACTAGCTCGTTTTCAACTTAATCAAATTCATGGAACAACATATCGAACATAGCTTTTATATCATTTCATTAATCTTTTAACTTTCGAGTTAAACTCATTTCCTCGTCACACGAGTTTATTGAACATTCTAATTTTTAATTACTCGATTCATAAGAAATTTTTCTTGATTAAAAACCCTCTTTACGGGTCATATATATATATATATATATATATATATATATACATCCAAAAAGAATATTACTTTTGCCTCTAACGAGGACTTATACAAAAGGGTTAGACTATTATTAGTCTAAACTAGGCAGACTGCCTACTATTTACCGGGTCCACTAACAAGCTGCACTCCGTATCTACTAGAGTACTAGAACGGAAACGATTCATAAAATTTCGTATCCGCTAGAGTACTACAAAAATTAACTAGTTACTGATCCGACTCTATACAGGACAAAGAGCTACTACTACTACTAATATTTACCCATGTCTATAAAGAACTGCCTAACTAAACTGCAGAAGAATCCAAAAACTACCCCGAAGTCTGCAAAATCCTAACAACCCTCCACTGGGTCCTCCTCAGGGTCCTCCTCCGGGTCCTCCTCCGGATCCTCCTCCAGGTCCTCCTCCTCGGACTCTGAACCAAAAACCAGCTCGAGTGCCTCGTCCACCCTCAGAGTAGAACCGTCGTCAAGTGTAAGCAAGGTGGGTGAGGGTGCCTCAGAAACAGTCTCCTCCAAGTCGGAGACCAAGTCGTCCTCTCTGACCTCTCTCGCACGCTTCTTCAGGAGAAGAAGGTGCTCGGGAACTGAACCTGAACCCGACTCGAACTCCTCCCTAGAACGGACCCTGGACGGTCCTGGCTCCATCTGTTGTCGGACTACTCCCCACTTCGCGCAGATCTCCTCGAGTGGCGTAAGTAGAGAAGGCAACTCTAACATGTCGGCGAGCTCCGCGTCGATCTCTCGGTAGTCTGGTCCCTCTCTATACAGTCTTGTCTCCAACGGTCCCCTGATCCGAACACAAACGTCAGGCACAAACGGTGAAGACAACCCCAACAGTGCGGCTGTCTCAGCGTCAACCTCTACAAAACCCGGGCCTGGAATCAACTCCTCAATCTGCTGTCCAACCGGTGGTGACTCTGGTGTAACTACCGTCTCCTCGTCCTCCTCTGGCTGCTCTAACTCAGCCTCAGACTCCTCCTCCAGTACACCGTCTGGGGGCAACTCTAACAAAGCTAAAAACTCCGGGTCTAAGCTCCTCAAGCTCCGTCTCGGCTGGAAAGTGACTGTAGGGGATGTGTGGCTCTAAAAGAAGGGGAAGCATAAACCTGCTCTCAAAGAAACGCCTGTGCACACACAGGGCGAATCCAGCGTAGTTGCCGGTCGGCTCCGTGTCGTCGCTGAAAATCCCCAAGAAGTACCAAGCTGCACGGTGCGCCCATCCGCGCCACTCGTCCGGTAGGTGCACGATCAAGTCTAGTATCGCCTGACTCTCCCTGATCAGATGTCTCACTGGGTAGTAGGCTGAAGAAAAATTACTAACGATCTGTCCCACATCCTCTTCTCCATAATCTACCTCGAACTCGTAGTACTCATCCTGCAACATATCAACTATGGTGTGCTCGCACGAGGCCAAAGGCTGGCTCTTCCGAGCCGTGACACGAGTCCTAGCCATCCTACAAAAGTTTTAAGGTAACACGGATCAGTAACAGGTAGGAAAAGAAAATAACTTATCTTAACGAAAACATAAATTACAAAATGAATATCCCTTATTCAATTGTAACATCAACACTTAAGTCAACCACTTATTAAGACTTCTAGCAATTCAAGAAATTGCACTCAACAACATATATATATATTTATATACATAAAATTAAAGATTTTATTTTCATTTTTTTTTTATTACACCATATTATTACTCATTTCAATTCTTCTATTTCTTTTATTTCTTAACTCATTAACTCTTAACGACTTTCACTTATTAAAACAAAGTATATTTACTTCTTTCATGTTACTTATTCAAAAGTAACATCCATTTTCAAAAGAATTTATCGCTTACGACTCTTGATATTCGTACTAATTGTAGTCGTCGCTCAAGACGAAAATATGGAATTTAATTCCATAAAAAGAAAAAAAATATAACTTAAGAATAATTTCCTGGAAAACTAAGTTCCAGTTGTCGTCTCGTTCATATCTTTCTTAACTCGAAGTCGAAAGCTTCTCAAACGTCTAATTGCTCCTTTCTTTTACTAACACGATTTATTGAATTATTTTTATTCATTTTATTTCTTTTCCCTCGCAGGAAATTCTTAGACGACAAGTTCGACTTTGCCGAATCTTTATTCATGTCACTAAGCGCACGTGACATTCATCAGAGGAAGTCCTTCTCGCGTTAGGGATCTCCTTTCGAAATCATTTCAAAACAACGTTTCTTAAAAACGTCTAAGTTCTCGAAGAACCGGAAAGTTCTTAAGTTCCACGTCTATGTTCTCATTGAACCGGGAAAATTCCCTAAAATCTGACTATATTCTCATATCCGCATAATTTTTCATACAAAGGGAAATCATTGCGCAAATATTTTCACATAAGATAGTACTTATACTATCGCATAATCATGTAAGTATAAAAATTATACTTCTATAAAATTCTCATTTTTAAAACACAACTCATTCTCGTCTTCAAATTTTTATTGAATACTTGCTCATAAATTCCTTATTTAGAAGAAATCTCATTATAAAATTCTTTCATTTTTCCTCGTTGAGTCGACATAGCGGGCGGTTGAGTTGACTTCTACGTTCTCAATCTTAGCATCATAATCTAACTCTTATCTCATACTTAGAAAGACGACTCTGATCCAGAGTATACACAAATACCATGTCTCATGACTTGAAAGAAGACTCGATATAGAGTACAAACGAATACTCTATATTATTTTTCGGAAAGACTTGTATACAAATACCACTTTATGATATTACTTAAAGAAATGACTCGTACTTGAAAGAATGACTCACACTAACTTATACTAGAAGATTGACTCAGAAGCAGAGCAGAAAACGAACACTGCTCTGATACCACTCTGTTACAGCCCCAAATCCCGAGGGACGGCAGAAGACGGGGTGCGACTGGGGTTGGATTAAAGAAGCGGGGAAGAAGGGGGCTAATTGACTAAACATACATGAAAAACATCAATAAACCATGAACAAGACTTGAATATAAATAAGAAAGAGTTAATCCCTAAGGATTACTCGACAAGAGTACAATAAAGAAGCTAAGTTCATATTTACAGACTTAGACTACAGAGTATTGTTCAAAAGTACATCTCAAAAAGAAATTCAGAGTTTGGCAGCGGAAGGGTTCTAACTAAGCATCTTACCCTTTAACTCAACATCAACCGTCGCCGCTCACCGTCGCTTCAACCTGCACATTTAGAAAACAATGCAGGGCTAAGTACAAACGTACTTAGTGGGCACAATGCCGAAATCATAATCATAAATATAGATAAATATGGCAGAGGATTGGATAGGATTATAGAAGAAAAGAAAAAGAAAAGAAAGATGATTGGATAGGATTATAGAGGAAGGAATTACCTTAAGAATTAAAGAAAGATGTGTAGAGTTTGAATGAAAGGATTGTGACTTGTGTTCTTCTTCAAGCTCTTGGAGATGTCTTCAATGGTGGATGATGAAGTGAAGAAGATGAAGAATGGAGGGAGTGCAGCCGAGAGAGAGAGAAGTGGGAAGAAATGGTTTTGTTTAAGTGTTTGATATGATGAAATGGTTGAAAGTATGGAAAGTGAAGGATTAGGTGTCATATAACTAGACATCATTAACATGCATGTCTTCCACTTAATTAAGGAGAAAAAATAATAAAAAAAGAAGAAAAAGTCGGCTGCATGCAGAATTTTTAGAAGGGTTACGGGTTTTTCCGGCGCGATCCGACGTTACGGAAAAACGAACGACGAAAAACATTGCTCGGTACAAAATCGTCGCGATTTAATTTGACCTTAAATTCTAACGTATGAACTTAATTGAAAAAATAAATTTACAAAAATTATTTTGACAAAAACTCGGGACGACACAGTCCAAGTTTCGTCCGGAAAAATATAAAAACGAACTTTCTAGCGCGTGTTCGTATCGCAATTTCGTGATTGTAAAATAAGACGGTTTTCCGTTCTGAGTTTACGAACTAAAAACTTTTCGTACGCGCTAACCCTAAATACAGTAGTCATCTAGCTGACTTCTGTAATTTATTTTCAGAAACGGATTCGACCGTTAGCCTTAGAATTCAAAAATTGTAAACTTAGGCGTGCAAAGCCATTTATTTGGTTTAACTTTAAAATTTTAAGAACGTAAGGAATTTACGGGGCATTACACGATGACTTATCGAAGTTATGATTATTTACGATGAAAGAGGAAGTCGACAGTCGGGATAAGGCGAAGAGTCAAACGACGGGAATTCGTTTAGTAGTTCTGTAACGTATAAGGTGGGCTTTCCTACTTATAACAAACAAAATGTGGGTTTTTCCACACATCGAAAGTGACATTTATAGCTTTGATAACTGTGTTTTATCAAACATGATTATCAGGCATAAACTGTTTTATATTTTATGTGAGTTCTCTTGATCCCTTCTGAGTTGGCTAACTAGCTTTCCAGATTTATTAGTTAGCTGACTAGTTAACTTTCGATCGGCTTTGAGTTAGCTACATGCTTTCCAAAGTATGTACACTTTGTAGCCTGTGGTGTATGTGGTATCTTGTTGAGGGGTAACCAGCCACGGTGAATGAGAATTGAACAAGATTTGAACGTAACATCTGTCAAAAAATGCTTGGCCAAGCTACATTATGAAAATAATAAAATGTTTAGTAGACACGGGTTCTTTTTCAAACAAAACCCCGATGTGCTACAATGACTAAATGCCTGATTTATCTATACTTATGATTATGTTTTCGGCAATGTGCCCACTAAGTACTTTTGTACTTAGCCCTGCATATATTTCTAAATGTGCAGGTTGAAGCGACGAGAGCGGCGGTGGTTGAAGTTGAGTCGAGTTGAGAAGTTAGGATTGCTTTAGCTATGACCTACTTTCCGCTGCAAAACTCTAAGTCTTTTGAGAAAATGTACATTAAACAAATCACTGTAGTTTAAGTCTGTAATCTTTAACTTAGATACTTTCGAGTACCTTTTGTCAAGTAATCCTTCGTGATTAACTCTTCCTTTATAATAGTCAAGTCTTGTTCATTGAATGTATGATGTCTTTTATGTATGTTTAGTTAGTCAGCCCCCTTCTTCCCCGCTTCTTTAATCCAATCCCAGTCGCACCCCGGCTTCTGCCGTCCCTCGGGATTTAGGGCTGTGACAGAGTTTAAGTAATGATATGAGGCGATGATGTATATAATAATGAATCTCGTTAGATGATGATTGATGATGTAAAATTTGAATGAATTCCGACTACTTTTGAAATCTTGTAAGAGACGAACAAGTGGACGTAAATAATAATCGAGAAGTCGAGTAAGGATTCTAATTAGATAATAATGATTATTATGGACTAAGGCACGACTTTGTAGTTCACGACATAAGCATTCGGATTATTATATAATGAGTTGTATTTATAATCGAGAACTAGAAATGAGATTTTGTTAACTTGTTGTTGGTATAGTAAATGGTAGTTTTTGTTAACTTGTTGTTGGTATAGTAAATGGTAGTTGAAACGACGAGGTTTGATCGTCATGGTTATAAACGAGTTTTGAAAAGGAGTCCTTCACGTACAGCAGTACGTGTTGACTGCCTTGAGAGTGAAGTTTGGTGACAAATCGAGTACGAGAACTTAGAACGAACTTAGGAAGTTATATGTCCATTCTATCGAGCAACTAGGGTTAGCCGCGGCAGTTTTGCGACCCTTCCCGGAAACTGTAATATCTCTTAGCTCGTTTATCGGATTTGAGATCCGTAAATTGGAGCGTAAACTAGACTTTCCAAGATTTCTAACGGTACAGGGCATGTCCCCTGTTTCCAATTCCTCTGTTCTGGGCAGTCCCTAGAACTACTGCATTGCGCAGTGATTTTTCAGAACATGAAATCCTAAGTTGTTTTCTTCGCAACTTAGTTTCTATCGATCGTTTAAGCCATAATAAGTTAACGATTATCTTCTCTACTGACCTAAGAGTCGAGTATGAAACCTTATAAGTTCTAAAGGAGATTTGTTCAAGTCTCATTCCCGTTTAATTAAAATGAAACTAGTAGCGTGCAAATGCCTAAAGAAACAAAACGACTAAAACCTAATTCGAATTTCCATATTCGAATATCTTTTACGACCAAATTTAAAGTGTGATTATTTTACGATGAAGGAGGAAGCCAGCACTAAGGAAAAGACGGAAGAACAGATGAACGGAAACCTGTTTAGTAGTTTTGTATCATCGAGGTGGGCTTTTATATATAAAACAAAACGAGCAATGCTCGAAAACCTTTCTTTATCGCTTTGATAATCGTGTTTTCAAAGTGATAATTATGGCATGAACTGTTTTATGCTTTATGTGAGTTCTCTTGTACCTATCTGAGTTAACATTCGTGTTTTCCAGAATTTATGAGTTAACCGCTAGGATTGTTAACTATCGATCGGCTCTGAGTTAGTTATTAAGTGCTTTCCAGAGTTAGTGCACTTTATAGCCTGTGGTGTATGTGGTATCCTGTTGAGGGGTAACTAGCCACGGTGAATGAGAGTTGGTCAAGATCTGAACGTAACATACCAGAAAATGCTCGGCCGAGTAAATTGTGAAAATAAATCGAAAAATGTTTAGTAAACACGGGCTATTTTTAATAAAACCCCGATGTGCTACAGATTATGAAATGCCAGATTATCTATACTTATGCTTATGTTTTCGGCAACGTGCCCACTAAGTACTTTCGTACTTAGCCCTGCATATATTTTCTAAATGTGCAGGTTGAAGCGACGTGAGCGGCAGTGGTTGAAGTTGAGTCGAGTTGTTAGGAAGCTTTAGCTTATAACCTACTTTCCGCTGCAAAACTCTAGATCTTTTTGACGTTATGTACATTTGGTGAATCACAGTAGTTTAAGTCTTTAATCTTTAACTTAGATGCTTTCGAGTACTTTCTGTCGAGTAATCCTTCGTGATTAACTCTTCTTTCTTAATAGTAACGTCTTGTTCATTGAATGTATGATGTCTTTTATGTATGTTTAATTAGCCAGTCCCCTTCTTCCCCGCTTCTTTAATCCAATCCCAGTCGCACCCTGGCTTCTGCCGTCCCTCGGGATTTGGGGCTGTGACAACCGGTACGGGCTGGCCTAGAAAGCTTGGCTATGGGCTGAATCGGCGAGGGAGTGCGATTACGACACATATACTCGACAAACTGGTCATCCAAAGGCGATAGGATTCCATAGGGACCATGATAACCGTTTGGCTGCAGAGCTGATGAGTTGGATGTGGAATAAGGATCATGGGCTCGAAGAGGGAGTACACCACTCACATACGGATAGTCCTGATAAGCTGCTTAGGGCTCCGGCTCAACTCGAGGAGGTGTAGGGTCACGGGGAGGAACTGGGCCATCTTGGAGAATAGGAGGGGGACTCTGAACAATACCATTTGGCATGGCAAGGAGGTCGTCATCATAAGGGGCTGGAGAAGGTTCACTGTATTGCATGTACTGTCTGGAGATTGTGGAGATGAACGCATTGACATCACCGTAAAGAGTGTCGTCAAGATGTCGATGTCCCAAAAATCGATGAACAAGAGATGCTGCCCACTCTCGTCACTCTCGAGACAAAGCCTGAATCAGATGGATCATTCCCTCTAACGGTCCGATGTCCATATACTGGACCTTTTCCCATATTTTGTGGTATCTTTCTAGGAATTCTGCGATAGACTCGCGGTGCATTTTTCTCACATGAGGTACTCCTGCATCCACTCATGGTCGTCCATCCTATACGCAATTTAAACGAATTAAGCACACTTAAACAGTTAATCAAGCATGCTAGAATTTACAATCACCACATACTCATTCTCGCTTTCCATAGGGGTACTATCGTTCAAGGTATCGAGCAATTCCATTTCACGTAACCTCTTGCACAAACGTTTCATCCTTTTCGATTTTCCACACAAAAATGCATTAGGGAAGACATTCTAGAGCAAACTAGTTATTCAAGCTACTTAATAAGCTTTTATCTCTAGACGAATACAAATCATAAACTTAACAACTTAATAACTCAAAATTTAATAGCTCGATCATCACTTTAAACTTAAAAAGCTTTAGAAAGATAAAGCGTACTTGGTTGCCGGATGAGATGGGGGATTGCTTGGTGTGTTACTGACTCAAACAAGTCTAGGAAATAAATCTAGACTCGACTCATCAAGAAAATTAGACTTCAGAGCAGACAAACCTGCTCTGATACCAACCTGTCACACCCTGACTCCCGAGGTGCGACGTACTAACACTAACACTACTAAACCATCTATCACTCAACTCGAAAAAGGGGAAACATGCTCGGGGAAATAAGGGATTATCAACGGAAAGCGGTAACATTCGAGACATGCTTTCAAAGATATATCGAAATAACCAACGAGCACGAATAATTTACATATCAAGTTCGAATAGGAACAAGTATTCAAGTCAACAAGAAACGAGATTCATCAAAAGCAGTAATTAGTATCGAGCACATCGCTCGGAATTAGAACATGTATCAGAGTATAATATCCAAAAGACTTCAATAAACAAAAGCATTGTATTGCAACGGAATCCTCGACTCAAATCAAACAACTACATGTATGAAGACATGCAATTGCCAGTCTAACATTCGACTTGATCAACAAAACATATCACACCACCAAGCTGTCCTCTCCATCCGCATCCTGCTAACCTGCACGTTTAGAAATACATGCAGGGCTGAGTACTTTGTACTCAGTGAACACATGCCAAAAACTTTTGAAAAACTTTGCTCTTAGAGCTATATCAATTGAACTTGCCTTGCCGTAGCATCACAAGTATTAATGCAATGAAACAATTTTACTTGTGAATGCAAAAACATTTTTCCTTTCGAATAGACTGCGCAGTCAAAACAATATATAGATATACTCAAGCAATATGTATCATCTACCACATTTCACTCTTACTGTGCCGAGAAGTAGGCCTCCTTCTTGAACACTGTGACCGGCCCAACCGAAGCAAGACTCTCAGTCACCTTGAACAATTCATATACCACACGTGGGATTCCTGCCTTTCACAGGACAATAATATCTCAACAGGAAAATGATAACACATATTAAAAACTCAAGTAAAAACGGCAAGTCAATTTGAACTTTAAAAACTCACATAATAATACTCAATTATCATAATAGCATTCATCGATTGTTTTGATTTTAGAAAAGCCCACCTGACTTCCGACGATTAGCTAGGCGGCTTACTCTTTCTTTGTCCTCGTCACTTCTCCGTCCCGCTCGGTCCTTTATATTTTGACATCGATAAAAGAAGTAAGACACGAGGCATATGACGTAAAGTAGACGTTTGTTTCGGCTGAAGGAATTCTACTTGACTCGTCTCTCTCTATTTTTAACTTTTCTAAGACAGTCTCGATTCTCGACTTTCTCGTCCTCGGTTCTCACTCTACTCGGTTGCTAATTACTGTATCTAGTATTCTCGCTTCTAAATCATTAATGCTACTCGTTAATTGGTTAATGATATTTACTAATGTCTTAGCATTTCTTGTTTAATTAGAGAAACGTCAATTGTCTAAACTTCATTATTCGAATCCTTACTCACATTCTCAATTAAATACTCGATAATACGAACATCATTCACGTCATGAGCACGCATTCTCAACAATTTGAACAATCATTATAATCAAAGTATAAATATTTTACTCAAGCATCTAGGTTCAATTAAGCATATTCAATTATGTTTAATCACATAAGTCTACTCAAACGTATTTAATTCAACATACAATTTCAATCAATCATCATAATATTAAATTGGAATTTAAACAAACGTATTATCTCAAACTTGATTCACACTTCAAGTCACATTAACAATTACTCGTCATTACTCGACTCTAGTTTTGGGAAAAGACATTAATTCAAATAATAATAATTTTCTTGGATTAAAGCTTAAATAATCATTTAATATCTCTTAACTCAATATACGACGTTATTTCCAAAGACGTCGTCTTTTCTCAACTACTTATATGTACTCACATACGTACTATTACTTACGCTTCTATTACTATTTCTCTTTTTCTTTTAATTAAACTATTATTGAAATAAAAATTCATTTTCTATTTATAACTCGACTTTTAACTTCATCTTAACACTCGATTCTTAAATTATTATCTTTATAATTTCCTCGACTCTTTTAATCCAAAACGATTTGAAAATCAAACTTAATTGACTTATTCGAACATCACTAATAATCATTACTCGGCATAATATTCATAAACAATTACTCAAAATAATTCTTACTCGACTCTAATCTCATATTTTCTCTTACTTGACTTATCTCTTTATTTATTTTCTAAGCTCGACTCAACTTATTATTCTCATATTTTATTATTTCTTATTTAATGAAGAAATTCTTATTTTAGTCAATTTGCTCTAACTTTATTATTAAACTTCAAACTTCTCGACTAATTTAATATCATTTGGATAATTAAACTCATACTCGATTTAAAGCTTCTCGTTGATTACTTATACTCAACTCTATAATTATTATTTATTATTTTCGTTATTTCTCGTTTATTCAAATGACTTAATTCTCAATTACTCGACTCAAATTTCATACTCGATTCCTAACTCTATTTCTTTAATTCTATCTCGTCTTCTATTTCTCATTTATTACGACATCCAATTCATCGTTATTTAATTCTCGATTATTAATTCCTCTAATTTCAAATTATTTAACTTAATTAATTTTTTTTATTAAACTCTAATTATTTAATAAAGAAATTATTTTTCTTTATCTTTCTCAATTTATGACTCATTACTCATTTAATAATTTTTCTCTTTTATTTTCTATTTAATTTTTATTCTTAAAATATCTTGAATATTTTATTAATTTAATAATTAATTTCCTTTTGAATTAATTTTAATGATCATTAAATCTTCAACTAAACACCTAGAACACACACTAGGCATTCATTCAAATCTTCAAAAATTCATATTTTTTCACCAAGAACACCTAGAACACACACTAGGTATTCTTTCTCATTTCTTTCGATTTTTACCTCTTTTTATGCTTAAAACTTCATTCTTTTTATCTCAATAAATCCTACTAACATCTAGTATTCAAAATTTCACACACAACATGCTCTTAAACATCATACTATCAAAATTATCAAAAATCATTATAACATCATAAATTCATTTTCCTCTAAAATCATACATAAACTCAATTTCTTCTCAAATAACATCATAGGGGATTTAAACCATCATATACTCATAATAATCTCATGCTCATTATATCATCAAATCATCAACAAAATAATCAAATCAAACACTCCTTCCTCAAGCCATAACTCACGACATTTATAGGGTTTTTAGGGCAATTAATTTCTCAATTTTTCATGCACATATAATCATTCTAAACATACTCAACAACACATATATATCATCAAATCATCAATAAAGCATAGTAATCGATTTTTCCCTATTTTCTCCTATTTTTTCAGCTTCTACACATTTTTAGGGGTTTTAATTTTCTTTCTCTTTTAATCCATAGATTAATCACTAGGCTTGATTTCCTATCGATTTCCTCACTCGAATCTCACATGGAATCTCATATCAAAATCCCTAGTTTTGCCTAAGCATAAATTTAAATATCATGCATGCATGTTTTTCTTTTGAGATTATAGAGATTACATATATACATCTAATCAAATGGATTTAACCTACTTTGAAAATTAAATGGATGCTCCTCTCTCGATTTCTCTTGGCCAAAAATAATGGATTGAAAGGCTCAAATCCTAGCTTTGATTTCCATGGTGGATTCCATATTGAATCCTCAAGAAAAATGAAACAAAAATTAATCATCTTCCTCAAGGCATGATTGCCAAAAATATTAAAGAAATTGGAGATGATTTGGATTGAATTTTTTAACTCAAGAATTTAATGAATAATTACCTTTTCAACTAGGATTTGGAAGATTGAAAAGGATGATGATGATCTCTTGAAAACTTTGATGTTTGAAGCTTGGATCTTGGAGCTTCAATGGAGGATCTTCAAGTGTGTGTTGTTGTGTGTGTGTGTGTTCGGTGGAGAGGGAGAGAGATGAGAGTGATATTTTCTTCTCCCTTCTTTGAGAAGTATTGAGAGAGAAAGAGTTTGAGAGAGAGTGTGTAGAGTGTTTGAGAGAGAGTTGGATGCAATATATGAAATGATGAAATTGATATGTATTTAGCTAAGTTAAGAAAGAATATCATGATTATTATTCTCTATAGGTTTTGACAATAGGGTAGCTAGAGAGAGATTAGGGAGAGAGAGAGGGTAATGTCGGTGGGAGAGGGAGAGAGTTGAGAGAGATTCCTCTTGACAGATATAATTTTACCCGGTTGAAAAAGTTTTCCGGATAAAAACTCCGTATTATTTCATTTATACTGAAAACGGCTCTTATCTCTCCTCGTCTCGTTTCCAAAACTAAAAACATCCCGAACCTATCTCATGTCCCACTAAATAAATCAATGATTCCGATTATCTAATTTTTAGGTCAAAATTCCAAGTAACGAACATAACCTAAAAATTAATCGGCTAATTAATCCTATAAGAACTAAACTCTTAGAATTCTATCAGGTGATCTCGGATAAGCTTCTAACATATCTCAGGGGTCTTAGAATTAATTCTAGATTCAAAAGACACTAATTAGATCAAATTCTAAGTTCGTCGGTGAATAGTGTTTTCTCGGTTCTCGCTACTATTCACTCAAAAGTAAAAATTCTCGGAATCCTCTGAAAATCACACTCATGCTCAAACTCATATAAATAAACTCAATCAATGCATCACATCCTCAACTCGAGTAATTAAAACACATAAGTTCACGTTGAAGCACATAGGGGCATTGTAGTCTTTTCAAAAAATTTCTTTTTCCTCAGAAAACTTTTATCACTCAAACTTGATAATTAAGCATATTAACTCATTTAGAACGCACTTAAGGACTTATGAAAACTCGGGGTATTACAGAAATATCGGATCTCTAACATGAAAATGCAACACAATAAATTAAATTAAATTTTCGATCCTTCTGAATTTTAACATTTAAAATACATTTTCCACAATGTTTAAAAGAAATCATAATTATCTTCTTTTTATCCTACATAACAACTTAATAACTAGAGATTTTATATAGAGGTAATCTATCCATATAGCCACTTTGACTAGGTGAATACAATGTTTGTCAAAAACTTAATATTGTCAAATTCTAGCCATTTTCATCAATTGTGGATGATTTTGCCCTTACTTTTCACTTTTTCTCCTTTTCTCTCTCTTCTTTTCTGTTCCCTCTTCTTATTTCTCATTTCTGCTCTTCGTTTCTTCTTTCCCTCTTTTTCTTTCTGCGATTTCTTTCCCTCTTCTTCTTTCTGCGATTTCTTTGTCCTCGTCGTCGCGTCATCGCCGTCGTCTCTCTGCGATCTATCTCTTAGGGCTGGGTTGCTTTAGTGCAGTTGTTGCATCGCTACAGTTGTAGGTTTCTCATCGCCGTCGTTGCGGGTTTCTCGTTGTCGTCGTCGTTGTGCGATTTATCTCTTAGGTATGATTTTGTATTTTGTAGCTTATTAATTTTGATTGTTGGATTTGTTGCTGAGTTCTTTTGGTATCTGCTTGTTGCATCTGTTTTCAGTTTTTTCTCGCTGTTGTTTCGTTGTAGTTTTTTTATTTGGTTATGTTTTTCATCTTTGTACCGTATTTCGATTTGTGACAATTTTGTTTTTTAGTTACTAGTCTGTTACGATTTGTGGATTTCGTAGTGAAACCATTTGTTATGATTTTCTGATTGTGTTATGATTTGTTGTTTTCATAACTGCCTTATCATGTAGTGTGATGTTACGATTTTGTTGTTGTGTTACGATTTGTTGTTTTCATAACATTACGTTTTGTTATGATTTGTTTATTGTATTATGATTTATTTTTTTCATAACTGCTTTATCATGTAGTGTGGTGTTACGATTTTGTTTTTGTGTTACGACTTTTTTTTTGTGTGACGATTTTGTTTACGTGTTATGATTTGTTGTTTTTGTAACAAGACAACTTGTTACGATTTGTTTCTTGTGTTACGATTTGTTTTTTTTTTGTAACTGCTTTATTATGTTTTGTGGTGTTACGATTTGTAGTTGTTTCGTAATAAGATGATCTGTTTCAATTTTGTGTTTGAGTTACGATTTGTTATTTTTGTAACTGCTTTATCATGTTTTCTGCAGATAAGTTCATCTTGTTTAATTGTTGTGCATGGAGGACAGTGGGATGAGAATATATATGTAGGTGGGAGAAAGAAGTATATTCTCATTCCTCCAATGGGTATAACCTTTCAATAATTTTTTAGTAAGCTTGAGGTGAGATTGAAAAAAGACCATAGCATGTATGCATTTGATGAGATGCATTTGACCTACAAGGCAAATTGATACGAAATGTTGAATCCGTAACATAAAATCATGAGAAACTGATACGTATTCATAAAATTGTTACATGGAATTATGACAAAGTGATATGAAATCATAAATTCGTAACAGAGAAACAAGATATATTGATATGAAATATTGAATTCGTAACATGGAACTATGACAAACTGATATGAATTCATAAAATCGTAACATGGAATTATGATAAAGTGATACGAAATCATAAATTCGTAATAGAGAAAAAAGATATATTGATACGAAACGTAAAATTCGTAACACGGAATAATTACAAACTAATACGAAATCATAAATTCATAATAGAGAAACAAGTCATGTTGATACGAAATAAAAAAATTGTAATTTGTAATAGAGAAACAAGTCATGATGTAATGGAGTGCTTTTCCAGATCTCGAGACGATGTCAGGGAGCTTCATGAAGGCTCCAAGTGTTGATTACCTTAACTGTATGATGGATTTCTTCCCAAATGATTCCAAGACACAACGGATATCCTTATTGTATTCTCACCACCAGTTAACATCATCTGGGGGTGTTCTCATGCAAGATTCTTTCGTTTAAAAGTCCATTTGTTCTACAATAAACAAACAATAAAACTAAATCAATAATTCAGAATATGTAAGTAATGTTACAAAATTGCAAATTATGTTACGAAATTATAATTCGTAACACGGTTACAAAACACAACCTGTTACAATTTTACAATTTCGTAACTGATCAGAATTAGTTACGGCTTAACAAGAATTCACAACAAAAGCGAAGGAGCACAATGCTACGAAATTCAAAATTTGCATCAACAATAGAGTTACAAAATTATACTTCTTAACTGGGTTACAAACATGACTAAAATATGTACATCGCACAAATATGTTACGAAATACAAATTTCGTAACTTCGTAACAACATCTCACACAGCAGAATTAGTTATGAATTTCGAAATTCGTAACATATGTTACGATATACGAAATTCATAACAGCATAATTAATAGTGTTACTAAATCTCACAAAAAAACTCAATAAGCATAAAAATCACCATACGAATTATGAAATTCATAACAAGGATAAAAAATATCCAATACAGAATTCTAAATTCATAACAAAGTTATAACCTTATTATGAAAATCACATTTCGTATCACTTATTCTTGTTTTTTTTTTCTGTCATAGCCCAAATTCAAGTGTGTAGGAACGACTAGAATTTATTGGACAGTGAAGGTGAAACCATGAAAGATCGAGTTAGTCGAGCCGAGATAAGTTAAGAAACCCGAGTTAAGTAGAAGTGTAATACCCCGGATGTTTATTCCATCATTAAAATAAAAAGTTAATTAATAATTAAGGCTTTGCACGCCTAAGTTAAGGATTTTCGATTCTAAGATTTACGGTGAAATCCGTTTCAGAAAATAAATTCCAGAAGTCGGTCAAACGACTATTGTATTAGGGTTTTCGCGTCCGATAGATTTTTCGTCCGAAAACTCAGATTGAAAAACCGTCAGAATTCACATTCACTTTTTCTTCGATACGAGTTCACCGGAGAAAGTTAGTTTTTATGATTTTTCCGGGCGAATTTTAGACTGTCTAATCCCGACTTTTTCTCGGATTTTGAAAAACAAATTAGGTTTTCCGAGTATGTGATTTATTTCTAATCTAACGGACGAATTAGATTTCGTCGAATTCATAACTATCTAAGAAATTATTTCTCGACTTTTATAACGTCGTTTAAAACCCGGAAACGGGATATTTCCGTCAAATATTTCGCGCCCAAACGCCCCTTAACGACTCACCGCCTTTTTTGTTAGATATTTACCACCTTTATGTATAGTAAAAGAATGAGTCATCCTTCTTTCTTCTCCTCTCCTTGCCACCACCCCATCACTCTCTCTCTCTCATTTCTCTCTCAAAATTCCTCCATTGAAGACATCTCCTTCAAGCTTTCTCAAGATCACAAGTCTCCCGTCTACCAATTAAATTCATTTCCGAGTTCATATTCCGCAAGGTAGGCACTTCGTCTACGATATAAACCGAACAAAAACTTGTTTCCATCTACTTGATTTTTTCGAAAAAAATGAAATTGAAGTAGGATGATGCACCTTTGTTTAATTCATGTTCTAGTGTGTTTAGAATTAAGTTCTACGGATCGAATCATGAAGAAAATCATCCCCCTTTGAACTATGTGATTACCGAAATTTTTAGATGTTAGGGGTTTGATTGTAGTTCGATTTTCTTGGTTATTGAATGATGGATTCTTGTTCTACATGTTGTTAGATGATCACATGATTTAATTTAGATTTTTCTAAAAATAAAAGTTGAAATATTAGAGATGAAGAATGGTTGATTTGATGAAGAAGATGATATGATATGCATGATTGCTTAATAGAAATGGTATGTAGGATGTATGAGGATGAATATATATTTATTTGGAATTTTTCTAAAAATAAATTGAAAAATGTAAGAGACGGCAACACGTCGATAAGTTGAAGCTCGTTAATATTTTTAGAATATGGTTTACATATTAGTGATGCTTGTTAGATGATGATCGTTGTTGTAAAATTTGAACGAAAACGGAGAACGTCGGAATTTTCCTAAGAGATGAGCAATCGTCGATAAGTCAAGCATGAATAATGATTAGGGTTTATGATTCAAACCTATGATAATCTTGTTAGTAAATGATCATAACCGTAAAGTTTGAACGAATTCTAAGAAGATTTGATTTTTGATAAGAGACGGAGAATCGAGATTAAAAGCCGATAGAAAAGTCGAATAAGGAAAACCTTTTTGATAATAATGATTGTTATTGATTGACGAACAATATTGTAGTTGACGACTTTTCCATCCAAGATACGAGATGTTATGAGTTATAGTTAAGAAACGAGAAGTTGATAAACAAAAATGAAATAGGAATTGAATTTGAAATTGTTTTGGTATAGTAATTGGTTAGTTGGAAATGACGAGGAAATGCTCGTCGTTTGTTTAATCAAAAGACGTGAATGTGAACCCGATTAAGGGATATTGCATGTAGACTGCATTGAGATGAAAATTTCGTGAAAATAAAAGTGGAATAGCATTAATCGAACCTAGGGAATCGTGTGTCGACTTTTGTCGAGCATTAGGGTTTCGCGCGACTGTTTTGCGATGTTTCACGGAAACTGTCATAGCTTCTAGCTCGCTTAACAAAATCGAGATCCGTAAATTGGAGAGTAAACTAGACACCCATGGCTTTCTTTTGGTATAAATTACATCCCCTGTTTTTAAGTTCTCTGTTCTGTGCGAACTCCAGATCCTCTGTATTGTGCAGAAAGTTTCCCAAAACTTAATTTCTTAAGTTGAATCCTTTTCAACTTTGTTCCTTGTGAACTTTTAAGTCGTTATAAGTTATCGACATCCATTATCTATTGAGTGCCGAGTAATGAGCCGAGTCAGTTTGTAGACGAGAATTGATCGAGTCTCGTTTATTAGTTAATCAAAAGAATGTAGTAAAGTGCAAAAGCCTAAAAGACTAAGTTTGTTTTATCGTTACGTTCAAGTTGCTTAAGTTTGTTTATTTATGATAAAAGGAGGAAGTCAGCACCGAGGATAGGATGGAAAACCAGAGACGGAAGCTCGAATAGTACTTCTGTAATTAGTAAAGTGGGCTTTTCTATATACAAATAAAACGAGCGATGCTCGAAAATCTTTATTTATTGCTTTCATAATTGTGTTTCAAAGTGATAATCAGGGCATGAAAATATTTGTTTTATGTGAGTTCTCTTGTGCCTTTCTGAGTTAGCCAAAAGGGGTTAACTAATCGATCGGACCGCTGAGTTAACCAGAAAGGGCTTTCCAGGGTTTAAGTGTACACGGTAGCCGGTGTGTGTGGTACCCTGTTGAGGGGTAGCCAGCCGTGGTGAATAGAACATGCGCGGAAGAAGTTAACTCTTTCCCGACGTTGAAACAGAAGTTGGGCAAGCTTGAACGTAACATCAAGTAAAAGGCTTGGCCAAGCTATATTGTGAATGTGAAAGAAAATGTTTAGTAGGCTCGGGTATTTGTTGAAAAACCCCGATGCGCTATTTGTCAAGATGCCTAATTTATCTATACTTATGATATATTTTTCGGCAACGTGCCCACTAAGTATGTTTATACTTAGCCCTGCATATGTTTTATAAAATGTGCAGGTTGAGCGACGGGAGTGGCGGTGGTTGATGTTGAGTTAAGAAGTCGTTTTTAGAATAAAGGAATTGTATGTCAAGCTTTACGTTTTTCCGTTGCCAAACTCCAAACTCTTTTGTGTTGATGTATATATCTTTTTGGGTCTAAGTTCATACTTTAACTTAGTTTCTTTCGAGAACATCCTTGTCGAGCGATCCTTCGAGGTCGACTCCTTTATTATATAATGAAGTCTTGTTCATAGTAGTTTATTCTGTTATTAATGTCTGTTCATTCGTTTATTCTTATTCATCTCCCTTCTTCCCCGCTTTTTTAATCCAACCCCTAGTCGCACCCCGGCTTTGCTGTCCCTCGGGATTTGGGGCTGTGACAAGAAGTCCTTCACCCGAGCGTTAGAACTCATTTCGTTTTTTCGAGAGAGTAGTCTCGTCCTTATAAGATGTTATTCTTGAAGGAACGAGTGGGACCGAGAAGTGAAGGAAAAAGAAGAAGAAAGCTACCCCGACTAACCCTTAGCTGTCAGGTGGGCTTTATAAATCGACAACTATTGAGTGCTATTACTTAATGATTATTACTATGTGAGTTTTTAAATTAATTAACTTGCCATTTTATCTGAGTTATGGTATGTTTTATCATCTACTTGAGTTATTATTATCCTGTATGAGACAGGAACACACGTGTTGTTATTTGAATTATGTGAGATGACTGTGAGCCTTGCTTCGGTTAGGCCAGTCACAGTATTTGAGAAGAAGGCCTACTTCTCGACACAAAGATGATGTGGTAGATTGATTCATACCTTCCTTATTATTAAATATGTTGACTATGCAATTGTTTCAAGAAAGGAAAATGTTTTTGCATTAACAAGTAAAATGTTTTAACTGTACTAATACTTGTGATACAGTGGCAAGGCAAGTTCAATTATATAGCTCTAATGAGCAAGTTTTAAATTGTTTTTGGCATGTGTTCACTGAGTATGAAGTAATCAACCCTGCATGTGTTTTCTAAACGTGCAGGTTAGCTTGGATGAGGATGGCGCGGATTTTCTCGGCAGTGTGTTACAATAAGTCGAGTTATTTTGTTTAAGCTTGCAATTGCATGTCTTCACACATGTAATTGTTGGGACTTGAGTTTGAGATTCCGCTGCAAAAAGAACTATGTTTTATTTGTCTTCAAAACTTTTACTGTGATATGGTGTCAATACAATGAGCCTTGTGCTCGAAACTATTGTATGTCTTCCCTAATTTCTACTTGACTTGGATTGAGATATTTGTTATGCATTCCAACACTTGAATTATTTATCATTGCTCGTTTATTTGAGATGAGAATTGAAAGCATGTTATTAATTGTTATCGCTTTCAATCCATATTCCCTTGTTCCCGAGCATGATCCCTTGTTGAGTTGAGCATTGTTTCATGGTTTCACCTTCACTGTCCAATGGATTCTAGTCGTTCCTGCACACTTAAATTCAGGCTGTGACAAAATGGTATCAAAGCAGCTCGTCTGCTCTTAAGCTTAAACTTTCTTGTGAGTCGAGTCTAAAGTTAATTTCCTAGACTTGTTTGAGTCAGTAACACCCTGAGCATTCCCCATCTCATCCGGTAACCAGGTACGAGTATTTTTAAAAGCTTTTGAGTTAAAGTTTAAATTTAAGTTATTCAGTTTACTAATTGTGCTTGTCTAGAGATAAAAGCTTGGTAAGAAGCTTGAATAACTAGATTGCTTTAGAACGTCTTCCCTAATTTTGTGTTTTGGTGTGACAATCAAAAAGGATGGAACGTTTGTGCAAACGTTTTCGTGAAATGGAATTGCCAAGTACCCTGAGCAACAAAACCTCTTTGGGAAGCATAAACGGGTATGTGGAGTTGGAAATTTCAAACGTGTTGATTAACTGTTTAAGTGTGGTTGATTCGTTTAAAATCGTATAGGATTGACGATGAGAGCAACCGAGCGATGATGTAGGAGTACCTGCATATTAGGAAGTCGTATCACGAGACCCTCGCCGAATTCCTTACGCGTTACCACAAGATTTGGAAGACAGTGATGTACCTTAACGTCAGTCCTCTTGACGGGATGGTACATCTGATCCATGCCCTCCCTCAAGAGTGGCGTGATTGGGCAGCCTCCCTAGTGTCGAGATACGTTGGACGTCAGCCTCCCTCAAGTTGTGCTCCTTATTCGCTCCTTTGACACCTTTGCCTTGTCTAGTTCTACCGCGACCCAGCCAGATGGTTTGTACGACTCCTTTAGAGTTTTGCCTCCTTCACATGACCAGCTTGAGAAGTTTATGCACCGAGACCGCACTCCCTCTCTAGTGCAGCTAGTAGCCGAGCCTTCTAGGCCAACGCCTACCGGAGATAGCAACGATGACGAGCCCTTCGGGGATTGCGCAACGGACGCTACGGTGGGCACTAGTCACCTTCAGCTAATCTCGAGCGACCGCCTCGCCTTTTCATACCCAGCTTTCGAGACTCCGGTTTTGAAGCCTGACCAGAAGCTCAAGTTAGAGCTTGACATTACAGTCAATATGGCCGCGTACCTTCAACGCGATGAGAGCAGTCAGGAGACGCCCCCATAGAACGAGTTCGAGTTAGAGGACGTCAATGCCCGTTTCGAGGATGAGCAGACCAGAGACATGACGAACCCGTAGGATATTCCTGGGCATACCTATGGCGACTTCTTAGAGGCGTTAGCAGCAGCAGAGGGTTAGAGTAGTGAGGAGGAGGATGAGAATGAGGATCCAGAAGAGGACCCCGAGGAGGAGTAGAGAGGTGATGACGACCCGAGTGATGATGGTTCTCACGCTTAGGTTTAGTTCGAGAAAGCCGTGGAAAGTTTCAAACAATATTTAATTTTTTGTCGAGAGTTGAACTCTTTTTAAATTTCTGCAGTGATGTAAATTATATGACTTGATGCATAGATGTCTAGTAGAGCCAGACGCGAAGTAGTAGCTCATGTCTAGTGCATTTTGAGGTATAGAACGTCTTGCTGATGTATAGAGAAATTTTCTGTTGTGAATATTTATCCCTTATTTTGGTATAAGTCCTTAGAAAGGCCATCATTCTGATGATATGAAAAAGAAGTTGTTAGGCTATTAAAATCAACTTTGAGTCTCTAAATAGTTTCGAGTATTATGAAAATTATTTATCCTTGAGTTATGAGTAAGAAAAGAGAGTCGAGTTATCAAGTGAGTTATTATCTGAGTTATTGTGAGCATGAATTTTTTAGTAATTATATTTGTCTTGTGTGACAATGTTTGAGTAAATGATGTGATAAAGTATGAGCATGATATTCCATGATGTTATTGAGAAAGTATGCAAGTAAATGAATGTTTATTTTATTTTAAGTTAAGAATTATTTTACTTGCAAGATTGATGAAAGAATGATTTGCTTGAATTTCTCCTTATGTTCTAGATAAGTATCGATTGAGAATCAAATCCTTCTTGAGAGGAAAATTTTCAAAAGTCCAGAAATTTTGAGTGAGATTAGCCCGTTTTGCGGAATGTTTTCCAAGTTTCCTAATTTCTAGCATTTTCTTTAGAATGCATCCGAGAAGAAGAAACGCGAGAGCCAAGCTAAATGAAGAAGAAGAGCAACAGGACCAGACCCCGCCTCTTCCAAACGAGAGACGAATTGAAGAAGTCTTTCTTCGACAAAAGCTGTAGACCTTCGATGGTAAAGGCAGTCCAGCAGAAGCAAAGGACTGGATTCGTTCCCTCGAACAAATTTTCAGGTTTTTTCATTAATGAGATCGCGAACGTCTTGAGTGTATGACATATCCACTTAAAGAATCTGCGACTACTGGTGGGAAGCTTGACAAAGAACGTATTCGCCAAACGAATGAGAGATTCTGACGTGGAAGCAGTTCAAAGAAGCCCTGTTTGAGAAGTACGTACCCAGAACAGAAGTTATCGAAAACAAAAGGCGAACAAATTCGCGAATTTGAGACAAAGAAAGAAGACGGTATCTGAATATGACCGTGAGCATTGCGAGTTAGCTAGTTTTGTGCCCGACAAAGTAGATACCGATGAGAAAATGTGTGAGCTGTTTCGAGCAGGTTTGAGGCAAAACATTCACGTAGTTATTGCAAGTCAGAGTGGTTTGATGTATGCTGAACTCAATCGAGCCCTCGATATAGAGTTAGCTATGCAGCCAGAGAGAGGATCGCATTCTTCAGCAACCCCTCAATTTCAAGGTCAGATGACGGCAACTGTTACCTTACAACCCTCTCAGCACTGCCCGAGCGTGAAAAGAAAACAAAAATGGAGTGGTGGAAGCCACCCAAGCAAGAAGCTGTGGCAAGGAAGGGGACAACAACAGCACCAGCGAGCTCAGAAAGTGAAACCCCAGCATGGCAACCAGAGCAGCGCATCTTTCGGACCCCAAGGACTCCTTCCGTGTTCGAAATGTGGTATGATGCACCAAGGCCTCTACAAGGCAGGAAGCAATGTTTGTTATACTTGTGGTCAACCTAGTCATTTCTCGAACCAGTGCCCAAGTAAACAACAAGGAACGAGCAGTGGAAGACCAAATCAATTCCAGTCTTCACAGATGAGAGCTATGGAAAGAGCCCCGCAGCTAAAGCATCCCCAGGGTCAGTGCAAACCGCAGCAGCAGAAGCAGCAACCCCCTCAGCAGGATCCGTCGCACTATCAGAGAGTGTTCAAAATCGAGCAGAAAACTGGAGTTAAAGACTAGGGAAATTTTGGTGGTATGAGAAATCTTAAAGGTGTGCCTGTTATCATTTTGTTTGATACTGGTGTGTCGCATTCGTTTATAGCTCGCGCTTGCATAGAAACCCTTGGCTTAGTGGTAGAAGAGTCGAACCAGGAGCTTAGAGTGTTAATCCCTTTAGGTAGATCTGTGTTAGTTTCGCACGTGTGCTCAAATCTAGAATTTGAATTTAGAAATCGTAAGTTATCCGCAAAGTCCCTGAATCTAATCTAGATGTGGGATGTGGATGTAATCTTGGGAATGGATTGGTTAACCGAGAATTTTGCGACGATTCGATGCGATCAAAGGCAGATTTCATTTCAACCTCCTGGAGAAGAGCCGACCGTAGTTCACGGAATTGAGAAAAGAAAGAAGAAGAGTATGTTGATTATCTCGGCTATGAAAGCAAAGAAGTTGATGAGAAGAAAGGATACGAAAGTGTATATGATATATCTGAACAAAGAAGTAGGTAAAGAGTCGAGTATTGATGACGTAGCAGTGGTGAAAGAATATAAAGATGTGTTTTCAGAAGTTTTACCAGGTTTGCCTCCCGACAGGCAATTGGAGTTTACAATTGATCTTGAGCCCGGATCAACCCCGATTTCCAAAGCCCCGTACAGAATGGCACTGAAAGAACTTCAAGAGTTGAAGATTCAGTTGCAAGAGCGGTTAGATTTGGGTTTTATTCGACCAAGTGTTTCCCCTTAGGGAGCACCAATTCTATTTATGAAGAAGAAAGACGGTAGCCTGAGAATGTGCATTGACTACCGAGAGCTCAACAAGATTACACTCAAGAAAAAGTATCATTTTCCAAGGATAGATGATTTATTCAACCAACTTAAAGGAGTCAGTGTTTTCTCCAAGATTTATTTGAAATCTGGATATCATCCATCAGTTGAAGATCAGGCAAGAAGATATTATAAAGATTGCTTTCAGAATGAGATACAGACATTAAGAGTTTGTTGTAATGTCGTTCGGATTGACAAATGCCCCAACTATTTTTATGGATTTAATGAATCGAGTCTTTCATGAATTCTTGGACATGTTTGTGATTGTTTTCATTGACGACATTTTGGTATATTCAAAAGACGAAGCAGAACATGAGAAGCATCTCAGAATCGTATTGGAAAAATTGAGATCAGAGAAGTTGTATGCCAAATTCAGCAAGTATGAATTCTGGCTAAAGAAAGTGAATTTCTTAGGACACATTGTTTCGTTCGAAGGAATCAAAGTTAACTCATCCAAAGTGCAAGCAGTTCAAGAGTGGAAATCGCCAACATCAGTTCATGAAATTCGTAGTTTCCTTGGTTTGTGTGATACCCCGAGTTTTTATCCCTTTAAGAGAGCGTCAAATTAACCGAGTAGTTCAAAGATGAGAATTTAGGAGTAAAATTTTTCTTTTCTAAACGATGAGTTTTGATTAAAACGTTTGAATTGCCTTATGAATCTTGTGTGAATTTATCTGTTCTAATTATCTGAGATGATGATGATGTGATATGTTTGTTGAGTCGTTTATATGAAAATGAGTATGAGATCAAATTCCGGAAAAATCCCGAGAAGTTTGTTTAATTAAGATAACATAACGTTAATCGCCGAGAAATATGTTTACGCCGATGAACCTAGAATAGAATTAAATTAGAACCTTCGAACTTAGAATTTCTTTTAAGATCACTGAGATAGGATAAGAACTTATCCAAGAATTGAGACGAGAAATGAGGCATTAGTCTTGAAAAGGATTAATAAACGAATTAATAAGCCGATTAAATTCTTTTAAGAATTAAAGAACTAAGATGATCGAAGCCTTTAATCTTTTAATTTGAGACGTGACATAGGATTGGGATGAGTTAGTGTCAAAAGTGAAACGAGAAGAGGTTAGACCCGTTAATAGAACAAAACGGAATTAATACGAATCGTTTTACCTGGAAAACCTTTACGACCGGATAATTAATACCCGTAACGACACGTGTCAACCACCTCTCTCCCTCTCTCGCCACCTCACAACCCTCTCCCATCAACCCTCAATTTCCAAGACCAACAAGACATAGTGGTGTCTTGTACATACATTGCTTGAATTATGCAAACAAGTTAACTTCAAATCAAACCATCAAATCTTGTCTTATGCAATTTCCAACAAGTTTAATTCCTTTTCACTTTGTTGAATTTTGAATCCTTTTCATCTAAAACAAGAGAGGAATGCAGCAACTTATTCATACATTTCCATCTCTCTCTCATTTCGATCTCTCTCTCTCACAAAACAAGAAAAATTCTCTCAAACCTCTCTCAATCTCTCTACTCTCGGCAATGTCTCTCTCTCACACCTCCATTGATTTTTCTTCACATGCAACTATAGATTCAAGCTTATCCTCCATGGAAATGAAGTAGAAGCCATTAATCCTCCATCAATTCTATCCATATTTTCAAAGAAAGGTATAAATTTCCAAGTTCTTGAAGTTGAATTCAAGAATTTCCAACATTTTTCTTTAGTTTGATTCCTAAAAACCTATGGATGATTAATCCTATATTCTTTCTTTTTCTTTGAGGATTCAAGAAGATATTCTTCTTTCTTTCAAGATCCAAGCTTTGAAGCTACCATTTCCATCCATTTCAATTCCAAGAGCCAAGAGAAGAATTTCCATTTATTTAAGTATGATTTCATTTGATTAGTTGTAAAAATGTATGTCTATAAGTCCTAAAGGAAAGATCTATGCATGCATGTTATTTAATTTATGTTTAGGCAAACCTAGGATATGCATGTGCTAATCGAGTGAGAAGAATTCGTTAGGAGAATCGAGCACTAGGTATTAATCGATGAATTAAGAGAAGAAAAAGAAACTAAAACCCTAAAAAATGATAAATGCCGAAAATTATAGTAAAAATAGGAAAAATATGAAATCTTTGAGTTATTGTTATTTTGATGCTTGAATTGTTATTTTTATCATGTTAATAATGAGATTAATTGCATGAAAAATTGAGAAATAAATTGCACAAAAAGAGTACATGTATGCCGTGTGTTTTTAAGCAAAAATGGAGAAATTATTTTGTTGATTTTGTTGATGTATTGAGTGATGTTTTGATCTATGAAATGATTGTATGTTGTGTTGATATTATCATACATGTGTTTAAGTGAAGAAAATAAGATTGCATGTTGAAATTTTTGAAAGAAATTAAGTGTAGAAATAATAAAAATAATTGGATGTTTAAGTATTTCAATATATGTATGAATGATAGTTTGAATATGGAATAAAGATAGAAGTTTTGATAAAAAGAGTTAAATTTGAAAAGCTTTTAATTAAATAAAAAATGAAAGATGTATAAAAGATTTCTTAATTAAATACCTTGTACAAAAATTTAAAGACATGAAATTTTACTAAAAATACAATAAAAAGATCTTTTATAATAAAGTGAATTAATTCATAAAAAAATGTTTAGCAAAAGATAAAGAAATCATTAAGTAAAGAATAGCTTAAAGGTTTAAAACAAATAAAGAAGAAATTATTAAAGAAGTAAACAAAATAAACAAAACCGAGTTTAAGAAGAATTAATCAATAAGAAATAACAAGGAAGATAAATTGAATAAAGAAAAGATGCTAGACGAGTTAAGATAGATACTCGTATAAGTTGATCGAGAAAATGAGAATAAAATAAGATGTCGAATAATAAGTTGAAAAAAGATTAATTAAATAATTAATTGAGTACGTTATTTCCAATCAAGTGAAGAAAAGATAAACCGAGATAATAATTAAAGGAATAATATTCGAGTTAAGAAATGAGAATCAAGTTAGAAATTAACAAGAATTTATAAATTCATAAGAGTTTATTAAGAACTAAGAGAATTTTTGTTAAATAAATAAGAGTTATAAAATACCTTATAAGATAGCGGATGTAGAATAAAGCGTTGTCTATATAACTAAGAAAGATAGAATTAATAGTTTAAGCCCTTATAAAAGGAATTGCATAATCGAGTTAGACCTTAAAGTCAAAATGGAATGCATGTTAATGTGTCTTGAAGTATGTTTGTTCTATAAGATTTCATTGTATGTGTGAATATGTGTTTAAATGCATGATAGTATTATAATGTAAAAGATGATTGAACTTGTATGCTAAATGATTGATTGTTAAATTGAGAATGAACTAAAGTCTTTGAAAGAAAGTTCGAGTAATAATTTGTATCAATGAAGTTATTAACTAGAACGAGAAAAGTATACGATGTTAAGTAATAGAGTTAATGAAATAAAGACGAGAACGTGAGATCTTTTAGAAAAGTTAGAACGAAGAGAGCGACGACTCAAATAGAAGTTCGTCAGTTTAAGTCCAACGCCTTTGTGTCCGTCTTTCATATATCTTACCTATCGATATCGAACTATGAAGGATCGAGCCGGACGGATCGTTAAGCGAGGACAAATAACCCTAGACCACCTAGCTAGTTCTTCGGAAGTCAGGTGGGCTTTTCTGAACCAAAATCTATCGATGAAAATTAGTATGCTATTGAATATTATGATATGTTTTTCAAATGTGATTGACTTGCCATTTTATTGAAGTTAGTATGTGTTATCATCTATGAAGATGTGATTATCCTGTGAAAGCAGGAACCCACGTGTGGTAGATGTTGAGGTGACTGTGAGCCTTGCTTCGGTTAGGCCGGTCACAGTGTTTGAGAAGGAGGCCTACTTCTCGGCACATGAAGTTATTTGTGATAGATGATACATGCTATTATATTATATGATATTTGACTGCGCAGTCCGTTTTAAATAAAAATATTTTGGCATGCACAAGTAAAACCGTTTTCAAATCTGCTTATATACTTGTGATGTTTGGCAAGGCAAGTTCAATTAATATAGCTTTAAGAAGCATCTTTATTCAAATGTTTTGGCTTGTGTTCACTGAGTACGAAGTACTCAGCCCTGCGTGTGTTTCTAAACATGCAGGTTGACTGGATGGCGATGGCGTGGATACTTGGTGGTGTGGTTTGGTTTTGTTGGTTAAGTTTGGTAGAATTTCGGACTGGCATTTGTACGTCTTCATACGTGCAAGTGTTGGGAGTTGATGCTAATTTCCGCTACAATCTTTTTGATCTTATGTCTGTTGATGCCAGTACTTTTATTCTCATGTTTTTGATTCCGAGTGTTGTGCTCGAAGACTTTGAATGCTTGTTGAATTCGTAACCCCTTTATCTTGTAATCCCGAGCGATGGGCTCATAACTTGACTTGATGTTGAACATGATTTTCCTTATCTTGATGTATATAATCGCATGTTTCCTCTTTTTGTTGGAATTCCCCTCCCATCAGCATGATTTTCTTGTTTGAATTCCCGTTCAAAGTGAAGTTGAGATGCTCGGTTATTATTATTCATTATGCTTTTGAAAACCAAATTTGATTGCCTTATATTCCGCCTTTGTTTTCCCCGAGCATGTTCCCTTTGTTTGAGTTAGTTCTTAGTTGTTTAGGTTTGTTGTTATTCGTAAGTCGCACCCCGAGAGTCGGGGCGTGACAGTTTGGCAGGTTACTACCGACTATTCATAGAAGGATTTTTCAAGATTGCAAAGCTGATGACAAGCTTGTTGAAGAAAGAATCAAAGTTTAGATGGACAGAGGAATGTGAGAAAAGTTTCCAAGAGCTTAAATCGAGATTGATGACAGCCCCAGTGTTAGCCCTTCCAGAAGTAGGAAAGGACTACACCATCTTCACAAACGCATCATCTAAAGGTTTGGGATGTGTGCTAATTCAAGATGGAAGAGTGATAGCTTATGCTTCAAGACAGATTAAACCTCATGAGAAAAAGTATCTGACACACGATCTAGAACTAGCAGCAGTAGTACACGCTTTAAAGATTTGGAGACATCATCTCTATGGAGCAAAGTGTGAAATCTTTTCGGACCATAAAAGTCTGAAGTATTTCTTTGAGCAGAAGGAACATGAGACAAAGACGATGGCTTGAGTTGGTAAAAGATTATGACTGCAAGATTTCTTATCACCCGGGAAAAGTCAATGTCGTAGCCGATGCATTGAGCATGAAGGAAAATTCGGAGTTAGGATTTCTCCTCTCCGATGAGGAAAAGTTGATTGAAAAATTTGGGAAAATGAGAATCGAAGTTGTCATAGCCCCAAATCCCGAGGGACGGCAGAAGCCGGGGTGCGACTGAGGTTAGATTAAAGAAGCGGGGAAGAAGGGGACTAACTGAACTAAACATACATAGGAGACATCATACATTCTATGAACATGACTTTATTTACAAAAAGAGGAGTTAATCTTAAGGATTACTCGACGAAGTTCCCAAAAAGGTAAACTAGGTTATATTACAAAACTTATACCACAGTGTTTTACTAATATACATAACATCATAAGTTTAGAGTTTTACAACGGAAAAGTGATTCATACTAACTAAAGTCTTCCTAAGACAACTTAATTCAAGCCTCGCCGCTTCCATCGCTTCAACCTGCACATTTTAGAAAACATATGCAGGGCTAAGTACAAAAGTACTTAGTGGGCACGTTGCCGAAAACATATTCATACTTATAGAAAATCAGGCATTTCATAATTGTAGCACATCGGGGTTTTATTGAAAGGGGCCCGTGTCTAGTAAACATTTTCTGACTCATTTACATAAATTAACTTGTACAAGCATTTTTCTGATATGTTACGTTCAAATCTTGACCAATTCCTCATTTACCGTGGCTGGTTACCCCTCAACAGGATACCACATACACCACAGGTTACAAAGTGCACTAACTCTGGAAAGCACTTAATAGCTAACTCAGAGCCGATCGATAGTTAACATCCTAGCGGTTAACTAATAAATCTGGAAAACACGAATGTTAACTCAGATAGGTACAAGAGAACTCGCATAAAATATTTAAACAGTTTATGCCATGATTATCACCTTGAAAACACGTTTATCAAAGCGATAAAGAATTACTTTCGAGTTGTGGAAAAACCCACATTTTATTTGTTATAGAATAAAAGCCCACCTTTATACTTTACAGAACTTATTACTCGTACTTTCGTCTTCTAGTCTTCCGTCATTTCCTTACTGCTGACTTCCTCCTTCATCGTACATAATTCAATATTTTAATAAATCGGTCGTAAAAGATTTAAGAAAACGGAGATTGGAATTTGGTTTTAGTCGTAGTCCTTTTAGTTCTTTAGGCATTTGCACGCTACTAATTCTTTTTGATTAAACGGGAACGAGACTTGAACAAATCTCGTTTGGAACTCGAAAGGTTCCTTAATCGACTCTTAGATCAGTAGAAAAGATAGAAACTAAGTTGCGAAGAAAACAACTTAGGAAATTGAATTCTGAAAATTCACTGCACATTACAGTAGTTCTGGGGGCTGCCCAGAACAGAGCATTTGGAAACAGGGGAAGTGCCCTGTTCTGTTAGAAAGCCTTGGAAGTCTAGTTTACTCTAGACAAAGTAGTTCTGGGGGCTGCCCAGAATAGAGCATATGCTAAAAGCTGTTGTGTTAGTCAAAGGAGACAATTGGGAGAAAATTTTACCTCTTGTCGAATTTGCCTACAACAACAATTTATCAGAATACGATTGGAATAGCCCCTTACGAAGCCCTTTATGGAAAGAAGTGTAGATCTCCGTTCTACTGGGATGAAGTAGGCGAGAGAAAAGTGATAGGCCCTGAGGCTATCAAGGAGATGATAGAATCTGTTCGTCAGATTCGTGTGAAAATCAAAGAAGCTCAGAGTCAGCAGAAGTTGTACATCGACAATTGAAGATCAGAGTTAGAGTTCGAAGTAGGAAATAAAGTCTTTTTGAAAGTATCCCCTTCGATAGGAGTACACCGGTTCGGTGTGAAAGGAAAGCTAAAGCCTAGATTCATAGGATCGTTCGAATTCCTTGAAAGGATTGGAGTCGTCTCGTATAGATTAGCTTTGCCACCCAGTTTTAGGAATTCGCATAACGTGTTACACGTATCGCAGTTGCGTATGTATGTTTTCGTTCTGAAGCACGTGATTCGTCAAGAAGACGTAGCTCTAAAGCCAGATTTGAGTTACGAGGAACGACCCGAGGAAATCTTGGATCTTTAGATTCAACAATCTAGGACAAAGTCAATTCTCTTAGTCAAGATCATATGGCGACATCATGATCTAAAAGAACAACGTGGGAACTGGAAGATAAGATGAAAGAGAGGTTCCCCGAGCTCTTTTATCAAGGTTAGCAAATTTCGGGACGAAATTTCTTTTAAGGGGGTGAGGATATATAAACCCTGATCTTTTATAAGTCTTTAAGTTCGTCTTGATTGAGTTTATATGCCTTGATAATGTGCTTGTGTGTGATAAAAAATTCTGAGAAAAGAAATTTTCTCGTGAAATTACTAAAACGCCCTTGAGTGCCTTTACGTGATTGTTCTCGTTTCGGTTATCTGAATCGAATGTGTGATGAATTGATTGAGAATAATTAGATGAGTTTGAGTCTAAGTTTAAATTTCGGAAAATTCTGAAAAGTTTCATTTTCCGATAAATAGTGATTTTTTTTCCCGAGTTTTCACTATTCATCGAGTTTTTCCGAATTTCGTCTAATTAGTGTCTTTTGAGTATAAAAATTATTTTAAGAAGCTTTGAGACATATTTGAGAATCGTTTGAGATTGTCTGAGTAAGATTTGAGTTATCATTTCAAGAACCCTAATATTAATAGTGATATTTCGAGATTTTATTCGTTTTTCAAAATTTTGTTTTGAAAACTGGATTTTTGGAATACTTGATTTATTTGGTGAGATATGAGACGAAGTAGAGAACTTTTCGATGCCAAGAATGAGTCATGGTGAGTTTTAAACTGTTTGAGAGTTTAATGAAAAAGTAGGATTGTTTTGCATAGAAAACTATTTCTTCCAGCGATTTTATATCGCGTTTTTTACTAAAGGGTGCAACCTAACTCATTAAAAACCTATCCTACTCTCACTCTCTTCTCTCTCTCGTAAATCTCTCTCTCTCTTTCACGCTCTCTCTCCCTCATGTCGGCACACACACATACACAATGCCTACAACTCCATTTTCCTCCATTGGAGCAAGCTTGAGGAAGCTAAAGTTGCTTGGACATATTGCTCGATCAACCTCCATAAACCCGAAGACAAGTAAGCTTGATCCACTCTTCTCTTTTGTGCATGGATTGAGCAAGAAAAATCCCCCTTTTCCCCTCTTTTTGTTCAAACCGAATTGGTCAAGGGAAGGAGGAAATTGTGTTGTTTGATCTTAGCTTTTATCCTTGAACCCTTAAGTGTTTCTCATGAAATTGTAGAGAGTGCCGATTTTTATAGCTAATTTTAGGGGTTTTTATACCTTGATATTTAGCATGAAATTGATGATGGATTTGAGCTCTAGGAATTAATCTAAGAACATCTATGTGATCAATTAAATGAGAAGAAATTTCTACCCCTGTTATGCATGAAAAAGTCGAAGGTTTTAGGTTGGAAATTAGGATTTTTGTTGTGATGTTCTTGATTGATGAATTGAGGATGCTACGATGAATTTGAGTATTAAGATGCATGCTAAATTGATGAAATGAAGAGTATGAATTGTTTCCTAAATTCTTAAGTCGATATATATATATATATATATATATATATATATATATATATAGGTAGAAAGAAGGATCCAATAGAAATCGTTGATTAAGTCAAGATAAATGGCTGAGATTTAATGTTAATTAGCATATTAAAATAAAAATATTAATAATATTTTACCACAACTAATCGAACAAGGTCAGTTACGTAAATCTGGTAAATAGTAATAATGGCTCATGTAATCCGCCGGAATTTAAGGATTGCATGGGTGAATTCCAAATCTAATTTAATTGGATTTTTTATTAATTTTCTTTATTTCATTTACTTATTATTAATGGTCGTGCTCAAATTGCAGCATATTTACGTAATTATGATTAATAATAATAATAATAATAATAATAATAATAATAACAACAACAACAACAACAACAACAACAACAACAACAACAACAACAACAACAATAATAATAATAATAATAATAATAATAATAAGCATTGTTATTGTAAAAAATAAATAAGCATTGCAGTAACATAATATAAAAATAATTAACAGAATAATAAGCACTAAGATGACATCAATATAAGCAACAATCCAAAAAATAATAAGCATTACGATGACACAACATAAGCAACAAATGAGATAATAATTATTAAGAAATATGTAACATCAATATAAGCAATAACCCAAAGAATAATAAGCATTAGAATGACATCAATATTAACAATAGATCAAAAACAAAATATGAATGGCTAATTGGATATGTCACAGCCCCAAATCCCGAGGGACGGCAGAAGCCGGGGTGCGACTAGGGGTTGGATTAAAGAACCGGGGAAGAAGGGGGAAATGAATAAGAATGAAAGAGCAAACAGTCAATAATGACAGAAATGAATTACTATGAACAAGACTTTAATATATAAAAGGAAGAGTTTATCTCGAAGGATCACTCGACAAGGTTCTCAAAAAGAAACTGAATTAATTGTACGGGGTTTAGACCCAACTGAAAGATACATTAACTTCAAAAAGAGATTTGAGTTTGGCAGCGGAAAAACGTAAAGCTGAATACAAGTTCTTATTCTAGTCATGACTTCTTAATTCAACATCAACCACCGCCGCTCCCGTCGCTCAACCTGTACATTTTATAAAACATAGCAGGGCTAAGTACAAAAGCACTTAGTGGGCACGTTGCCGAAAACATAACAATAAGTATAGATAATCAGACATCTTATTTCTGTAGCACACCGGGGTTTTTCAATAAAGGCCTGTGTCTACTAAACATTTTCTTTCTCATTTTCACAACATGGCTTGATCAAGCACTTTTCTGATAGATGTTACGTTCAATCTTGTCCAATAATTATCACCGTGGCTGGCCACCCCTCAACAAGGTTCCACACACAACGGCTACTGTGTACACTAACTTTGGATAGCAGGTCGGCTAACTCAAAGTCCGATCGTTTTAGTTAGCAGGTCGGCTAACTAATAAATCTGGATAGCAGGTCGGCTAACTCAAAAGGGTACAAGAGAACTCACATAAAAACAAATCATTTCATGCTCTGATTATCACGTTGAAAAGACAATTATCAAAGCTTGTAAACAAAGATTTTCGAGCATCGCTCATTTTATTTTGTATATAGAAAAGCCCACCTGACTGATTACAGAACTATTAAACGAGCTTCTATCTCTGGTCTTCCGTCTTATCCTCGGTGCTGACTTCCTCCTTTTATTGTAAATAAACAGACTTAAGCAACTTGAACGCAATCGATAAAAGAAACAGAAAATCGAAACGGTTTTTAGTCTTTTAGGCGTTTGCACTTTACTACTTTATTTTGATTAATTAATAAACGAGACTTCAATCAATTCTCATCTACAAACTGACTCGACTCTCAGGTCAGTAGGAAAAAGGGTGTCGATAACTTAGAACGACTTAAAAGTTCACAAGGAACGAAGTTGAAAAGGATTCAACTTAGGAAACTAGACTTTGGATACTTACTGCCCAAGTCAGTAAGTTCATACAGAACAGAGAATACGAAAACAGGGATGAGTCTTATACCAAAAGAAAGGTACGGGTGTCTAGTTTACTCTCCAATTTGCGGATCTCGATTTCGTTAAGCGAGCTAAAAGTTATGACAGTTTCCGTGAAACGTCGCAAAATAGTCGCGCGAAACCCTAATGCTCGACAAATCTCGACGCACGATTTCCTAGGTTAGATTAATGCTATTCCACTTTTATTTTCATAAAATTTTCATCCCAAGACAGTCTACATGCAGTATCCTTTAAACTGGTTCATATTAACGACTTTTGATTAACAAACGACGAGCATTTCCTCGTCATTTCCAACTAACCATTTACTATACCAAAACAAACTTCAATTTCTATTTCGTTCAACAACTTCTCGATTCTTAACTATATCTCATAACGTCTCGTTTCTCGGATGGAAAAGTCGTTAACTACAATATTGTTCGTCAATCAATAACAATCATTAATATTTAAAGGGATTTCCTTATTCGACTTTTTTACCGGCTCTTAATGTCACACCCCGACTCTCGAGGTGCGACTTACGAACAACAACGCAACTTAACCAACTAACCATCACTCAAATACGGGGAAACATGCTCGGGGAGATATTAATGAAAAGCAAACGCATACGAATAAGGTTATCAAAGACATAATGAAGCAATAACCGAGCATTTCAAATCAGATATCAACAAGCATATAATAAGAATTTTGGGTCAACGAGATTAAGATTGGACAAACATTAAAACCATCGAGCGCATTGCTCGGAATAAAAAACAAATATCAAAGTGTATATCAACAGACTTTCATTATAAAAAGTAGCAGCGGAAACTTGACTCAAATCCCAACATTCACACGTATGAAGACGTGCAAATGCCAGTCCGACATCCGACTCGACTCAACCAAAAACACCACACCACCAAGCGTCCATGCCATCACCATCCTGTCAACCTGCACGTTTTAGAAATACACGCAGGGCAGTGAACACATGCTGAAATTATTTGGAAAAAGATGCTCTTAAAGGCTATATCAATTGAACTTGTCTTGCCGAAACATTACAAGTACTTAAGCAACTTAAAACGATTTTACTTGTGCATGCTAAAAACATTATCTTTTAAATAGACTGCGCAGTCAAATATAACATATACTCAACAGTATGCATCATTTGTCAGAAATACTCTCACTGTGCCGAGAAGTAGGCCTCCTTCTCGAACACTGTGACCGGCCCAATCGAAGCAAGGCTCACAGTCACCTCAACATTTAACATACCACACGTGGGTTTTCCGCCTTTCACAGGATAATAATAATCTCAAACAAACAGATGATAACACATACCAACTCAATAAAAACGGCAAGTCAATCGTATTTAAAAATCACATAATAATACTCAATAGCATAATAATATTCATCGATAGTTTTGGTTCAGAAAAGCCCACCTGACTTCCGAAGATTCTAGCTAGGCGGTTTAAGGGCTATTGTCCTCACTTATCTTTCCGTCCGGCTTGATCCTTCACAGTTCGACATCGATAAAGAAAATAAGATATTACGCAAGGACGGATAAAAGACGTTGGTCTCGACTGAAGGACTTCTACTTGAGTCGATTCTCTCAAAGCTATTCTTTTCTAAGATAATCTCGCATTCTCGTCTTTAAGCCATTGACTTTACTCGATAATTGGTTAATACTACTAACCAATGTCTTAGCACTTCTCGCTTTAATTATGAAACGGCGTCTATCTAAATTCTATTACTCGAGCTTTCTTTTATAACTTAATCAATTCTTGATTTAATTAACAACTCAATAGCTCCATTATTTTGCATAAAAACAACTCAATAATTCTTCATGTTATCACCAAATAATATCATTCACTCAACATATCAATTCAATTGCATAATAATTCCAAATAAATCAAACACATTGTTTCAACTTCAATCACATTTTAAGACACATTAACATTTACTCAATTTTTATTTTAGAACTTAATTCAAATAAGAATTCTTTTTTATAAAAATTCAAATAATATACTTTATCTTTCTCGACTTATAAACAACACTTTTCCAAACTCGTTGTCTTATGAAATCTATTATAAATTTTTACTCAATTAATAAAAATTCTTTTTATTTTTATTAAACTCTTATGAAATAGGAATTTCATCTTTATTTCTAACTCGATTCTCATTCTTAACTCAACTATTACTCTTCTAATTATTATCTCGGCAATTCTTCTCGGTTTATTCTTAATTCATATGGTTTGAAAAACAACTCATTTAATTAATTTTTATTAATTACTTTCAAAATCATCACTCGATATCTTATTTCATTATTTTCTTGGTTAAACTATACGAGTATTTAAACTTAACTCTTTTAACATCTTTTTCTCGACTCGATTAAAACTTCTCTTTATTTTCTTATCATTTTATTTTCTTTATTTTAACTCGATTTTCTCGACTCTTATTTATTTAATTAATAACTTTCTTTTCCTCTTTTATTTATTAATTTAAGACTAATTTCTTAACTAATATTTTCCTTTATTCTTCAATTAATTTTTATTTTAAGGAATATCTAGATTTTTTTATTAGTTAAATTACAAAATTTCTTTTTGATTTAATTTAATCAAAACTCAAATCCTCAAGTTTTATTTCAAGAACATTTAGAACACTTAAAACACTTACTAGATATATTCTTCTATGTATTTCCAATCCTTAACATATTTAAATCTTTAAAACTTCATTTTTTTTATCACAATAAATCCTATTTTCATCTAGGATTGAAATTAGCATTTTAATACACATCAACATCATTTTAACATCAAAATCATCAAGTCTTCTAAATCATCATAAATTATTTTCTTTAAAACTTCACATGCAAATCGATTTTCTTCACCCTTAAACAACATCAAAGATTAAATCGTCACATCTCAAAATAATTTCATGCTCAAAACATCACTTAAATCATCAACAAAATCAACAAAATAATTTCTTCTTCTTACTCTAAAACTCACGGCAATCATAATTGTCACAGCCCCAAATCCCGAGGGACGGCAGAAGCCGGGGTGCGACTGAGATTGGATTAAAGAAGCGGGGAAGAAAGGGGATGAAAGAATAAACATACATACATAACATCTTATCTTCTATGAACAAAACTTTATTGACGAAACGAAAGAGTTAATCTTGAAAGATTACTCGAGCAAGATACATCAAAAACTTCTAAGTTATATTACAGAACTTAGACTACAGTGGTCATTACACAAAATCAAAAGAGTTTAGAGTCTAGCAGCGGAATTGTGAACTATATACAAATTCTTCTTTAATTCTTATTCAACTCTAACTCAACCGTCGCCGCTTCGTCGCTTCAACCTGCACATTTAGAAAACATATGCAGGGCTAAGTACAAAAGTACTTAGTGGGCACGTTGCCAAAAACATAATCATAAGTATAGACAATCAAGCATTTCATTTCTGTAGTACATCGGGGTTTTTCATTAAAAGCCCGTGTCTACTAAACATTTTCTTTCTCATTTTCATAAATTAGCTTGCGCAAGCATTTTCATAGATATTACGTTCAAATCTTGACCAGTTATAATTCACCATGGCTGGCTACCCCTCAACAGGATACCACATACACCACAGGCTACAAAGTGCACTAACTTTGGAAAGCCCCTTTTGACTAACTCAAAGCCGATCGTTAGTTAACCCCTTTTGATTAACTCATAAGGTACAAGAGAACTCACATAAAACACAAAACAGTTCATGCCTGATAATCACTTTGAAAACCACAGTAATCAAAGCTCATAAAGAATCACTTTCGATTTGAGGAAAAACCCACATTTTATTTGTTATATAATAGAAAGCCTACCTTGATTAAATACAGAACAAAGACACGTGCTTCCGTCTTCTGATCTTCCGTCCTAACCTTGGTGTCGACTTCCTCCTTCATCGTAAAAATCATACTTTAAAGCTTGGTCGCAAATGATAAACGAATACGAAAAATCGGATTAAGTTTTTGTTCTTTAGACGTTTTAGGCATTTGCACGTTAACTAAACTCTTTTAGTTAAAAAGAAACAAATATGAACGCATTTCGTTTGACACTCACTCGGTTCTGTACTCGACACTTTAGGTCGGTATAAAGAGGGTAGTCGATAACTTGAAATGACTAAAAAGATCGAAAGAGTTTAAGTTGAGAAGAATTCAACTTAAGAAACTACATTTTGAACATACACTGCACAAGGTCAGTAAGTTCTCCCAGAACAGGGGATTGCGAAACAGGGGTCGTGCCCTACATCAAAAGATAGCCTAGGATGTCTAGTTTACTCTCCAATTTGCGGATCTCGATTCCAATAAACGAGCTAGGAGATATCGCAGTTTCCGTGGAAGGTCGCAAAACTGCCGAGTGAAACCCCAACGCTCGATTAAATCGACGCACGTTTTTCTAGGTTCGTTCTATGTTATCGAACCTAAATTCTCATGAATTTACTGACTCAATACAGTCTACTCGTATCATTATACGTGATAGACGTCTTTTCATTTCTCGTTTAAAAATACGACGATCAAAACTTCGTCGTTCAAACTATACAATTACTAAACCAAATCAAGTTCAACTTCTCGTCTCTACTTCTCGTTTATAACTACAACTCATCATTTCATAACTCGGAAGAACATGTCGTTAACTACAAACTCGTTCCTTAATCATTAATAAACATCAAAATCCAATTAGAAACCTTAATCATCTTTTCTATCATTACTTATCATCATTTGTTCGTCTCTTAAGAAAAATCCAACATCTTTAGAATTCGTTCAAAATTTACAACATTATTCATCATCTATCAAGAATCATAAATACGTAATTCATATCCTCATATCATCATCTATTTTCTACTTATCGACCGTCGTTCGTCTCTTACGTAAAATTTTACATTCTCTGTTTTCATTCAAATTTTATGACAACGACTATCATCTAACGAGCATTACTAATATGCAAATCATATTATCAACACATTATCGAGCTTCGACTTATTGACACATCTTCGTCTCTTACATTTTCCGTTTTATTTTTAGAAAAATCTCAATTTAATATATATTCATCCTCATGCATCGTATATCTCATTTCCATCAAACAATTGAGCATATCATAACATTTACTAACCTAAATCGAGCCTTCTTCGTCTCTTAGGTTTTGAATTTTATTTTTAGAAAAATCTAAAACAATTCATACGATCAATTAACATCATACGGAACATTAATCTATCATTAATTCGACAAAGAAATCGAACACGAATCAAAGCCCCACATTTCCAAAATTTTCAGTAATGACTAGTGGTTAGGGTTCTTGATTTTTCTTCATCATTTGATCCGTAGAACTCGATTCTAAACATCCTAGAACATGTATCGAACAAGAAATCACATGCTATTCAATCCCCAAAGTTTTCGAAAAAATAAAAGAGAGAGAAAAGGAGATTTGTTCGGTTCAAACTAGAGACGAAGCTCTTACCTTTCGTAATATGAACTCGGATTTGGATTTGATCGGTAGACGGAGGAGTATTGATCTTGGAGAGAGCTTGAGATTGAGCTTCTATGGAGGATGATTGAAGAAGAAATGAGGGAGAATGGGGAGGGTGAAGGTGGCGGACATGGGGGAGATAAGGGGGAGGTGATGACTCACCTATGGTGAGTCATAAAGTGATGAAAATATCTAACAAAGTAAGGTGAGTCGTTAGGGTCATGTTTGGCGAGGGAAAAATTATCGAAATAACTCGTTTCCAACTCTTAAACGTCGCTTTAAAAGTCGAGAAATACTTTCCTAGTTAGTTACGGAATTGACGAAATCTAATTCATCTGTTAGATTGAAAATAATTTACGTACTCGGAAAACCTAATTCGTTTTTCAAAATCCGAGAAAATGTCGGGACATCACAGTATAAAATTCGTCCGAAAAATCATAAAAATTAACTTTCTCCAGTGAACTCGTCTCAAAGAAAAAGTGAATGTATATTCTGACGGAATTCGATTCCGAGTTTTCGGGCGAAAAACTTAACGGACGCGAAAACCCTAATATAGTAGTCGTTCGTCCGATTTCTGGAAATTATTTTCGGAAACGGATTTCACCGTAAATCTTAGAATTTAATTTCATGGTCTTAGGCGTGCAAAGCCATATTTATTATTAACTTTCATTTTTAAATACTGTACAAAAAGTCTGGGGTATTACACTTAGGAAAAATTTCGTCCCGAAATTTGCTTATCTTCTTAAACTGTCCAGGGTACTCCTTCCTCAACTCTTCTTCGAGTTCTCGTGTAACTTTTTCTTGTCCGTGATAATCTTATAATACTTTTACTAACCGTATCGGCTTGCTTCTTAACTTTCACTCTCTTTCGATTCAAAATCGATTGCGGTCTTTCTTCATAGCTTAAGTCAGTTTCAAGATCAACGTCTTGCTGACAAAATTATGTGTGTAGAATTGAACACACATATCTTCTCAAAATGAGATACACATATATAATAAACATTCCATAAACTTGGCAATAAAGCCAAAACTATTCGTATTGGAAGCTATCTTTTTCAAGATATCCACTAGTCATATAAATCTTCGTTGAAACTCTATACTTGACATGGAATTAGTGATATTATCCTTTGAAGGATAATCATGAGGAAAGTCTCGTCCTCATTCTCTAGATTTAAGTTAGATCGGCACATATTTCTTAAGACTTTTATCTTCTTTAAACTTCTTTCTTTCGTTTCTTTTATGCTTCTTTCATTCTAACTCGTGTCTGCCGAACGATCTCGATCATTTCACTGAACGTATCTGGTCCTAAATCCTTCCTTTCACTTACCTTATTACAATAAGGCGGTCATCTAAAACTTCTTTTTCTACAAGGCCTTGTAAGGCACAATACTTATCGAAGCTTAATAACTATCGCTATACGATTTGATCAATGGCAAAATATTCTTCTATTTCGCACTTCGGTTTAATACTATCGTTCTTAGCATATCAACAAGTATCGGAATCGTTTTCTCGGATTGTTCATTTGACTGGAGGTGAGAAACAGTACTAAAGTTAAGTTTGGTATCTAACTCTTCTGCATCGTGATCCAAAATCTCAAAGTGACTTTGGTATCTCTATCTGATGTTATCGACTTTGATATTCCGTGCAAACGTACTACCTCACGGATATACAGTCATGTTAACTTCTTTGGTCCATGGATAATTTGGGATCGTTAAAAGTGAGCTGATATTTTGAGCCTATGAAAACTATCCAATGGCAACATATCTTTTCTTAATTTTGGGCAAGTCCCGTCACAAAATCGTAGCTATATCCTCCCATTTCTATTCTGGAATACTTAACGGCTGTAACTACCCATGTGGTTGTTGGTGTAAAGCTTTTACTTGTTTGGCAAACCAAACATCTATCTACAAACGAGACAACATCTGGTTTCAGTCCATTCTACTAGAAATTCTTCCTTACATCTTGATATATCATCGTACTTCCTGGGTGTACTGTATAAGGTGTATCGCGAACCTTACTCATGATATCATTCTATAATGCGTCGTTATTAGGGATATAAGGTCTACTTTCAAACAAAAATTGCATTATCTAGCGCTTCGGAATAACCGTCCAGGTTATCCGTTCTTATTCTTAGGCATAGCTTCTCGATCATCTTGTCCTTTCTCTGGACACTTTTAATTTTCTCTCGTAAGTCCAATATAGCTACTAGTGCTGGTATCTGGTTCGTTATCGTTCCAGTTGTATCAAACGCCTCTAAATCTATTGTCTCAAATTTTCGTATAAGTGGTTCTTTCTCAATAAAAAGGTACTCTAATTTGGTTGGAGTCTTGCGTCTCCGCGCGTCTGCTACGACGTTAGCTTTTTCCCCGAATGGTAATCAATACCACAATCATAATCCTTAACTAATTCGAGCCATATTCTTTGCCTCAAATTCAATTCCTTTTTGCTCGAAGAAGTACTTTAACTCTTGTGATCCATATAAATTCTCAACCCTTACACCCTAGAGATGGTGTCTTCAATTCTTCGACGTATGCTCAACGGCTACTAGTTCTAAATCGTGGGTTGAATAATCGAATTCATGGGGTCTATGTTGTCGTAAATCTTAAGCTGTCACCTTTCCTTTTTTCATCAATGCACACCTTATCCATTCTTTGACATGTCAGTATATACTACTTATTTTTTATCTGTTCCTAAGGAGTTAATAGGTGCGGTGATCAACTTTCTTTCTTGAGCGTCTAAGATTTATCTCTCACTCGTGAGTCCATTTGTACTTCTTTTCCTTTCGAAGTAGTTGCGTTATAAATCTAACAATTGTAGAAAATCCCTCGATGAATCTTCTATAATAGTCGTTTTAACCTAAGAAACTTCTAACCTCATTTGGATTCGTTGGTGATTTCCAATCGCGTACTTCCTCTACCTCGGTAGGATCCACCTTGATACCTTTCGCTGAAACTATATGCCCAAGAAACATTACCTCCTTCACCCAAAGCTCGCACTTACTGAACTTGGCATATAGTTTCTCGGCTCTAAGCATTTTTAACACCATCCATAAGTATCTTTGTGTTCCTTCTCATTTTCGGAGTAAATGAGAATGTCGTCGTTGAAGACTAAGACAATTTGTCTAGGTACGGGTGGAAAACTCTATTCATGAGATCCATGAATATTGCGGGGCGTTGGTCAACTAAATGGCATAACTTAGGAATTCATAATGACCATATCTGGTTCAGAAAGTAGTCTTAGGTATATCCTTGGGTTTGATTTTCAATCAGTGATACCCGGGTCTTAAGTCTATCTTTGAAAAGACTTCTGCGCCCTTGAGCTAATCAAAGGGGTCTGCTATTCTTGACAAAGGATATTCATTCTTATGGGTGATCTTGTTTAACTTCGATAGTCTATGCACATCCTTATAGATCCATCCTTCTTTCTATCGAACAAAAACGGGCGCTCCCCAAGGTGATGCACTTGGTCTACTGAAACCAACATCTAACAACTCTTTCAGTTTTATGTTAAGCTCTTCTAACTCCTGAGGCTATATTCCATATAGAATGGCGCAGTTGATAGATAATCAATCCATTCCATGGATTGTATCTACGTCGAATATTTTATTGCGTTTCGATTGCTTACTATGATCTTAAAAAAAATCCTAAGTAAAAATTTTATGTTTGAGAAAAACTTAATGATGTGACGATAATTTCTCCCAAGACGTGGTTATTTCTTATTTTATGATTAGCGCGCTCTGGTTCTGATTCTATAGGGCCGATAGGTACTAGGATTAATCGAATGCAAGGCTCTGGTATGAGGCAAAATTATGACAGAGTAATTAAGAAGTTCGTCCAATACCTCTCAAATTTCCTTCGTCCTTATTGCGCCTCTCCTACCTAATCATGAATGCCCTTGCACTATGTTGCTGTGGGGTGTGCTGTTGACACTGCTGCTGTGGCTAAATTGCCCTCAAAGGGTGGGGCTGACTATACTGGATTAGTCCTACCGCTTACAATGGTTTCTTGGCAACCCTTCTTAAAATGCCCCTTCTGTCCACAGTTGAAGCAAACACCAAAGTTCGCTTGTCAGATACCATAGTGTGTCCTATTCCACTTAGGACAGGCAGGAATGATAACCCTCCCTGGGTTATTCCTTCCTTGGTTGTTATTTGTCTATTGTTCCGGTAATTGACCTTGCTGGTGGTTTCCTTTCTATGGTCCTGCTTGATTATTTCCTTGTACATTCCGTCATAACTGATTGTTTCCTTGCCATGGTTTCTTGCCATAGTTGTTATTCTTGTCCCCTTGATTATTGTAGTGCGGATAGTAGCCACTGCTATTTCTTCTTTTCCATTTTTGTTTCTTCTGATTTGGGGCTGGTGCGGGTGTTACGACTTTCCTTTCATCAGGCACTACTGCCTCCATCTCTAGGACTCGTCCTAGTATCTCAGTGTAGCTCAGTCCTCCGTGACTGGCTAGTACTATTCTTAATTCATGCTTAAGTCCCCCCACAGAACCTCTTTGCGATCTTATCCTCGGTATCTAACTGAGCCGGCGCATACCTTGACAACCCACAGAACTTCGCGTCATATTCCGTGTCTGTCATCATCCCTTGTTCAAATTATAGAACTCGGCTTCCTTTTGTGCTCTATAGGTCTTAGGCACGTATTTGCCATACAATGCCTCCTTAAATTCATCCTATGTAAAACGAGCCAAATGCTCCGCAGGTATGACCTTCTGCCTAACCTCCCACCAGTAGTCAGCTGGTTCGGAGAGCTGGAATACGACACATAACAGTTGTTTCTCAACAGAATATCTAAGGAGTTTAAAGATTCTCTCTATGGCTCGTACCCAAAGCTCATCATCGCCTAGGTTATCGGTTCCATTAAAAATGGGTGGGTTTCGTTTGAGGAATAGATCCTCAATGTTATGATGATGTGAGGGTAGAGATAGCGATGGTGTAGGTGAAGGGGTTTCCTCACGTTCTCGTTCCTCTCCTTTTTCACGTTATCTATGACCTCTACCAGGTCCTCTTCTTTTGTTATTCACTACTATTGGCGGCATTTTGAACAAATGAAAGCAAGAATTCTTATTTAATACTTCTCGTTTAAGCCTTTACTTACTCACTAAACTTTTTTCCGACTTGTACAAGTTCATGGAAAGGAAATAGAGAAATAATTCTGATACTAGCTCTTTAATCTTTTAAACTTCCCAAGTTAAACAAGGGTATTCGACTTAAACCTTTCTTCTAATCGCATTTTTGGAAGAAACTTTCACGAGATAAAAACTTACTCATGGGTCATACATATACTCGTCGAATGAGTACCATTTTGCCTCCAATGAGGACTTATACGAAACTAGACCACGACTAGTCTGAGTTAGGCTAACTGCTTATCTACGTACAGAATGCTCCCACCGGATGCATTTCTGTACCTATACAAGGTACTAGGATGGAAATGATTTGTAAAAATATCATATCCGGGGAAGTACTTCAAAAATGAAGTCTACTGATCCGAATATGTACAAAACGAATGGAACTACTACTACTACTACATATCTAAGACATTCTGATCAACAAGCTGAGGTCGAGTCAATACTGCACTCTACGGCCTGAAACTCTTCTGGTCCTCCCCCGGATCCTCCTCCGGGTCCTTCTCTAAGTTTGTCTTAAGACTAACGCAACTATCTTGCCAACCCTAGTTATAGTGTTGTCCATTTGCACTGAAGGTGGTGGCAGTGGTATCTCTGGAACGATCCTTTCTAAGTGTAGAACCAACTTGACAAAGCTGGTCGCTATGATCCTCCTCTCGGAAGGAAACAGGTGCTCATGGTACGAACTAGGCACATATATGCCTCTGGGGTAAGGACTCGTAATGGTCCTGTCTCAAACTGTCCCATATCTCAGGTCCAAGACCGAGCTAAAACCAATATCAATTCCACCTCCTGTAATGACCCAGAAATTCCTTTCGATCTCAAAATTTTAAAGTTAATTAAATAAATGGCTTTGCACGCCTAAGTTTATGATTTTGAATTCTAAGACTAACGGTCGATTCCTTTTCCGAAAATAAATTACGAAAGTCAGCTAGACGACTACTGTATTTAGGGTTAGCGCGTACGAAAAGTTTTTAGTTCGTGAACTCAGAACGGAAAACCGTCTGATTTTTACATTTACGAAATCGCGATACGAACTCACCCGAAAAAGTTCGTTTTTATGATTTTCCGGATGAAACTCGGACTGTGTCGTCCCGAGATTTTGTCGGAATAAAATTTCTAAATATTATTTTCCGATTAAGTTTAGTACGTTAGAATTTTTGGACGAATCGGATCGTGACAATTTTCTGCCGAGCTACGTTTTTCGTCGTTCGTTTTCCGTAACGTCGTATAGCGCCGGAAAAGCGCGTATTTTTCCTCCCCTTCCCTCAATGACCGACTTCCTCCTCTCTCTTAGACTAGATATTTTTGTTTTATATTGTTTCATGTGTGACACCTAAGTCTTTACAATTCACCCTTTACACCTTTACACCTATTATACCATATACCATTATGTTATAACAAATTAAATCACATCTCCTCCTTCCCCCCCCCCCCATTTTCGGCAGCTCCCTCACTCTCTCCCTCTTGTTCTTCCTTTTCCACCATTGAAGAAGCTTCAAGCTCTCATCAAGAAGAAATCACACAAGTCTTCATCCAACCATTAAAACCTAAGTCTTCCTTTGTTAAATCTCAAGGTATTCATCTCCTCCATGTTTTTATCCAATTGGATTCCCCTTCTTTTTATTTTCTTCTTGGATCGAAATTAAGGATTGATGAACTAGGTGTTTTGATCTCCGATTAGTGAAATTAGTTGTGATTGGATGTGAATTCTAGGATCAAAATTGGAAGAAAATCAAAAGCCCTAACCTCTATGTAATACCGAAATTTTAGGGTTCTTGGTAGGATTTTTGGAATTCTTCAATTGATGTTAAATTCATGCTTAGGAAGTGTTTAATTAGTGATTAGAACCAAGAGAAATCGAAAGCCCTTTGTTTGATTGAAATCGATTTAGGGTTTAGGGTTTGAAATTGGGGATTTTTGCATGTTAATGTGTAATTGGACTTCAATTGATTAATGGATGATATAATAGGGTAATTAAGAGATAAATGGTGTTGATTAATGAAGAAAATCACTCTCTTAATCTTTCTATAAATACCGAAATTTATTAGACATTTAGGGGTTTGATATGGCTTGGTTTAATTGATGAAATGATGATAGAATATGGTTTCTAATGATGTTAGTTGATAATAGGAATTTATTTAGATTTTTCTAAAAATATTTTGTGGGATGTAAGAGACGAAGAACTTGTCGTAAGTTGAGATATACTGTTGATATGAAGTAATTATATGCATGAAATTGATTCTCGTTAGATGTTGTTTGATAACGTAAAATTTGAACGAAATCCGACAACTTTGAAAATTGTGTAAGAGACGAACAATTAGTCGTAATTAATAACCGAGAAGTCGAATGAGAATTCTAACTTGATAATATTGTTTATGTTGGACTTGGGAATAACTTTGTAGTTGACGTCATGAGCTTTCGAGCTAATATAATATGAGTTTTAGTGATAGTCGAGAACTAGAACGAGAATTTGATAACTTGTTTGGTTTAGTACTTGATAGTTGGAAGCCGACGTTTAGAACGTCGTGCTATTGGACGAGTTTTGAGAAGGAGTTCATCACGTACGGGAGTACGTGTTCACTGCCTTGAGAGTCCACTTTCTTAAGAAATCGAATTCGAGAACTTAGAACGAACCTAAGAAGTTATTCGTCGATTCTATCGAGCAACTAGGGTTAGCGTGGCAGTTTTGCGACCCTCAACGGAAACTGTAATAACTTCTAGCTCGTTTATCGGATTTGCAATCCATAAATTGGAGCGTAAACTAGACATCCCAAACTTTCCAACGGTACAGGGCTCATCGCCTGTTTCCAGATCCCCTGTTCTGGGCAGTCCCCAGAGTTACTGTAATGCGCAGTGAAATTTCAGTTTTCATTCTTCTAAGTTGTTTTGTTCGCGACTTAGTTTCTTTCGATCGTTTAAGCCGTAATAACTTGCCGACTATCTTCCTATTAAACCACAGTGTCAAGAAAGGAGTTGTGAGTGCTAAACGAGACGAGATCTCATCTCGTACTCGTTAAAGTAAAGAATTTAGTTAAGCGAGAAATTGTCTAAATCGTATAATGAACTAAAACTTAATTTCCTAAGTTGATTTCCTTTCCAACTTAGTTCCTTTGATCTTTTAAGTCGTATTAAGCTATCAACTACCCTCTCTACTGACCTAAGAGTCGAGTATGAGACCTTTCAAGTTCCAAACGAGATTTGTTCAAGTCTCGTTTCCTGTTTAAGTAAAATGAAACTAGTAAGCGTGCAATTTCCTAAAGAAATGAAACGACTAAAACTTATTTCGAATTTCAATAATCGATTATCTTTTACGAATCTATTTTAAGTATTATTATTTTACGATGAAGGAGGAAGCCAGCAGTAAAGAAAGGACGGAAGATCCGAAGATTGGAAGCTAGTACTTCTTAGTTCTGTATTACGAGGTGGGCTTTTATATATAAAATAAAACAAGCAATGCTCGGAAAATCTTTCTTTATCGCTTTGATATCTATGTTTTCAAAGTGATGATTATGGCATGAACTATTTTATGTTTTATGTGAGTTCTCTTGTACCTATCTGAGTTAACATTCGTGTTTTCAAGATTTAGAGTTAATCTAACTAAGTTAACTAACGATCGGCTCTGAGTTAGCTGCTAAGTGCTTTCCAGAGTTAGTGCACTTTGTAACCTGTGGTGTATGTTATATCCTATTGAGGGGTACCAACCACGGTGAATGAGATTTGGTCAAGATTGAACGTAACATACCAAAAAAATGTTTGCAAGCTAATTGAGAAAAGAGTCAGAAAATGTTTAGTAGAAACGGGTCTTTTTACAATAAAACCCCGATGTGCTACAATTATGAAATGCCAGATTTGTCTATACTTATGATTATGATTTCGGCATCGTGCCCACTAAGTACTTTTGTACTTAGCCCTGTATTGTTTTCTAAATGTGCAGGTTAACGCGACGTGAGCGGCAACGGTTGAAGTTGAGTTGAAAAGATAGGATGCTTTAGTTAGGACTTTTCTGCTGCCAAACTCTAAGTCTTTTGAGAATCTGTTTATTGAACAAAACTCTGTAGTATAAGTCTATAAACTTGAACTTAGTTACTATCCTGTACTTTTGTCGAGTAATCACTCGTGATTAACTCTTTCTTTATTATATTCAAGTCTTGTTCATTGATTGTTTGATGTCTTTTATGTATGTTAGTCAGTTAGCCCCCTTCTTCCCCGCTTCTTTAATCCAACCCCAGTCGCACCCCGGCTTCGGCCGTCCCTCGGGATTTGGGGCTGTGATAGAGTGGTATCAGAGCAGAGGTTCGTCTCTTGCTCTGACTATGAGTCAATCTTCTAGTTCGAGTCACTTCCCTAGTATGAGTTATTTTTTTTAGTAATACCACAAAGTGGTATCTGAGCTTAAGTTCGTTTTCTGCTCTGGTTGCAAGTCAGTCTTCTAGACTGAGTCATTCTTTCAGTAATACCACAAATTAGTATCGGAGCAGTAGTTTGTTTCCTGCTCTGGTTATGAGTCATCTTTTTCTAATACAAGTCATTCCTTCTAGTAATATCACAGAGTGGTATTTATATACAAGTCTTCCTTCGAGTCATAGTATAGAGTATTCATCCGTACTCTATATCGAGTCTTCTTTCGAGTCCTAGAACAGAGTATTTGTATATACTCTAGATCAGAGTCTTCCGTCAAGCAGAAGATAAGAGTTAGACTAGAACACTAAGATTGAGAATGTAGATGTCAACTCAACCTCCCGCTCTCAACGAGGAAAAGGAAAGAATTTCAATTATGTAATTTCTTTTAAATAAGAAATTTTATGAACAAGTATGCAAACTTGAGAATGAGAATGAGTTGTGTTCCGAATTTAAGAATTTTATGGAAGTAAAATTTTATACTTTATGTGATTGTGTGATAGTACGAGTACTATCTTATGTGAAATTATTTGCGCGATGATTTCCTTTTTATGAAAAATTATGCAGATACAAGAATATAGTCGGATCTTAGGGATTTTTCCCGGTTCAATGAGAACGTAGACTCGAAACCTAAGATCTTTCCGGTTCTTCGAGAATTTAGACGTTTTTAAGAAACGTTGTTATGAAATGATTTCGAAAGGAGATCCCCAACGCGAGAATGACTTCTACTGATGAATGTAACGTGCGTTAAGTGACATGAATAAAGATTCGGCAAAGTCGAACTTGTTTTCTAAGAATTTCCTGCGAGGAAAAAGAAATAAAAAGAAATAAAAGTGATTCGATAAATCGTGTTAGTAAACGAAGGGAGCAATTAGACGTTTGAGAAGCTTTCGGCTTCGAGTTAAGAAAGATATGAACGAGAGGACGAAGATCGAGTAAATTGGAATCAAAGCTAAATGAAATAAGTGAACGTTACTTACGTGTAAGTAATGTTAATGACGTCATTTCGTGTCACGTCATTTCCTTTTTTCCTTCTCGTTTCGTGTTTCAATAGGGTTCACCTGGATCGAACTCTACGAAGAAAAATCGTATAGATTATTAGGAGTCGAGCACGAAGCTTGATTAAAAAAAAATTTCCATCGATCGCCCGATTCTAGCGACGACAACTGGAACTTAGTTTTCCAGAAAATTATTCTTAAGTTATATTCCTTCTTTCTTTTGGAATTTAATTCCATATTTCGCCTTTGAGCGACGACTACAACTAGTATGAATATCAAGAGTCGTAAACGACAAATTCTTTTGTAAATGGATGTTACTTTTGAATAAGTAACATGAATGAAGTAAACGTACTTTGTTTTAATAAGTGAGAGTCGTTAAGAAATGTGTTGAGAAAGAAATAAAGAATTAAAATGAGTAAAAATATGGTGAAATAAAGAATGAAAATAAAATCTTGAAATTTTTTTATATATATATATATTTATTGTTGTTGAGTGCAATTTCTTGAATTGCTAGAAGTCTTGATAAGGGGTTGACTTAAGTGATGATGTTACAATTGAATAAGGAATATTCAATTTGTAATTTAAGTTTTTCGTTGAGATAAGTTATTTTCCCTACCTGTTACTGATCTGTATTTCCTTAAAACTTTTGTAGGATGGTTAGGACTCGTGTTACGGCTCGGAAGAGCCAGCCTTTGGTAGAGTGCGAGCGCACCATACTGGACATGATTCAGGACGAGTACTACGAGTTTGAGGCAGACTACGGCGAAGAAGATGTGGGGCAGATTGTTAGTAATTTTTCTTCAGCTTACTTTCCAGTGCGACACTTGATCCCGGAGAGTCAGGCAATTCTAGACCTGATTGTACACCTACCGGATGAGTGGCGCGGTTGGGCGCACTGTACGGTATGGTACTTTTAGGGATCTTCGGCGACGACACTGAGCCGATCGGGAACCACACCGGATTCGCCCTGTTTGTGCACAGGCGCTTCTTTGAGAGCATATTCATGCTTCCAATCCCATTAGAGCCACACCTTCCCTACAGTCAGTTTCCAGCAGAGACAGAGCCAGAGCACCTTGACTTAGACCCAGAGTTTGCCGTCCTGTTGGAGTTACCACCAGACGGTGTACCGAGTGAGGAGGAGGACGCAGAGTCCGAGCAGTTAGAGGAGGACGCAGAGTTAGGACAGTTAGAGGAGGACGAGGAGACAGTAGTTACACCAGAGTCACCACCAGTTGGTCAGCAGATCGAGGAGTTGATCCCAGGGCCGGGATTCGTGGAGATCGACGCTGAGACAGCCGCGCTGTTAGGACTATCTTCACCTTTTGTGCTGGACGTTTGTGTTAGAGTCAGGGGACCGTTAGAGACGAGACTGTATAGGGAGGGGCCAGACCACCGAGAGATCAACGCGGAGCTCGCCGCCTTGTTGGAGTTACCTTCTCCACTTACGCTGATCGAGGAGATCTGTGTGAAGTGGGGAGTAGTCAGAGAGCAGATGGAGGCAGGACCATCCAGGGTCTGTTCTAGGGAGGACTTCGAGTCAGGTTCAGGTTCAGGTTCAGTTCCCGAGCACCTTCTTCCCCTGAAGAAGGGTGCGGTAGAGGTCAGCGAGGACTACTTGGTTTCCGACCTGGAGGAGACAGTTTTAGAGGGACCCTCGCCCACCCTGCTTACACTTTCTGATGGTTCTACTCTGAGGGTGGACGAGGCACTACAGCTTGTTTTTGGTTCTGAGTCCGAGGACGAGGACCCGGACGAGGATCCGGAGGAGGATCTGGAGGAGGATCCGGAGGAGGATCCGGAGAAGGATCCGGAGGAGGACCCGGAGGAGGACCCGGAGGAGGACTCTTAGGGTTTTTGCAGGCCATAGGGGGTAGTTTTTGGACTCAGCTGCAGTTTAGTTGAGCAGAGCGTTGTAGACGCGGGTAAATATCAGTAGTAGTAGTAGCAGTAGCTCTTTTGTCCTGTATAGAGTCGGATCAGTAACTAGTTAGTTTTGTAGTACTCTAGCGGATACGAAATTTTATGAATCGTTTTCGTTCTAGTACTTTAGTAGATACGGAGTTGCAGCTTGTTAGTGCACCCGGTAAATAGTAGGCAGTCAGCCTAGTTTAGACTAGTAGTAGTTTAACCTTTTGTGTATAGGTCATCGTTGGAGGCAGAATTAATATTCTTTTTGATGTATATATATATATATATATACATGACCCATAAGAGGGTTTTTAATCAAGAAAATTTTCCTATGAATCGTGTAATTAAAGTCAGAATGTCAAATGAACTCGTGTAATGAGGAATTGAGTTTAACTTGAAGTTAAAAGATTATGAAGTTAATATCGAAGCTATGTTCGGTTTGTCATCCCGTGAACTTGATTAAGTTGAGAATGAGCTAGTAAGTACTAAGAGTAATTAACTAAAGAAAACTAATGAGAATTTCATTTTTTTTTTCCTTAGACCAAAGAAAATGCCGCCGAGAAACGTGAACAATAGGAGAGGTTGAGGACCTGGAAGGCCTAGAGGACGTGGGAGACGTCAGCCGGAAAACAACAGAGAACAAGAATATGAGCAGAATGCTACCCCATCACCATCACCACCACCATCACCATCACCATCACCACCACCTCCACCACCGCCCCGTAGAGATATTGAGGATCTTTTCCTCAAGAGGAACCCTCCGATGTTTAATGGAACGAGCAGCCCTAGCGATGCTGAGCTATGGGTGAGATCTACCGAGAAGATTTTCAAGCTCCTTAGATGCACTGATGAGGAGAGAATGCTCTGTGTCGCATTCCAACTGACGGGATCGACAGATTACTGGTGGGAAGCAAGACAGAAGGTGATACCCCGCAGAGCATCTGGCTCGTTTTACATGGGAAGAGTTCAAGGAGATCTTGTTTGACAAGTACGTCCCCAAGACGTATAGGGCGCAGAAGGAAGCCGAGTTTTACAATTTGAAGCAAGGAAAGCTAACCGTGACTGAGTATGATGCCAAGTTTTGTGAACTGTCAAGGTATGCGCCGACATTAGTTGATACTGAGGAGAAGTTATCCAAGAAATTTCAAGGAGGACTGTGACATGAGCTAGGAATCGCGTTAGCTAGTCATGGGGGACTAGGCTACACGGATATTTTGGGAAGAGCACTGGAAATGGAGGCCGTCGTGCCTGATGAGAAGAAGATTGTACCGACTGCATCAGCACCAGCACAGAATCAGAACCGAGGCTACTATAACAGCAATAGTAGCAACTATCAGGGGAAGAGAAAATGGAACGGAGGAGGTAGCGGAGGTTACAATCAGAACTTTAACAACCAGGGAAATCAGAGGAGGGGTAATCAGCAGGGTTATCAACAGTCTGGCCAGAACAACAACAACAACAACAGCAACAAGAGGCCGTGGCAGGGAAACAACCGATCGGGGTTTTTTATTCAGGGGAATAAGCAGAACTCACCGTGGAAGGGTAACAATCAACAGAACCAGCCACAAGGGCAACAGAGAAATTTCAACCAGGGAGCAATTAACCCAGGGAGGGTTACCATCCCCGTCTGCCCGAAGTGCAACCGAGCCCATCCTGGAGTCTATCAGATAGGCACCCCTAACTGTTTCAACTGTGGACAGAAGGGGCACATGAAAAAGGATTGCCCGAAGCCGCTCCAAGCCGTACCTCTCCGAGCCATACAAGCACAGCTGCAGCAGCCGCCAATGAACCAACAACAGTTCCAGCAGCATGCACAGCAGCAACAGAATGCGAGGGCATGCGCTATCAAACAGGGTGGTCAGCGCAAGGGAAAAGGCAATCTCGCAGGTATGGGAAAACTCCACAACATCCCCATTAAGATACTGTTTAATACTGGCGCATCGCATTCTTTCATTGCTGGCTCGTGTGCCGATAACTTAGACATCAGACCTGTAAGAGCTGCACAATCTATGAGAGTAGCCACACCTTCAGGAGAGATCACTACTTCCACGCATGTTTGCTCTAACCTAGAACTAGAAATCGGAACTCATAAGGTTATAGCGAACAACTTAAATGTTATGATAATGTGGGACATAGATGTAATCCTAGGAATGGATTGGTTGTCAGAGAATTACGCCACAATTCTCTACAACGAGAGAAAAATCTCTTTTCAACCGCCGGGAACAGAACCAACCGAATTCCACGGAATTTCAATGGGTAGAGGCGTACCAATTATATCAGCCCTTCAAGCCACGAAACTTATGAAGAAGAAAGGTACCACAGCTTATCTTGTGTACCTAGTAGGAGAGCCAGGAGCCGAGAAGACTATCCAAGACGTAAAAGTGGTGAATGAATACGAAGATATCTTTCCAGAAGTGCTACCAGGATTGCCACCAGAGCGTCATGTGGACTTCATAATCGACTTAGAACCAGGAGCCGCACCTAAATCTAAAGCCCCATATAGGATGGCACCGAAAGAACTAGAAGAGCTCAAAATCCAGTTACAAGAATTGCTAGACCTTGGTTTTATCAGGCCAAGCGTCTCACCTTGGGGAGCACCAGTGCTATTTGTTAGGAAAAATGACGGATCGATGAGAATGTGCATAGATTACCGAGAACTGAACAAGATCACGCTTAAGAACAAATATCCTTTGCCAAGGATCGAGGATCTATTCGATCAGCTCAAGGGTGCATGAGTCTTCTCCAAGATAGATTTAAGGTCAGGGTACCATCAGCTCAAGATCAAACCTGAAGACGTACCGAAGACCGCTTTTAGAACCCGATATGGCCATTACGAATTTCTAGTGATGCCATTTGGTTTAACCAACGCTCCAGCTGTATTCATGGATCTTATGAATAGAGTCTTCCACCCCTACTTGGACAAATTCGTTTTAGTATTCATCGACGACATCCTCGTTTACTCTAAGAATGAGACGAAGCACGAGGAACACCTACGGATAGTGTTGGAAACACTAAGAGCCGAGAAACTCTACGCCAAATTCAGTAAATACGAATTTTGGCTGAAGGAAGTAATGTTCCTTGGGCACATAGTATCGGCGGAAAGAATCAAGGTGGATCCAGCCAAGGTAGAAGCAGCGCACAACTGGAAGTCACCAATGAGTCAAAACGAGATCAAAAGTTTCTTGGGTTTAGCCGGTTATTACAGAAGGTTTATTGAGGGATTCTCTATGATCGCTCGCCCGATGACGCAGCTACTCAGGAAGGATACCAAATTTAAATGGACGGATGAGTGTGAGAAGAGTTTCCAAACTCTTAAGGAGAAGTTAACTACAGCGCCAGTACTAGCACTTCCAGACACAAACAAAGAGTATGTGGTTTACACCGATGCATCAAAAAATGGATTAGATTGTGTCTTGATGCAAGACGGACGAGTGATAGCTTATGCTTCACGACAACTTCGACCTCACGAAGTTGAGTACCCAACCCATGACTTAGAACTCGCAGCCGTGGTGCATGCGTTAAAGATTTGGAGACACCATCTTTATGGTGTAAGAGTCGAGATATTCACCGATCACAAGAGCCTGAAGTACTTTTTCGAGCAAAAAGAACTGAACATGAGACAAAGAAGATGGCTCGAATTAGTCAAGGATTACGACTGCGGAATCAACTATCATCCAGGAAAGGCTAATGTGGTAGCAGACGCATTGAGTCGCAAGGCTCCAATGAAGTTAGGATGCCTTTTTGTAGAAGAAGAAACTTTAGTACGAGAATTCGAGAAGATGGATATCAGAGTGCTTGACACGCCAGCTACGATAACAAGTCAGATCGCAGCATTAGAAGCTACACCAGATTTGAGAGAAAGAATCATCAGTGCTCAGAGAAAAGACGAGTCAATGGAAAAGTTGCGATTAAGGATAAGAACAGAGAAACCAGATGGATATTCCGAAGCACCAGACAATGCGATACTTTTTGAAGGCAGAATTTGTATTCCTGACGACGACAGCGATTTGAAGAACGAGATCTTGAGTAAGGCTCACGATACGCCTTACACAGCACATCCAGGAAGTACGAAAATGTACCAAGATTTGAGAAGAAACTTCTGGTGGAAAGAAATGAAACGAGATGTTGCCTCGTTTGTAGAAAGATGCCTAGCATGTCAGCAAGTTAAGCCTTTACACCGACGACCGTATGGATTGCTACAACCATTGGATGTCCCAGAATGGAAATGGGAAGGCATAGCTATGGACTTTGTCACAGGCTTGCCTAAGTCGAGAAGAGGAAACACAGCAATTTGGGTGATAATAGATAGGCTTACAAAGTCAGCACACTTCTTACCAATTAAGATTATGTATGGATCAGAGAAACTAGCTCAATTATATGTCAGAGAGATTGTATGTCTGCATGGAGTACTGAAGGTCATAATATCAGATAGAGACGCCAAATTTACCTCGAGATTTTGGATTATGATGCAGAAAGAATTGGGAACAGAGCTTAATTTCAATACTGCGTTTCACCCACAGACAGATGAGCAGTCAGAGAGAACGATTCAGATTTTAGTCGACATGTTAAGAACAGTGGTTTTGGACCGAGGCGCGAATTGGGAAGAGATTCTACACTTAGTCGAATTCGCTTACAACAACAGCTATCAGGCCACGATAGGAATGGCGCCATTTGAGGCTTTGTATGGAAGAAAATGTAGATTGCCACTTTATTGGGACGAAGTAGGTGAAAGAAAAAACCTAGGCCCAGATGCGATTAATGAGATGATCGAGATAGTTCGGCAGATTCGAGATATAATGAAAGAAGCCCAGAGCCGACAGAAGTCGTATGCCAATGATCGTCGAACCAATCTTGAGTTTGAAATAGGAGATAAGGTTTTTCTTAAGATATCACCGACCAAAGGAATCCTTAGGTTCGGAGTTAAGGGTAAGCTAAAACCCAGATTTATAGGACCTTATGAAATCCTCGAGAGAATAGGACCCGTCGCTTATAGATTGGCCTTACCGCCAAGTCTAGGAAGTGTTCACAACGTTTTTCACATTTCTCAGTTGAGAAAATATGTTTACGATCCTAAGCACGTCATTAGTCAGCAAGACGTAGTTCTTGAATCTGACCTAAGCTATGAAGAGAAGCTGATATCGAGTTTGAGAAAATTAAATAAATGGCTTTGCACGCTTAAGTTTACGATTTTGAATTCTAAGACTAACGGTCGATTCCGTTTCCGAAAATAAATTACGGAAGTCAGCTAGACGACTACTGTATTTAGGGTTAGCGCGTACGAAAAGTTTTTAGTTCGTGAACTCAGAACGGAAAACCGTCTGATTTTTACATTCACGAAATCGCGATACGAACTCGCCCGAGAAAGTTTGTTTTTATGATTTTCCGGACGAAACTCGGACTGTGTCGTCCCGAGATTTTGTCGGAATAAAATTTCTAAATATTATTTTCCGATTAAGTTTAGTACATTAGAATATTTGGACGAATCGGATCGTGACGATTTTGTGCCGAGCTACGTTTTTAGTCGTTCGTTTTCCGTAACGTCGTAGCGCGTCGGAAAAGCGCGTATTTTTCCTCCCCTTCCCTCAATGACCGACTTCCTCCTCTCTCTTAGACTAGATATTTGTGTTTTATATTGTTTCATGTGTGACACCTAAGTCTTTACTATTCACCCTTTACACCTTTACACCTATTATACCTTATAACATTATGTTATATCAAATTAAATCACATCTCCTCCTTCCCCCCCCCCCCCCATTTTCGGCAGCTCCCTCACTCTCTCCCTCTTGTTCTTCCTTTTCCACCATTGAAGAAGCTTCAAGCTCTCATCAAGAAGAAATCACACAAGTCTTCATCCAACCATCAAAACCTAAGTCTTCCTTTGTTAAATATCAAGGTATTCATCTCCTCCATGTTTCTATCCAATTGGATTCCCCTTCTTTTTATTTTCTTCTTGGATCGAAATTAAGGATTGATGAACTAGGTGTTTTGATCTTCGATTAGTGAAATTAGTTGTGATTGGATGTGAATTCTAGGATCAAAATTGGAAGAAAATCAAAAGCCCTAACCTCTATGTAATACCGAAATTTTAGGGTTCTTGGTAGGATTTTTGGAATTCTTCAATTGATGTTAAATTCATGCTTAGGAAGTGTTTAATTAGTGATTAGAACCAAGAGAAATCGAAAGCCCTTTGTTTGATTGAAATCGATTTAGGGTTTAGGGTTTGAAATTGGGGATTTTTGCATGTTAATGTGTAATTGGACTTCAATTGATTAATGGATGATATAATAGTGTAATTAAGAGATAAATGGTGTTGATTAATGAAGAAAATCACTCTCTTAATCTTTCTATAAATACCGAAATTTATTAGACATTTAGGGGTTTGATATGGCTTGGTTTAATTGATGAAATGATGATAGAATATGGTTTCTAATGATGTTAGTTGATAATAGGAATTTATTTAGATTTTTCTAAAAATATTTTGTGGGATGTAAGAGACGAAGAACTCGTCGTAAGTTGAGATATAGTGTTGATATGAAATAATTATATGCATGAAATTGATTCTCGTTAGATGTTGTTTGATAACATAAAATTTGAACGAAATCTGACAACTTTGAAAATTGTGTAAGAGACGAACAATTAGTCGTAATTAATAACCGAGAAGTCGAATGAGAATTCTAACTTGATAATATTGTTTATGTTGGACTTGGGAATAACTTTGTAGTTGACGTCATGAGCTTTCGAGCTAATATAATATGAGTTTTAGTGATAGTCGAGAACTAGAACGAGAATTTGATAACTTGTTTGGTTTAGTACTTGATAGTTGGAAGCCGACGTTTAGAACGTCGTGCTATTGGACGAGTTTTGAGAAGGAGTTCATCACGTACGGGAATACGTGTTGACTGCCTTGAGAGTCCAGTTTCTTAAGAAATCGAATTCAAAAACTTAGAATGAACCTAAGAAATTATTCGTCGATTCTATCGAGCAACTAGGGTTAGCGCGGCAGTTTTGCGACCCTCGCCGGAAACTGTAATAACTTCTAGCTCTTTTATCGGATTTTCGATCCATAAATTGGAGCGTAAACTAGACATCCCAAACTTTCCAATGGTACAAGGCTCATCCCATGTTCTGGGCAGTCCCCAGAGTTACTGTAATGCGCAGTGAAATTTCAGTTTTCATTCTTCTAAGTTGTTTTGTTCGCGACTTAGTTTCTTTCGATCGTTTAAGCCGTAATAACTTGCCGACTATCTTCCTACTGACCCCAGTGTCAAGAAAGGAGCTGTGAGTGCTAAACGAGATGAGATCTCATCTCGTACCCGTTAAAGTAAAGAATTTAGTTAAGCGAGAAATTGTCTAAATCGTATAATGAACTAAAACTTAATTTCCTAAGTTGATTTCCTTTCCATCTTAGTTCCTTTGATCTTTTAAGTCGTATTAAGCTATCAACTACCCTCTCTACTGACCTAATAGTCGAGTATGAGACCTTTCGAGTTCCAAACGAGATTTGTTCAAGTCTCGTTTCCCGTTTAAGTAAAATGAAACTAGTAAGCGTGCAATTGCCTAAAGAAATGAAACGACTAAAACCTATTTCGATTTTCAATAATCGATTATCTTTTACAAATCGATTTTAAGTATTATTATTTTACGATGAAGGAGGAAGCCAGCAGTAAAGAAAGGACGGAAGATCCGAAGATTGCAAGCTAGTACTTCTTAGTTCTGTATTACGAGGTGGGCTTTTATATATAAAATAAAACGAGCAACGCTCGGAAAATCTTTCTTTATCGCTTTGATATCTGTGTTTTCAAAGTGATGATTATGGCATGAACTGTTTTATGTTTTATATGAGTTCTCTTGTACCTATCTGAGTTAACATTCGTGTTTTCCAGATTTAGAGTTAATCTAACTAGGTTAACTAACGATCGGCTCTGAGTTAGCTGCTAAGTGCTTTCCAGAGTTAGTGCACTTTGTAACCTGTGGTGTATGTGATATCCTGTTGAGGGGTACCAGCCACGGTGAATGAGATTTGGTCAAGATTGAACGTAACATACTAGAAAAATGCTTGCAAGCTAATTGAGAAAAGAGTCAGAAAATGTTTAGTAGACACGGGCCCTTTTTCAATAAAACCCCGATGTGCTACAATTATGAAATGCCAGATTTGTCTATACTTATGATTATGATTTCGGCATCGTGCCCACTAAGTACTTTTGTACTTAGCCCTGCATTGTTTTCTAAATGTGCAGGTTGAAGCGACGTGAGCGGCAACGGTTGAAGTTGAGTTGAAAAGATAGGATGCTTTAGTTAAGACTTTTCCGCTGCCAAACTCTAACTCTTTTGAGAATCTGTTTATTGAACAAAACTCTGTAGTATAAGTCTATAAACTTGAACTTAGTTACTATCCTGTACTTTTGTCGAGTAATCACTCGTGATTAACTCTTTCTTTATTATATTCAATTCTTGTTCATTGATTGTTTGATGTCTTTTATGTATGTTAGTCAGTTAGCCCCCTTCTTCCCCGCTTCTTTAATCCAACCCCAGTCGCACCCCGGCTTCGGCCGTCCCTCGGGATTTGGGGCTGTGACACCTCCTTAACAAGCGAGGCTAACTCTGGGAGGAATTTGCTAAATGGAGCAATTACGGGTGGTAACCCTAGCAACTTGACAAGCACTAGGTCCATCTCGAAGAGTGACCTTGGTTCTGGAAAACCAGAATGTAGCGAAAAAGAAAAGGTAATGGGGTAGTATAGGAGCACATACAATAAGTCTAACCCGTAGATATCGTGCCTGGATTGCTAACCCGAATCCTACAAGGTCTCATGTGGTTCTACGGCGTATCTCATTAAAGTGCGATAGTACCGGGCGGTGTTGTTCGCCCATCCTTGCCATTTCTCAGGCAGTCGACCGATAAGGTCCTCCATAGTTTTCCGTTTATCAACAGAATATTTGGCCGAGTATTAGTGTGATGCGAAGTTGTTGACAAACTATCTTATGTCATGATCTAGGTCATTCACGTAAACAAGGTACTCGCGTATAAACCGCTCTACGATGGAACGCTCTCTTAAACAAGAAGGTCCCAATATACCCTACTAAAAGAGGTTTTCGCTCACGGGGCATAAGACCCATATTAATGAGTTTCTTATTATGTGGGTTGATCAAGTCCACATAACAATCCCTCAATTACATGGAACCTCTGTCCCGTTCAATAAAAAACGGAATTAACCTACCTTAATCATCTAGCAATTTCTCAAATTGCAAACAACTCTTAACGGTTCTTAGTTTATCTTAACCATCTTATCTTTCTTAATCATCTTTAACTTTCTTAATCAGCTTAAACTTCTTAACTTTCTTGAAGAAAACTCTTAACCGATAACCACATATCGTTCTTACTTTATCTAATATCTGATCTGCCCAAGTACGCTGTGGCGGAAATTGACTCTCCTGAGCCGTGTTGGGTCTAGTATCCATCCTACAATGTTTTTAAGCAACACAGATCAGTAACAGGTAGGATAATACTTGTCTTAAGGGAAAATCTTAAATTACAAGTTGAATATTCCTTATTCAGTTGTAATATCACCATACTTGAACAATAATCTTATCTCAAATACCTTAGCAATTTCAAGAAAATTGCACTCGAACAATATATAGAAATAAAATTTTAAGATTTTATTTCCATCCCTTTATCTTATTATCCTTTTTCTTTCTTAATCATCTTATCACATTCTTACTTTATTCTTTGTTACTTTCTTTCCTTATTCTTCTTTACTTTCTTTCTTTATTTCTTCCAAGAAGAAAATCTCCTAACGATTCTTACTTCATTAAAACAAAATACGTCTACTTTGTTCATGTTACTTATTCAAAAGTAGCATCCATTTACAAAAGATTCTGTCCCTCTCGACACTTGAATCTAATACTTATCGTGTTCTTCGTTTGATTATGAATTATGAAACGAATTTCAAAAGAAAATGGAATAATTACTGGAGAAATAACTTTAGAACCCAAGTTCTAGTCATCGTTAGAATCGATCGATCGTTGGAAATTAACTACAATTCGTACTTGTTTCGTGGTAATTATAACCAATCTCTTCTTGAAGTTTGAGCGAGGCGAACTCCAACTGAAAAACGAATTCGTTCATGTTACTTTTACGGAAGTAACATTCGTTTCTTTAATTTACTTTGATCCCCTTTATTCTGTCCTTCTTGGCCCGATCATTTCTTTCTTATTTCGAAGCCAATGCTTCTCAAACATCTAATCGTTTCTTTCGTTTACTTGGTACAGAATTAACGTACCTTTTCATTATTTATCTTAATTTCTCGAAGGAAACTCTTATCGACTCTTGATTATAAAAACAAAAATTGACTCTGTCGAGTCTTTGTTCATGTCACTATACGCACGTGACATTCATCTACTGAAGTTCTTCCCGTTTCACGATCTCCTTTCGAAATCATTTGGATCCAACACTTCTTAAAGTATCTATGTTCTCAGGGAATCGGAAAGACCTTAGATTCAAAGTCTATGTTCTTAGCGAACCGGGAAAAATCCCTAGAATCAGTCTAGATTCTCGTGCCAACAAACTTTTCAAATAAAAGAAATCATTGCGCAAACAATTTCACGTAATTCACATAGCAGAAAACAAGTATGATTCTCATACTTTCACACTTTCAATCTTAGCACCATTTTCATTCTTAACTTATTGAATACTTATTCAAAAATTCTCCTTAAAAGACAACACATTTCTGAAATTCTTTCCTTTCTTTCTTTCTTTCGTTCTTTCTTTCTTTCTTTCTTTCTTTCTTTCCTTCGTTGAATCGACGTAGCGGGAGGTTGAGTTGTCGTCTACACTCTTAGACTTAGTGTTACGACCTATCTTTCTTGAAAGAAGACTTAGGTATAGAGTATGAACGAATACTCTATCTGACTACTTTGAAAGAAGACTTGTATGCAGAGCTGAAACGATTGCTCTGATACCACTCTATCACAGCCCCAAATCCCGAGGGACGGCAGAAGCCGGGGTGCGACTGGGATTGGATTAAAGAAGCGGGGAAGAAAGGGGATGAACGAATAAATATACATACATAACATCTTATCTTCTATGAACAAAACTTTATTGACGAAACGAAAGAGTTAATCTTGAAAGATTACTCGAGCAAGATACATCAAAAACTTCTAAGTTATATTACAGAACTTAGACTACACTTCAAAAGACTTTAGAGTCTAGCAGCGGAATTGTGAACTATATACAAAGTCTTCCTTAATTCTTATTCAACTCTAACTCAACCGTCGCTACTTCGTCGCTTCAACCTGTACATTTAGAAAACATATGCAGGGCTAAGTACAAAAGTACTTAGTGGGCACGTTTCCGAAAACATAATCATAAGTATAGACAATCAGGCATTTCATTTCTGTAGCACATCGGGGTTTTTCATTAAAAGCCCGTGTCTACTAAATATTTTCTTTCTCATTTTCATAAATTAGCTTGCGCAAGCATTTTCATAGATGTTACGTTCAAATCTTGACCAGTCATAATTCACCGTGGCTGGCTACCCCTTAACAGGATACCACATACACCACAGGCTACAAAATGCATTAACTCTGGAAAGCCCCTTTTGACTAACTCAAAGCCGATCGTTAGTTAACCCCTTTTGATTAACTCATAAGGTACAAGAGAACTCACATAAAACACAAAACAATTCATGCCTGATAATCACTTTGAAAACCAAAGTAATCAAAGCTCATAAAGAATCACTTTCGATTTGTGGAAAAATCCACATTTTATTTGTTATATAACAGAAAGCCCACCTTGATTAAATACAGAACAAAGACACGTGCTTCCGTCTTCTGATCTTCCGTCCTAACCTTGGTGCCGACTTCCTTCTTCATCGTAAAAATCATACTTTAAAGCTTGGTCGCAAACGTTAAACGAGTACGAAAAATCGGATTAAGTTTTTGTTCTTTAGACGTTTTAGGCATTTGCACGTTAACTAAACTCTTTTAGTTAAAAAGAAACGAGATACGAACGCATTTCATTTGACACTCACTCAGTTCTGTACTCGACACTTTAGGTTGGTAGAAAGAAGGTAGTCGACACTCAGTTTAAGTTGAGAAGAATTCAACTTAAGAAACTACATTTTGAACATACACTGCACAAGGTCAGTAAGTTCTCCCAGAACAGGGAATTTCGAAACAGGTGTCGTTCCCTATACTAAAAGATAGCCTTGGATGTCTAGTTTACTCTCCAATTCGCGGATCTCGATTCCGATAAACGAGCTAGGAGATATTGCAGTTTCCGTGGAAGGTCGCAAAACTGCCGAGTGAAACCCTAACGCTCGATTAAATCGACGCACATTTTTCTAGGTTCGTTCTATGCTATCGAACCTAAATTCACATGAATTTACTGACTCAATACAGTCTACTCGTATCATTATACATGATAGACCCCTTTTCATTTCTCGTTTAAAAACACGACGATCAAAATCTCGTCGTTCAAACTATACATTTACTAAACCAAATCAAGTTCAACTTCTCGTTTATAACTACAACTCATCGTTTCATAACTCGGAAGAAAATTTTGTTAACTACAAAATCGTTCCTTAATCATTAATAAACATCAAAATCCAATTAGAAACCTTAATCGTCTTTTCTATCATTACTTATCATCATTTGTTCGTCTCTTAAGAAAAATCCAACATTTTTAGAATTCGTTCAAAATTTACAACATTATTCATCATCTATCAAGAATCATAAATACGTAATTCATATCCTCATATCATCATCTATTCTCGACTTATCGACCGTCGTTCGTCTCTTACGTAAAATTTTACATTCTCTATTTTCATTCAAATTTTATGACAACGACTATCATCTAACGAGCATTACTAATATGCAAATCATATTATCAACACATTATCGAGCTTCGACTTATCGACACATCTTCGTCTCTTACATTTTCCATTTTATTTTTAGAAAAATCTCAATTTAATATATATTCATCCTCATACATCGTATATCTCATTTCCATCAAACAATCGAGCATATCATAACATTTAATAACCTAAATCGAGCCTTCTTCGTCTCTTAGGTTTTGGATTTTATTTTTAGAAAAATCTAAAACAATTCATACGATCAATTAACATCATACGGAACACTAATCTATCATTAATTCGACAAAGAAATTGAACACGAATCAAAGCCCCAAATTCCCAAAATTTTCGGTAATGACTAGAGGTTAGGGTTCTTGATTTTTCTTCATGATTTGATCCGTAGAACTCGATTCTAAACATCCTAGAGCATGTATCGAACAAGAAATCACATGCTATTCAATCCCCAAAGTTTTCGAAAAAATAAAAGAGAGAGAAAAGGAGATTTGTTCGGTTCAAACTAGAGACGAAGCTCTTAACTTTCGTAATATGAACTCGGATTTGGATTTGATCGGTAGACGGAGGAGTATTGATCTTGGAGAGAGCTTGAGATTGAGCTTCTATGGAGGATGATTGAAGAAGAAATGAGGGAGAATGGGGAGGGTGAAGGTGGCGGACATGGGGGAGATAAGGGGGAGGTGATGACTCACTTATGGTGAGTCATAAAGTGATGAAAATATCTAACAAAGTAAGGTGAGTCGTTAGGGTCATGTTTGGCGAGGGAAAAATTATCGAAATAACTCGTTTCTGGCTCTTAAACGTCGTTTTAAAAGTCGAGAAATACTTTCCTAGTTAGTTATGGAATTGACGAAATCTAATTTGTCCGTTAGATTGGAAATAATTTACGTACTCGGAAAACCTAATTCGTTTTTCAAAATCCGAGAGAAAGTCGGGACGTCACAATCCATAATTCGTCCGGAAAATCATAAAAATTAACTTTCTCCGGTGAACTCGTCTCGAAGAAAAAGTGAATGTAAATTCTGGCGGAATTCGATTCCGAGTTTTCGGGCAAAAAACTTAACGGACGCGAAAACCCTAATACAATAGTCGTTCGTCTGATTTTTGGAAATTATTTTCGGAAACGGATTTCACCGTAAATCTTAGAATTTAATTTCATGATCTTAGGCGTGCAAAGCCATATTTATTATTAACTTTCATTTTTAAAGACTGTAGAAAAAGTCTGGGGTATTACAATAACAAAAATTGGGGCAATCGGTTTTTCAATTTTTTTAGCATATAACTCCATTCTCAACATGATAAAAATCATAAATCAAGCATCAAGATAACAATAACTCAAGAAATTCAAATTCTCCTATTTTTCTCTAAATTTTCGGTATTCACCATATTTTAGGGTTTTTAATTTCTTTTTCTTCTCTTAATTCATCGATTAAATCCTAGAGTTCGATTCTCCTATCGATTTATCCTCACTTAATCTTCACATCGATAACCTAGGTTTGCCTAAACATAAAATAAATGCCATGTATGCATGTCTTCTTTCTTTTAGGGCTTATAGAGATACATATATATAAGAAATCAAATGAATATCATAGTTTTGAAAATAAATGGGATCTTCTTCTCTTGATCTCTTTGAAATCGAAATTGATGGGGGAAATAGGCTCAACTTCTAGCTTGGATTTCTCTTGGAAGAACTTGTCTTGAATCCTCAAGAAAAAAATATAAAACAACAATCAATCATCCATTTTTAGGGCTTAAGAGCCGAAAATAATGAAGAATGGGGATGATTATTGGATTTCAACTCAAGAACTTGGAGAATTATTACCTTTCAACTTGGGGTTTGGAAGAACTAAGGTGATGATGACGATCTTCTCTTGATTTGCATGAGATTGGAGCTTGAATACAAGGCTTCAATGGAAGAAATTCCAAGTATGTATGTGTGTGTGTATGCTACGGCATTAGAGAGAGAGAAGGGGGAGGATTTTTCTTCTTTGTTGTTGATTGAGAGGCTTAGAGTGTGTGAGATAGATGATATGAAAAGAATTCTTCCCTTTTGCATATAGAGAGAGATCGAAAGAAAGAGAGAGAGATAGGTAGGAACAAGTTTTGCATGCACTTGATTACCAACATTTAGAATCTAAATGATGACATTTAGTGTTGGAACTTGGTTTGATAAAGAGTGATAGATGGAATTGATGTGATGGCATTTGCATGCAATCTTTCATTAAGATTTTGGTAAGAATATTATTGATTAATGCTACATAGTAGGCTTGGAGAGAGATTAGGGAGAGAGATAGAGAGAGGTGGCGGTAGAGAGGGAGAGAGATGAGTGGAATTTGTCTCATTATTTTATTACGGGTATTAATTACCCAGTCGTAAAAAGTTTTCCGGATAAAACGTCCGTATTATTCCATTTATGCTCAAAACGGGTCTAATCTCTCTTCGTCTCGTTTCCGACATTAAAACATCTCAAACCTAACTCACGTCTCAATAGATAAATTATGAATTCCGATTATCTAATTTTTTTTAGTCTAGATTCCATATAACGAAGGAAACTTAAGAATTAATCGGCTTATTAATCCGTTAATAAATCAATTCTTATAACCTTCTCAAAATAATCTCGGATAAGCTTCTATCTTATCTCAATGATCTTAGAATTAATTCTAGTTTCAAAGATTTTAATTAAAATCTATTCTAAGTTCATCGGTGCATAGCAATTTCTCGGTTAACAACATTATTCACTTCAAAACAAAATCTTAGAAATTTACTGAAAATCATCCTCGTACTCATCCTCATATAAGCAAGCTCAATATATACATCACATTATCATTTCAAGAAATAGACACAGATAATTTCACGTAAAAACACATAAGGGCATTTCAGTCATTTTACTCATTTCTATTTAATTAGAAATAAATTTATTCTTCAAATCTCGTCATTTAAACTTACTCGGTTATTTAATACGCTCTCTAAGGTTATAGAAATTCGGGGTATTACACTTAAACTCGATTCTTCGTCTCTTATTCAAAATCAAAACTTCTTACAATTCGTTGAAACTTTACAGTCACGATCATTAACTATCAAGATTATCAAAGGTTCAAATCACAAACCTAAAACATTATTCAAGCTCGACTTATCATCGATGGTTCGTCTCTTACTAAAAATCTTACGTTCTCCATTTTCGTTCAAATTTTACAACAACGATCATCATCTAACGAGCATCACTAATATGCAAACCATATTATCAAAACATTATCGAGCTTCAACTTAACGACGTGTTTCCGTCTCTTACATTTTTTGTTTTATTTTTAGAAAAATCCCAATTAAATATATAATCATCCTCATACATCTTATATCTCATTTCCATAAACAAAACATGCATATCATAACATTTACTACACTAAATTATGCATTCTTCATCTCTTATGCTTCAACTTTTATTTTTAGAAAAATCTAAATCAATTCACATAGTCAATTAACATCATGTAGATCACTAATCTATCGATCAAACAACAAAGAAATCGAACTACGATCAAACCCCTAAAATCCTAGAAATTTTTCGGTAATTATAAAAAATAAAGGGGAGTGATTTTTTTCATGATTCGATCCATAGAACTCGATTCTAAACATACTAGAACATGAATCGAACAAGAAACAACATGCTTCTTAATCTCTTAAGTTTCAAAAAAAAATAAAATGGATGGAATCATGACTTTGTTCGGTTCATTTCGTTTGCGGAATATGAACTCGGAAATGGAATTGATCGGTAGATGAATGACTTGAGAGCTTGAGAAAGCTTGAAGGTTGAAGCTTTAATGGAGGATTGGAAGAGAAGAAATGAGAGAGAGAGAGAGCTTGGGGGCGGTAATTAGAGGAGATGACAAGGCTAGTTACTATACATAAAGGTGTAAAAATATCCAACTAAAGGTATGGTGAGTCGTTAAGGAGTGTTTGGCGTGGATTATTTAGACGAAAATATCTCGTTTCCGGCTTTAAACGACGATTTAAAAAGTTGAGAAATACTTTCTTAGGTAGTTACGAATTCAACGAAATCTAATTCGTCCGTTAGATTGAAAATAATTTACGTACTCGGAAAAATTAATTCGTTTTTTAAAATCCGAAAAAAAGTCGAGATTAGACAGTCTAAAATTTGCCCGGAAAATCATAAAAACTAACTTTCTCCGGTGAACTCGTATCGAAGAAAAAGTGAATGTAAATTCTGACGGATTTTAATTCTGAGTTTTTGGACGAAAAATCTACCGGACGCGAAAATCCTAATACACTAGTCGTTCGACCGACTTCTGAAAATTATTTTCTGAAACGGATTTCACCGTAAATCTTAGAATCGAAAATCCTTAACTTAGGCGTGCAAAGCTGTCACAGCCCCAAATCCCGAGGGACGGCAGAAGCCGGGGTGCAACTGGGGTTGGATTAAAGAAGCGGGGAAGAAGGGGGCTAACTGACTAAACATACATAAAAGACAACATACATTCAATGAACAAGACTTTACTAAAAGAAAGGAAGAGTTAATCGCGAAGGATTACTCGACAAAAGTACATGATAGTAACTAAGTTCAAGTTTACAGACTTATGCTACAGTGGTTTGTTCAATATACATATTCTCAAAAGACTTATAGTTTTTGCAGCGGAAGTAAGTCATAAGCTAAAGCATCCTATCTTCTCAACTCAACTTCAACCACCGCCGCTACCGTCGCTTCAACCTGCACATTTAGAAAACAATGCAGGGCTAAGTACAAAAGTACTTAGTGGGCACGATGCCGAAAACATAAACATAGGTATAGATAATATGGCATTTCATAATTTGTAGCATATCGGGGGTTTTATTAAAAAGGGCCCGTGTCTACTAAACATTTTCTGACTGATTTTCTCAATTTAGCTTGCAAGCATTTTTCTGGTATGTTACGTTTAATCTTGACCAATTCTCATTCACCGTGGCTGGTACCCCTCAACAAGATATCACATACACCACAGGTTACAAAGTGCACTAACTCTGGAAAGCACTTAGCAGCTAACTCAGAGCCGATCGTTAGTTAACCTATTTAGATTAACTCTAATTCTGGAAAACACGAATGTTAACTCAGATAGGTACAAGAGAACTCACATAAAACATAAAACAGTTCATGCCATAATTATCACTTTGAAAACACATATCAAAGCGATAAAGAAAGGTTTTCCGAGCATTGCTCGTTTTATTTCATATATAAAAGCCCACCTTTGTGATACAGAACTACTAAGTACTAGCTTCCGATCTCCTGATCTTCCGTCCTTTCCTTACTGCTGGCTTCCTCCTTCATCATAAAATAATAACACTTAAAATCGGGTCGTAAAAGATAATCGATCATTGAAAATCGAAAAAAGTTTTAGTCGTTTCATTTCTTTAGGCAATTGCACGCTACTAGTTTCATTTTAATTAAACGGGAACGAGACTCGAACAAATCTCGTTTAGAACTCGAAAGGTCTCATACTCGACTCTTAGGTCAGTAAAGAGGATAGTCGATAGCTCATTACGACTTAAAAGATCAAAAGGAACTAAGTTGGAAAAGAAATCAACTTAGGAAGTCTAGTTTACGCTCCAATTTACGGATCTCAAATCCGATAAACGAACTAAAAGATATTACAGTTTCCGAAAAGGGTCACAAAACTGCCGCGCTAACCCTAGTTGCTCGATAGAATCGACGTATAACTTCTTAGGTTCGTTCGAAGTTCTCGTATTCGATTTCTCATGAAACTTGACTCTCAAGGCAGTCAATACGTACCCCCGTACGTGATGAACTCCTTTTCAAAACTCGTCCAATAGCACGAAGTTCTAAACATCGGCTTTCAACTATCAAGTACTAAACCAAAGTCAAGATAGTATTTCTCGTTCTAGTTCTCGACTATCACTATAACTCATATTAAAATAGCTCGAAAGCTCATGACGTCAACTACAAAATTATACCTTAGTCCATCATAAACAATATTATCAAGTTAAAATTGTTATTCGACTTCTCGGTTATTAATTACGACTAATTGTTCGTCTCTTACGCGATTTTAAAAGTTATCAGATTTCGTTCATTTTCTACGTCATCCAACAACATCTAACGAGATTCATTTTCATGCATATCATCACTTCAAATCATTACTACATCTCAACTTAAATCGAGTTCTTCGTCTCTTACGACTCACGAAATATTTTTAGAAAATTCTAAATAAATTCATAACATCAATTAATATCAATTACAACATTATTTCATCAACCAATCCTCAACTAATTCAACTACATGCAAACCCCTAATTTTCTACTAAATTTCGGTAGTTACACATAGATTAAGAGGGTGATTTTCTTCATCAATTAACACCATTTATCTCTTAATCATACTATTATATCATCAATTAATCAATTCAAGTCTAATTGCAATATGAAATTGAAAAATCCCAAATCAAAACACTAAACCCTAGAACTCGGTTTCATCATACATGGGGGTTTTGATTTCTCTTAGTTCTAATCACTAATTAAACACTTCCTAAGCATGATTATAACATCAATTGAAGAATTCCATCATCTCACCTAAAAGCCCTAATTTTCGGTAATACCATAGTAGTTAGGGTTCTTGATTTCAATCAATTTTAATCCCTAATTATCACAACTAACACATCTAATTTCACTAATCCAAGATCAACCATCTAATTCCATTACTCCTTAATTTCGATCCAAAGAAGAAATAAAAAGAAAAGGATTTTGGATGGATAGAATTAAAGAGGAGACTAATACCTTGAAGATTAGTGAAGGAATAATTGAAGTTCAATGGTTGGATTAGAGACTTGTGTGGAATTTCTTGTCCAAGATCTTGATGCTTCAATGGAGATGTGAAGAACAAAGTGAGAGATAGAGTGTATAAGGGGGGGGGGGGGGAGAGGGGGGCGGTAATGGCTTGGTGGAGAAGATGGTGATGACTAAATATGTTATATTATAAGGTTAATAGGTGTAAAGTAAAAATAAATATCCTAAGTAGTGAGTCATGTAGTTAAAACCTTATAATAAAGAAATATCAAGCTAGAGAGAGTGTGTAATGTCGGCTAGAGGGGAGAAAAGGAAGGAAAATACGCGCTTTTCCGACGCGATACGACGTTACGGAAATCGAGCGATGAAAAACGTAGCTCGGACAAAATCGTCACGATCCGATTCGTCCAAAAAATTCTAGCGTATTAAACTTAATCGGAAAATAATATTTAAAATTTTACTTCCGACAAAAACTCGGGACGACACAGTCCGAGTTTCGTCCGGAAAATCATAAAAACGAACTTTCTCAGGCGAGTTCGTATCGCGATTTTGTGAATGTAAAAATCAGACGGTTTTCCGTTCTGAGTTTACGATCTAAAAACTTTTCGTACGCGATAACCCTAAATACAGTAGTCGTCTTGCTGACTTCCGTAATTTATTTTCGGAAACGGATTTCACCGTTAGTCTTAGAATTTCAAATCGTAAACTAAGGCGTGCAAAGCCATTTTTATTATTAACTTTAAATTTTTTTTTAAGAACGTAAGGAATTTCCGGGGTATTACAAAAGCCTTAATTATTAATTAACTTTTTATTTTAAAGACGGATTAAACATCCGGGGTATTACAGGATATGATAATAAGAAACAAAATGAACATAATAAGCATCTATATAACTGATAATAAGCAAATAAAAAATTAAAAAGAAAGAGAACTTAATAAAAACAAACAAGTATCAATCTCTCGAATTGATAATAATAAAAATATCAAATAAAAGTTAATAAGCATCTCCACAATTGATAATAAGCAAATAAAAAATTATAAAAAAAATATCAAACTATATATAAATAAGAATTTATCGATTGATAATAAGAAGATTAATATAAATAAGCATTTTGTCAGTACATATAAATAAACATGATTACTAATTATATTAAGTAGTCTAGAAATTGAAGGAAAAAGAAATCAACCTAATACAAAAGTGATATATGAAAAATAAAAATTTTAAGAAATCCGTAAAAAGACATATTAATAAAAAGATAAGAGACATATGTATAATTTAATTAAATAGTCTATGTTCAGATTAAAAAGAATAGAATCCCATGAATCAAGGATTATCGGCTACATATATTAGTAGGATTTGCTCTTGTGACCTTTTGATTTAAAAAATGAATAAAATTAGTAGGAGATAATCTATTCAATTAAAACCGTTGATTAATAAAATGAAAGGTCTTGATTGGATCCTAGTTTCTACCTAAGGGATAGGTTCCCATTTGATCACCTCTCTCTCTCTCTCTCTCTCTCTCTCTCTCTCTATATATATATATATATATATATATATATATATATATATATATATATATGAGAAAAGTTGATGGGTTTGTGTTGATTTAGATGAGTGTAGATATAATTAGGAGTTATATGATGTTTTGAGCTTTGATTGAATGAGAAATTGAGAAGTAGAAAGTTTTATGAATTTTATCTCAAAAATTTCGAACAATATGCATGAGGAAATTTATGATTTTCGATGATGTTAAGTCTTGATTGTTTGTTTGATGATTGATATGTGAATTTGAGTATATAATAAGCTTAAGCATGAGAAGAATCGAAGAAAGAAATTTGTTTGCCTAAAAAGTTGGAAAAAGTCGAATAAAATAGGCATAGAACTTATGATTTTTGATGATCATGTGATCAAAGTGCCTGTATTTTTTTTCCGATTTCTTTTTAATATTAGTTTTCTTTATTTCTTTTTTATGAATTTTTTTTAATTTGATTTTCAGTTTTTTTTCCTTTTTTTTGTTTGCCTCTTCGTTTTTTTGTTTGCCGCTTCTTCTTTGGTCAAGATTCGAGCGAGGGAAGCCGAAGGCCTCGGAGCGAGAAAAAGTCCAAATTGTTGTCTGGCGATTATCCTTATATTAGTAATTGGAGCGAAGATGGAGCCGAAAAAAATCTAAAAATTAAAAAAAAAAAAAAAAAATTGATCGGTCAACTGGTCAACCCGCGTTGATCGGGTCAAACCCGACCCAGATCCGGTCTCTTGGGAAGAGATCGTTGCATCCAAGTCCTTCTCTATTAATTATTATGAGTAATGATATTCGATCACACTATAGCCAACCACACGCGCTAAAATGGTAATGTAGGTTTTTTGAAAATTGAAATATACCCTAATTGGGAAGCATAAACCCTAGGGGGAAATGTGATTATTTCCATTTTTACAGTCAACTTTTTTTTTTCATTCATGTGGCTAGCCACAGTGTGTCCGAATATCATTACTCTAATTATTATATACTCCTATAAAATGTTTTGAAATTTATTTTTAAGTATAATTGATTTTGAATATTTTAATTTGAGAATATTATTAAAAAGGATAAAAGAAAAATAAAAGAAAATGAAAAGGAAAAACATAAAAAGAAAGCCTATCTAAAAGGAGCTAATCAAAGAAAGAAAAAAAAATAATCTAGTCGTTTCTGTCACTAAAATGACTAGATATCCAGCTAAACAGCAGCCTAAAATAAAGCACCAGACTTTGCTACTGTATTGATGAAACTCGTCCAATCGAGAAGAAAATAACAGTGGCGCATAAGATGTGACCATGTTCGCACCATCTGTTTAGAAATTCAGGAATTTCTTGCTCATCAAACAAGGCCTAATGTAGGAAAAATCCGAACGACAAAAATCGTCGGAAATGAAATCGCAAAAGCGATGTGTCCGTCTTCGTGCAATGTCCCTCGCAAGCGAAGATGAAGCATCAGATCTGATGGCGCAACAGCAGCACCAAGTCTGGACGAAGCACACACCGGAGATGCAGCAACATCGTCGGAAAAACTGCAGCCAAGCCGGAATTGCAACTGCAACGTCGGAAAAGCTGAACCGGCTGAATTCACAAACCCGAAGAGCATCTCTGTCGATCCTGAAAACACAAGGCCCTTGGAAGAAGAGGCAACAAGTCAGTTGCCCAAAAAATAAAGGGGCGAAGTCTGCCGGAAACGCGATGTCACAGCCCCAAATCCCGAGGGACGGCAAAGCAGGGGTGCGACTAGGGGTGGGATTAAAGAAGCGGGGAAGAAGGGGAATAACTAAGAATGAACAGACATTAATAACAGAATAACTTCTATGAACAAGACTTTATTTAAAAGAAAGAGTTGATCTCGAAGGTTCACTCGACAAGTTGTTCAAAAAGGAACTAAGTTCATTGTACGGGGCTTAGACCCAAAAGATAGATACATTATCTCAAAAAGATTGGCAGCGGAAAGCGTAAAGCTTGATACAAGTTCTTCTTCCTAACTACGACTCTTTACTCAATCCTTACTCAACCTCCTGCCGCTTACGTCACTCAACCTGCACATTTATAAAACATATGCAGGGCTAAGTACAAAGGCACTTAGTGGGCACATTGCCGAAAACATATCATAAGTATAGAAAAATCAGGCATCTCATTTCTGTACACATAGGGGTTTTTCAATAAATACCCGTGTCTACTAAACATTTTCTTTTTCATTTTCACAACATGGCTTGATCAAGCACTTTTCTGATAGATGTTACGTTCAATCTTGCCCAATAATTATCACCGTGGCAGGCTACCCCTCAACAGGGTTCCACACACAACGGCTACTGTGTACACTAACTTTGGATAGCAGGCTAACTCAAAGTCCGATCGTTTTAGTTAGCAGGTCGGCTAACTAATAATTCTGGATAGCAATCGGCTAACTCAGAAGGGTACAAGAGAACTCACATAAAAAAAAACAAATATTTCATGCTCTGATTATCACTTTGAAAACACAATTATCAAAGCTGTAAATAAAGATTTTCGAGCATCGCTCATTTTATTTCGTATATAGAAAAGCCCACCTTAAAGATTACAGAACTATAATACGAGCTTCCGTCTTCGATCTTCTGTCCTATCTTTGGCTCTAACTTCCTCCTTTTATCGTAAATAAACAAACTATAAAACTCGATCGCAACGATAAAAGAAACAGGAAATCGAAATCGGTTTTAGTCTTTTAGGCCTTTACACTTTAATACTTTCTTTTGATTTAATGAATAAATGAGACTCGATCAATTCTCATTTAAAAACTGACTCGGCTCATTACTCGACACTTAGGTCAGTAGATAAATGGCAGTCGATAGCTTATAACGACTTAAAAGTTCACAAGGAACGAAGTTGAAATGGATTCAACTTAAGAAATTAGGTCTACATAAGTTTCTGCACAAAGCAGAGGTTCTGGAGTTCGCACAGAACAGAACACTTCAAAACAGGGGATGTGCTCTATACCATAAGAAATCCACGGGTGTCTAGTTTACTCTCTAATTTATGGATCTCAATTTCGTTAACCGAGCTAAAAGTTATGACAGTTTCCGTGAAAGGTCGCAGTTCAGTCCGCGCGAAACCCTAATGCTCGATAAAACTCGACGCACGATTCCCTAGGTTCGATTAATGCTATTCCACTTTTATTCTTACAAAATTTCCATCTCAAGGCAGTCAACATGAAATATCTTATATGACAAATTCCTTCATATCTCTCGATTACAAACTCGACGTATAATTACTCGTCTTTCAACTATCCAATTACTAAACCAATTCAATTTCAAATTCAATTTCTATTTCAATTTCTCGTTTACAAACTATAACTTATATCATCTCGTATCTTGGATGGAAATATCGTCAACTAAAATCTCGTTCGTCAAACGACAACAATCAGTAATATCAAATTAATTTCCTTGTTCGACTTTTCTATCGGCATTTAATCTCGTTTCTCCGTCTCTTATCAAAATTCCAATCTTCTTAGAATTCGTTCAAATTTTCCGGTTACGATCATTAACTAATAGAATTAGCATATATTCAAATCACAAACCTAAATTGTTATCTAATCTCGACTTATCGACGATTGCTCGTCTCTTAACAAAATTTCGACGTTCTCCGATTTTGTTCAAACTTTCCAATATCGTTCATTATCTATCAAGATTCAGTAATATGCAAATCATATATTCAAATCATTAACGAGTCTTGACTTATTGATGACTTTTCGTCTCTTACATTTTCTATTTTATTTTTAGAAAAATTCCAATAAATTATATAATCATCCTCAAATATACTACATCTCATTTTTATTATCATATCATGTAAATCATAACATATACTTATTCAAATCATCACTTCTTCATCTCTTACATTTCTATTTTTAGTTTTAGAAAATTCTAAAACAATTCATGTGATCATCTATCATCATATAGAACACAATTCCACTAATCAATCATCAAGAAAATCGAACTAACAAAAATCCCTAATTCTTCCTAAAATTTCGGTAATTACAAATAAATTAGGAGGGATGATTTCTTCATGATTTCAATCCATAAAACCATTCCTAAGCATACTATAACATATATTAAACATAGATTCATCATCTTATTCCATCTCCAATATTTCGAAAAAAAAAGTTGAGGGAAAAGAATTTTTATTCGGTTCAATCTCGAGAGGAAGCTCTTACCTTGTCGAATATGGAATCGAAACTAAGATTGATCGGTTGACGAATGACTTGGAGAGCTTGAGAAAGCTTGAAGAACTCTTTAATGGAAGAAAGTGAGAGAGAAATGGGAGGGGGGGAGGGCGGTAATGGTGAGAGAGGGAGAGAGGGGATGACTAGGTTAGTTTTGTATAAAGTGATAAAATATCTCCAAAGGTGATGACTCACCTTAATAGGCGGTTTTGGGGGGGGGGGTTAATTTTCGGAAATATCTCGTTTACGGGTCTAATACGACGTTGTAAAAATCGAGAAATAATTTCTTAGATGGTTACGTTTTCGACGAAATCTAATTCGACCATTAGATTAGAAATAAATCACATACTCGGAAAGCATATTTCGATTTCCGAAATCCGATAAAAAGTCGGGATAAGACAGTCCAAAATTAACCCGGAAAAATCATAAAAATTGACTTTCTCCGGTGAACTCGTATCGAAGAAAAAGTGAATGTAAAGTCTGACGGTATTTCAATTTGAGTTTTCGGATGAAAATTTTATCGGACGCGAAAACCCTATTACAGTAGTCGTTCGACCGACTTCTGGAATTTATTTTCAGAAACGGATTTCACCGTCAGTCTTAGAATCGAAAATCCTTAACTTAGGCGTGCATAGCCTTATTTAATAATTAAATTTGCATACCTTCTTCAAAAAGGTAAGGGTATTTCTCTTTCATCTTAGTCGAAGCGTCTCAATCGACTCGTCCTTTCTCTGTGCACTTATGATTCTTTCTCGTAAGTCTGGTGTAGCTACGAGTGCTGCTATATGGTTTGTTATCGTTTCAGGTGCATCAAGCACTTCTAAGTCCATTTCCTCAAATTCTCGTACAAGAGCTTCTTCCTCAACAACGAGACATCCTAACTTGGTTGGAGTCTTGCGACTCAGCGCGTCAGCTACAACGTTTGCTTTTCTTGGATGATAGTTGATTCCGCAATCATAATCCTTGACTAATTCGAGCCATCGTCTTTGTCTCATGTTCAATTCCTTTTGCTCGAAAAAGTACTTCAGACTTTTATGGTCCGTAAAAATCTCAACCCTAACACCATAGAGATGGTGTCTCCAAATCTTCAGCGCATGCACAACGGCTGCTAGTTCTAAGTCATGGGTTGGATACTCAACTTCATGGGGTCGAAGTTGTCGTGAAGCATAAGCTATCACCTTTCCATCTTGCATCAAAACACAACCTAATCCGTTCTTTGAAGCATCTGTATAGACCACGTATTCCTTATTCACTTCTGGGAGAGCCAACACTAGTGCTGTGGTTAACTTCTCTTTGAGTGTCTGAAAACTCTTCTCGCACTCGTCCGTCCATTTGAACTTATTTTCCTTCCGACGTAGTTGCGTCATAGGTCTAGCAATCGTAGAAAATCCCTTGATGAATCTTCTATAATAACTGGCTAAACCTAAGAAACTCCTAATTTCGTTCGGACTTGTTGGCGATTTCCAATAGCGTACTGCCTCTACCTTGGCAGGATCTACCTTGATGCCTTCTGCTGATAATATGTGTCCAAGGAACATCACTTCCTTCAGCCAAAACTCGCACTTACTGAATTTGGCATAAAGTTTCTCAGTTCTAAGGGTTTCCAACACTATCCTCAAATGTTCCTCATGCTCCTTCTCATTCTTGGAGTATATGAGAATGTCAACGATGAATACTAAGATGAATTTGTCTAAGTACGGGTTAAAAATTCGATTCATGAGATCCATGAATACTGCGGGAGCCTTAGTCAAACCAAATGGCATAACTAGGAATTCTTAATGGCCATATCTGGTTCGGAAAGCAGTCTTAGGTATGTCCTCGGGTTTGATTTTCAATTGATGATATCCAGATCTTAAATCTATTTTTGAAAAGACTCCTGCGTCCTTAAGCTGATCAAAGAGGTCTTCTATCCTTGGCAAAGGATACTTATTCTTAAGGGTGATCTTATTGAGCTTTCGATAGTCTATACACATCCTCATAGAACCATCCTTCTTTCTTACGAACAAAACAGGTGCTCCCCAAGGTGAAACACTCGGTCTAATGAATCCAAGGTCTAACAATTCTTGCAGTTGGATCTTAAGCTCTTCTAACTCTTTTGGCCATCCTATATGGGGCTTTCGATTTGGGGGCCGATCCTAGTTCTAAGTCAATCGAGAAATCTATGTGATGGTCGGGTGGTAAACCTGGTAAAATTTCTGGAAAGATGTCTTCATATTCGTTAACAACTTTCACATCTTAAATGGTCTTCTCGTCTCCTGGATCTCCAACTAGGTACATGAGATAAGCTGTACAATCCTTCTTCTTCATCAACTTCTTAGCTTGTAGGGCGGATATTATCGGTATCCTTCTGCCCATCGCAATCCCATGAAATTCTATCGGTTCTTTTCCCGGGGGTTGGAAAGAGATTTTCCTTTCGTTGCAGAGAATCGTGGCATAATTCTCTGACAACCAGTCCATTCCTAAGATTATATCTACGTCCCACATTATTATAACATTCAAATTGTTCGCCTTAACCTTAAGAGTTTTAATTTCTAATTCTAGGTTAGAGCAAACATGCGTGGAAGTAGTGATCTCTCCTGAAGGTGTAGCTACTCTCGTAGCGTGTTCAGCTCGTACATGTCTGATATCTAAGTAATCCGCACATGAACCAGCAATAAAAGAATGCGATGCGCCAGTATCAAATAATATCTTGATAGGGATATTATGAAGTTTACCCATACCTGCTAGGTTTCCTTTTCCTTTATTCTGCGCACCCTGTTTGATCGCACATGCCCTTGCATTCCGTTGCTGTTGAACGTGCTGCTGGAACTGCTGCTGGGTCTGCTGGGTCATCTGCTGCTGCGGCTACGCTTGAATCACCCTCAAAGGCTGGGGCTGTCCATACTGGTTCTGTCCTGCCGCTTGCAGTGGCTTTCGGGCACTCTCTCTTCATATGCCCTTTTTGTCTGCAGTTAAAGCAAACACCCATGCCTGCTTGACAAACACCGGGATGCGTCCTATTACACTTAGGACAAACAGGAATGGTAACCCTCCCTGGGTTATTACTTCCTTGGTTGAAATTCCTTTGTTGTCCTTGTGGCTGATTCTGCTGGTTATTTCCTTTTCATGGCCCGACTTGTTTATTTTCCTGTAAAAACAACCCTGACTGATTGTTTCCCTGCCACGGCCTCTTGCCAAAATTGTTATTTGAGTTAGGCTGCTGATAGTCTTGCTGATTGCCGCTCCTCTGATTCCCTTGGTTATTGTAGTTCTGATTATAGCCACTGCTATTTCCCCCTTCCCATTTTCTTTTCCCTTGGTAATTGCTATTATTATTGTTGTAATAGCCTCGGTTTTGATTCTGGGTTGGAGCTGGTGCGGTTGTTATTGCTTTCCTTTCATCAAGCACTACGGCCTCCATCTCTAGGGCTTGCCCTAAAACTTCAGTGTAGCTCAGTCCTCCATGAGTGGCTAACGCAATTCCAAACTCATGCTTCAGTCCCCTACGGAACTTCTTCGCTATCTTTTCTTCGGTATCAACCCGAGCAGGTGCATACCTTGATAATTCACAAAACTTGGCGTCGTACTCAGTTACTGTCATCTTCCCTTGTTTCAAGTTATAGAACTCAGCCTCCTTTTGAGCTCTATACGTCTTAGGCACGTACTTATCATACAGTGCCTCCTTAAATTCTTCCCATGTAAAACGAGTCAGGTGCTCCGTAGGTATAACCTTCTGCCTAGCTTCCCACCAGTAGTCAGCTGGTCCGGAAAGCTGGAACGCGACATACAGTAGTCGCTCCTCATCGGTACATTTGTGGAGTTTGAAAATTCGCTCAATAGTTCGTACCCAAAGCTCAGCATCGCTTGGGTTTCCCGATCCGTTGAACACAGGTGGGTTTCGTTTAAGGAACAAGTCCTCAATATCACGACGGGGTGGTGGTTGAGGTGGTGATGGTGATGGTGGTGGTGGGGTATCTTGCCTTTCTTGTTCCTCCTCTCTATCATTCTGTGCTGGACGTCTACCACGTCCCCTGGGCCTACCAGGTCTTCCTCGGTTGTTAACTACTCTTGGCGGCATTTTTTTGAAACTATAAGAACAAAACTCTCATTAGCACCTTACTTTTAAGCCTTCTTTTACTTACTAACCCATTTCCCAACTTAAACAAGTTCATGGAAAAGGAAACAGATAATAGCTTCGATACTTAGCTCTTTAAACTTTTAACTTCTCGGTTAAACCAGAATATTCATCTAAACTTTTCTTCTAATCGCGTTTAGAAGAAACTTTCACAAGATCAAAGCTCACTCTCGGGTCATCATATATATATTATATACACGTCAAAAAGAATATTAGTTTTGCCTCCAACGAGGACTTATACAAAAAGTTAGACTACGACTAGTCTAAACTAGGCTAACTGCCTATCTATATGCCGGGTGCACAAATAAGTTGCATCTCCGTATCTACTGGAAGTACTAGAACGGAAACGATCCCAAAAACTCCATATCCGTATAGAGTACTACAAAAGGAAGTGTACTGATCCGACTATGTACAAGACAAAAAGAAACTTCTACTACTACTACTACGCGTCTAAGACGCTCTGCTCAACAAGCTACAGTCGAGTCACTACTGCCCTTTACGGCCTGCAACTCCTCGGGGTCCCCTCAGGATCTTCCTCGGGGTCCTCCTCCATCAGATCCTTCTCAGGGTCCTCCTCCATCGGGTCCTCCTCCGGATCCTCCTCCTCAGAATCTGTACCAAAGACGAGCTGAAGTGCCTCGTCTACCCTCAAAGTAGTGTCGTCCAAAAGTGTAAGTGGTGGTGGTGAAGGCACGTCTGAAGTAGTCCTCTTAGAGTCTGAAACCAAGTAGTCCGAACTGGATACCACTGTACGCTTCTTCAGGGGAAGAAGGTGCTCAGGAGGTGAACTAGACACGTACACCTCTGCAGGACGGGCCCTGGATGGTCCCGCCTCAAACTGTCCCCGGGCTCTCGTCCACTCAACACAAATCTCCTCAAGTGGTGTAAGAGGTGTAATACCCCAGATATTTTCTTCCGACGAGAAATAAAAATTTTCTTATTAATTAAGGCTTTGCACGCCTAAGTTAAGGATTTTCAATTCTAAGACTAACGGTGAAATCCGTTTCTGAAAATAAATTCCAGAAGTCGGTTGAACGACTACTGTATTAGGGTTTTCGCGTCCGATAAAATTTTTGCCCGAAAACTCAAATCGAGAAACCGTCTGATTTTACATCACTCTTTTTGCGAGACGAGTAAGTTAGTAAAAATCCGTTTTTATTATTTTTCCGGATAAAATTTGGACTGTGATGTCCCGACTTTTTATCAGATTTTGAAAAATGAAATATGCTTTCCGAGTATGTAATTTATTTCTAATCTAACGGACGAATTAGATTTCGTCGGAAATGTAACCAACTAAGAAATTATTTCTTGATTTTTAATACGTCGTTCTAGACTCGGAAACGAGATATTTCTGACATTTTTGGCACGCCCAAACGCCCCTTAACGAGTCATTCCCTTTGTTGGAGATATTTTATGACTTAATGGAATAGTATAAGCTTAGTCATCTTTCTCTCCCTCACTCCACCAATACCCCCCCCCCCCCCCCCCCAATCATCTCTCTCTCTCTCTCATTTCTCTCTCAAATTCCTCCATTGAAGACATCTCCTTCAAGCTTTCTCAAGCTCACAAGTCTCTCGTCTACCGATTGATTTCATTTCCGACTTTATATTTCGCAAGGTAGGAGTTTCTTCTACGATATGAACCGAACAAAAGCTTGATTCCATCATCTTTATTTTTTTCGGAACATAGGAGGTGAAGAAGCATGATGATTCTTGTTTATTTCATGTTCTAGTATGCTTAAGAATAGATTTTTTTGGATCAAATCATGAAGAAAATCATCCCTCCCCTTAATCTTGTTAATACCGAAATTTTTAGTAGTTTTAGGGGTTTTTCGTAGCTCGATTTCTTTGATGTTTGATTGATGAATTAGTGATCTATATGATGTTAGATGACTTCATGAATTAATTTAGAATTATCTAAAAATAAAAATGAAAGTGTAAGAGAAGAACAAGTGATGATTTGAATGAGTAGATGATATGATATTCATGGATGGATAATAGAAATGGTACGTAAGATGTTGAAGGATGATAATATAATTAATTGAGATTTTTCTAAAAATAAAATGAAAATCGTAAGAGACGAAAGTCCGTCGATAAGTTGAAGCTCGATAAAGTTTTTAGAATATGGTTTACTTATTAGTGATGCTTGATAGATAATGATCGATGTTGTAAAATTTGAACGAAAACGGAGAACGTAGGATTTTTGTTAAGAGACGAGCAATCGTCGATAAGTCGAGCATGAGTAATGATTTAGGTTTGTGATTTGAACCTATGTTAATCTTGTTAGTTAAAGATCGTAACCGTAAAATTTGAGCGAATTCTAAAAAGATTGGAATTTCTCTAAGAGACGAAGAAACGAGTTAAAAGCCGATAGAGAAGTCGAATAAGGAAAACCAATTTGATATTAATGATTGTTGTCGTTTGACGAACGATATTGTAGTTGACGATATTTCCATACGAGATACGAGATGATTTGAGTTTTTAAACGAGAAGTTGTTGAATGAAATAGAAATTGAAATTGAATTGGTTTAGTAAATGGTTAGTTGAAAAAGACGAGTAATGTACGTCGTGTTTGTAATCGAGAAATGTGAAGGAGTTCATGATGAATGATTGTTCGTATTTACTGCCTTGAAACAGAAATTTCGTGAGTATATAAGTGGTTTAACATAAACCGAACCTAGAAAGTCGTACGTCGAGTTAACGAGCACTAGGGTTCCACGCGGACTGTTTTGCGATGCGTTACGGAAGCTGTCATAACTTTTAGCTTGCTTAATGAAATCGAGATCCGTAAATTGGAGAGTAAACTAGACATCTGTGGCTTTCTTTTGGTACAGAGAACATCCCATGTTTCGCAGGAACCTGTTCTGTATGAACTCCAGAACATCTGCTTTGTGCAGAAACTTTCTTAAGTCTAAATTCTTAAGTTGAATTCTTTTTAACTTCGTTCCTTGTGAACTTCTAAGTCGTTATAAGTTATCGACTTCTATTTATTTACTGACCTAAGTGTCAAGTAATGAGCCGAGTCAGTTTATAAATGAGAATTGATCGAGTCTCGTTTATTCGTTAATCAAAAGAAAGTAGTAAAGTGCAAAGGCCTAAAAGACTTAACCGATTCCGAATTTTCTATTTCTTTTATCGTCTCGACTAAATACTAAAGTGTGATTATTTGCGTTCAAAGAAGGAGGACGTCGAGATTTGAAGACAGGACGGAAGACAGAAGGTTAAAGTTGTTCTGTAAAAGATTGAGGTGGGCTTTTCTAGCAAAATAAAATGAGCGTTGCTCGAAAGTGTTTACTTACTGCTTTAATAAGTATGTATTAAAGTAACTATCAGTGCATGATGAATTGTTATATGTGAATTCTCTTGTGCCTCTTTGAGTTAGCCCACAGAGTGCTAGCCAGAGTATTGGATTCTGAGTTAGCCTACAGAGTGCTATCCAGAGATTCCAACTAAACGATCAGATTCTGAGATAGCCCACAGAGTGCTATCTAGAGGGACAGATTCTGAGTTAGTCCACAGAGTGCTATCCAGACGATCGGATTCTGAGTTAACCTTCAGTGTGTTATCCAGAATTAAGTGTACAACAGTATAAGTCTTACAAGTGTTTATGAAAAGATGCATGATTAATCTATACTAAGTATGAAATGTTTTCGACAATGTGCCCACTAAGTGCTTTATGTACTTTGCCCTGGATGTTTGTTTTTAAATGTGCAGGTTGAGTGACGAAGGCGGAGGAGGTTGAGTAAAGGTCATTTATAAGAAAGAAGAATTATGTTATCATTTTACGTTTTTCTGCTGCAAAATAACTCTCTTATTGATGTTAATCTTTTCGGTTTAAGTAGTTCATACTTTAAACCTCGTCTTCTCTGATCACAACTTTGTCGAGCGATCTTTCGAGATTGACTCTCTTTTGTCTAATAAGAATCAGTTCATAGTATATTATCTTGGTTATAAATGTTAAATTATTCATTTATTCAGTAATTCCCCTTTTTTCCCCGCCTCTTTAGTCCAACCCCTAGTCGCACCCCGGCTTGGCCGTCCCTCGGGATTTGGGGCTGTGACAAGAGGAGATGGTAACTCTAGCATCGCAGCAAGCTCTGCGTCTCTCTCTAAGTACTCATCTCCAAGAACTAACCCCTCACTAGGTGAAAGCACTGGCGGCAGCTCCAACAGTGCGGAAAATTCTGGGTCCAAGGCCAACGGCTCAGGCTCAAACTCGGAATCAGTAGGGATGTGAAGGTAGGAAAAGTGCTCCTGAACCGGAACAGTCCACATGACCCGACTATGAAAGAATTGCCTATGTATGACTAGGGCGAACTCAGAAAAGTCGCCGATCGGCTCGGGGTCATCACTGATCAGTGCAATGTGGTACCAGGCTGCGGCATGTGCCCAACCATGCCACTCGTCGGGCAGCCGTACAGTCAGATCGGCTATCGCCTGATGCTTAGAGACGAAGTGACGGCTGCGTAGAAGCGTGCAGCGAAGTTACTAACCAATTGCCCGATATCATGGTTCGGGTCCACCTCATAGTCGTAGTACTCGTCTAAGATCTCGTCCACTACTGTACGCTGGCTCAAAGGTCGACTCTTTCAAGCCGTAACACGTGTAGCAGGCATCCTACAAAGTTTTTAAGAGAACACGGATCAGTAACTGGTAGGGTAATTAACATATCTCAAAGAATTCTTAAATTACAATTAGAATATTCCATTATTCAAAATTGCAATACTTAAATCACTTAATCACAACTTATCTTAATCATCTAGCAATATCAAGAAATTGCACTCAAACAATACATATAAACAAAACTATTTCTCACGATTTCTTCCCATTGTTTCATCTTATCGACTTATTTATTCTTATTCTTCTTATTATTCTTTATTTTATTTCCTTAAAAGGAAACTCTTACGGCTTTCATTTTCAAAAACAAGTCGACTCCAACGAGTCTGTTGTTCATGTCATTTTACACAGGTGACATTCGTTCATTCGCTTTGATTCCCTTTATTCTGTCCTTTCCGATCCGAACGTTTCTTGGATATTTTGAAATCAACGTTTCTTAGAACGTCTATGTTCTCAAAGAATCAGGAAGGTCTTAGAATTCGTCTAAATTCTCATGCCAACAAAACATTTTGAATAAAGAAATTATAACTCACATACTTTCACATAGTATAGCATTCATGCTTTCACATAGTTCACGTAATATCACAAAGTATAACTTTTATACTTTTATTCACATTCATACTTGGCATACTTTATTCATATCATACTTGCATTCTTTATTCACAAATTCTTGCATACTTATTCAAAAATTTCTTCTTAAAAGAAATCATACTTCTGAAATTCTTTCCTTACTTTTGTTCTTTTGTTGAGTCGACGTAGCGGGAGGTTGAGTTGTCGTCTACACTCTTAAACTTAGTGTTACGACCTAACTTTTACTTGAAAGAAGACTCAGGTGTAGAGTATAGACAAATACTCTATCTTACTACTCGAAAGAAACTTGTATGCAGAGCAGAAACGATTGCTCTGATACCACTTTGTCACAGCACCAAATCCCGAGGGACGGCAAAGCCGGGGTGCGACTAGGGGTGAGATTAAAGAAGCGGGGAAGAAGGGGAATAACTAAGAATGAACAGACATTAATAATAGAATAACTTCTATGAACAAGACTTTATTTAGCATATATTCAAATCATAAACCTAAATCGTTATCTAATCTCGACTTATCGACGATTGCTCGTCTCTTAACAAAATTTCGACGTTCTCTGATTTTGTTCAAACTTTCCAATATCGTTCATTATCTATCAAGATTCAGTAGTATGCAAATCATATATTCAAATCATTAACGAGTCTTGACTTATCGACGACTTTTCGTCTCTTACATTTTCTATTTTATTTTTAGAAAAATTCCAATAAATTATATAATCATCCTCAAATATACTACATCTCATTTTTATTATCATATCATGTAAATCATAACATATACTTATTCAAATCATCACTTCTTCATCTCTTACATTTCTATTTTTAGTTTTAGAAAATTCTAAAACAATTCATGTGATCATCTATCATCATATAGAGCACAATTCCACTAATCAATCATCAAGAAAATCGAACTAACAAAAATCCCTAATTCTTCCTAAAATTTCGGTAATTACAAATAAATTAGGAGGGATGATTTCTTCATGATTTCAATCCATAAAACCATTCCTAAGCATACTATAACATATATTAAACATAGATTCATCATCTTATTCCATCTCCAATATTTCGAAAAAAAAAGTTGAGGGAAAAGGATTCTTGTTCGGTTTAATCTCGAGAGGAAGCTCTTACCTTGTCGAATATGGAATCGAAACTAAGATTGATCGGTTGACGAATGACTTGGAGAGCTTGAGAAAGCTTGAAGAACTCTTTAATGGAAGAAAGTGAGAGAGAAATTGGGGGGGAGGCGGGGGGGGGGGGGGGGTAATGGTGAGAGAGGGAGAGAGGGGATGACTAGGTTAGTTATGTATAAAGTGAGAAAATATCTCAAAAGGTCATGACTCACCTTAATAGGCGGTTTTGGGGGATGGGGGGGGGGGGGGTTTAATTGCCAAAAATATCTCGTTTACGGGTCTAATACGACGTTATAAAAATTGAGAAATAATTTCTTAGATGGTTACGTTTTCGACGAAATCTAATTCGACCGTTAGATTAGAAATAAATCACATACTCGGAAAGCATATTTTGATTTCCGAAATCCGATAAAAAGTCGGGATAAGACAGTCCAAAATTCGCCCGAAAAAATCATAAAAACTGACTTTCTCCGGTGAACTCGTATCGAAGAAAAAGTGAATGTAAAGTCTGACGGTTTTTCGATCTGAGTTTTCGGACGAAACTTTTATTGGACGCAAAAACCCTAATACAATAGTCATTCGACCGACTTCTGGAATTTATTTTCAGAAACGGATTTCACCGTCAGTCTTAGAATCGAAAATCCTTAACTTAGGCGTGCAAAACCTTAATTAATAATTAAATTTTTATTTTGACGACGGAAGAAATATCCGGGGTATTACACGCGACCACCAGAAATGCGTCTGCCGGAATCCCCAACAAAGAAGCACCCTCCAATCACAACGAAATCGAGCAATTTAAAATGCAATGATGCACGATTTTCAACCAAAAACAATAATAAGATGTCGCCGATGATCAATTTCCAGCAGAGATGCCGGAATTCGAAGATGACGGCGGCAGAAAACCTAAATTCCGATCTACCTCAAAATTGAACCAAATCGAACAACTCAGGAGGCTAATATGTTTGATTTTTGCCCAGGAACAAAAGCCTATAAATGCCGTTAAGCGAGTCCAGGCGGAGAAGCCTGAATTTGAAACTGAACGGACAACGGCGTAGGAACTCTAACAAATCAATTTCGCTGAATACTTCACCAAATCGAGCAATTCGAAAGCCTAATATGCTCGACTTTTACCCAGAAATAAATAACTGTAAACGCCGTTCGCTAATTTGCACCGAGGATGCCGGAATTTGAAAGAGAAGATCGACGACGTAGAAAAACCAAAAACTGAAAACGGGCTCAAAACTTAATCAAATCGAACGATTCTTCGAATTTCTCCCAAGATGCTAAAAATGTGATCGATTTTGAAGATTGATGGATGAAAATCCGTCAATTTGAATGAAGAAGAAACGGGAAAAGCTTAGGGTTTTTTGCGGGTTTTTCTTTTTTTCCTCATCTTCCCATTGATTATGAATATCTGATTAGGCAAATAAAGAAGTACTTTCCTCACCAAAAATCCAAAATCGAAAACGCTGCTTCCGACGCCCGCCGGTGGCCACACTGCTGCCGCCATCGTCCGGGCAAGCTACTGCTGTCGTCTTCCGCGCGCTGCTGTTGTAAATCAGAGTATGTTAATTCGAATTTGTTTTTCCTTTTATTTTGATTTGTGTTGCCGCTTGCATTTTGAATCAGACTAATTCAAATCGAAGTAAAAGTATAGAATTAAGTTAGAGATGGGTGATTGTGAAAGAAAGTGGGTTTGTGTGTGAATAAGAATTTCAGCAGCAGATTGCAGTGTTGTGAATATTCAAAAAAAAAAAAAAAAAAGTAGAGCATGCCTGTTAACATTTCAACCAACCTTCCCAACAGCGGACAGCCCCAATTTTGATGCTGGAATTGGAAAAATGGTAGCTTTTGCCACCGTAGCCAAATCGTTGAAGAATGCAAATCTTCAGAACTCTATTACGCATGTGTTCAGATTCCAGAATGCTCGAACTTTCTTGGTGCAGTCTGCTTCCAAGTCCGTCAAATTGCACAAACTCACTGATTCTGATTCTGGTATATGTTTTTAGTTTATGCCGTTTTGTTGTGTCAGATTATATGCTCCCGAAATTCGTCATTTTCTTTTTTTACTTTTTGATGATAAATTTCTTTATTGTTCTGCATTTTTTTGGTTTTGTTGTGTTGGATTGGATGTTGACTAAATTAGCAGTAAATTGAGCATGTCGCCTTTCTCATTGAGGTATGTTATGTTAAGGAGTTTGTGAAAATGGCAAATCAGTAGAAATTTGTGCTCGAGTTTGATTAAGATACTAACTGTGGGTTTGGTAGAGTAACTAGGTTTTGATCAAATCAATATCTTTTGCTGGAGTAGTTCATTGACATTCAATTAATTACCTGGTAATGTGCTTCGTGGTAGACTGTGAATGTGTGTTTAACCATCTCTAAGAATTTTGCAATGATCAGTTTTTGTGATTCTAAGCCTCTGTATTTTTTAGTTTGTATTTTTTAAGAGTCTCTTAAACTACTTGCTAAAAGTGGAGTTGGCAAATGTGCCGGGATGGAAGTTTTCCATGTTGTGTTATTGTAATAAAAATATACATGTATGGAGGTTAAAATGGAGGTTGGGGTTTGGAAGGAAACTTATAAAGAATTAAAGAAATGGACGAAATAGACATATATGTTTGGTGTTTGTGATTTAACGAACATTGTGTCGAGAAGCCTATTGGACAAGGGTGTTGAAAACGGTAACTTTCTTAGTAGTTTGATCTTTTAGTAACATGTTTTCCACTGTAGGTTTATTCTCAGTTAGTTTTCATTTCTGGTACTAGAATCATGTTTACTTTTCGAGAATTGTCATCATATCAAGATGAAGATGGGAAGTTGTATGTTGTATGAAGATGGGAAGTTGTATGTTGGATGCTGTTTGGGAATGTTTGGATACATTCTGGAAAATTTGTACGTTTACATCTCCAAATTAAAGAAAAATTTAGCTGAGGATTATTGGTTTTTAAGTTTCAGAATTTTGAGCTAGGGCATTTTGCTTTAGCATTCGTTTGAATACTATCAACTATCTATTACCTACAGGGATTTGGGAGGTTAACTTGGAAAGGCCTAGCATGAGAAATGCTATTGGAAGAGATATGCTGAGAGGATTGCAGCATACACTAGAATCTGTTCACAGAGACGAAACAGCAAAAGTCTTGATGTTCTGCAGTTCAGTCCCCAAAATATTTTGTGCAGGTGCTGATTTGAAGGTAGAGTACTTAGTTCAATCCGTATGTTCTGATATCATGAACTTTATAAGCTATAACTAGTAAAAAAGTTAATAAATGTTAGAGTTTTTAATAAATTAGAAGTATAGCCTGTATTTAGAATTATGACAGTTTTGTTGGTTGAATGAACTTAGAAATGAACTTAAGGTTATGTGCTTTTTTCTCTGGTCATATTTCTATTTTAATCTGCCCGACAATTTACTTCCTTTAGAAAGTGAATTTTATAGGAGAGGAAGACAATGGTTCCATCTGAAGTTCAAGAATTTGTGCACTCACTACGCTCCACTTTCTCCTACTTGGAGGTGATGCTCATCTTTCCTGTTCTTTCATGGCAGGTTATGATAATAATTTGATGGATCAATTCTTAGCTGTTTACTTAATTATCTATGAATTTTGTACTTGAGTGAATTTAGGCACTTTGTATTCCTACAATAGCTGTCATCGAAGGCGCTGCATTGGGTGGTGGGCTTGAAATGGCTCTATTCTTTGATCTCCGGATATGCGGGCAGTCCATATTTTTGCTTCGACACATAAACTGGTAAATTGCTGCAATATCTTGAATCTTGATACTTACATAATGATTCGAACAGGGGAAGATGCTTTGCTAGGATTACCAGAAACGGGACTGGCTATCATTCCTGGGTATGACTCGTATACACATTTTTGGATGCTATTGCGCCTTTTCAGAGAATATCTTAACGTGAAGAACAACCTCTTTCAGCACCGGGGGAACACAAAGACTTCCTAGATTGGTTGGAAAATCAATAGCAAAAGAACTTATTTTTACTGGTCGAAAAATTGTTGGCAGAGATGCTCGATCCATGGGTATGTCTGATTCGAGTATCCACGTTCTGGTTTCATATTCAAATGTGAAATCTGAGTTGAGGCTTCTATAGCATGCCGTTCCCTAAATGAGGTATGCTAAAGATAGATTTTATTGCAGGTCTTGTTAATTACAGCGTACCTGCTGGCAAGGCTCACTCGAAAGCTCTGGAAATTGCTCGGGATATAAATCAGAAGGTAAGTAACCAACTGCTACTCGATTTCATTTTGTACAAAGAATGCAAGCTTCCAATTTATATGATTCTATGTCTCTTTTATTCATCAAAATAGACATTGCATATTCTCCTTATGTTATTATAAGCACGTTGTAAAGACGCGCATCATTATCTTTAAAGTCGTCTGCCCCTTGTTGAATCCACTTCATCTTTTTGTAATGCACTTTTTTATACGAAAACCAACCTATGCAAATGAATAATATAGGCTAATCTACTACATGCTTTGATAAATTCAAAAAATTGAGTTGAAAGAGTATCGTGTAAGACAGGCTGACGGGACAAAATCCGTCATACGGGTCATTACGTGGATCCAAATAAAATGAAACTTTAGTAAAATACAAATATATCCGCCTGATGGATTTTGACCCCGTTAGAGAGTCTTACACGAGTTTTTATGCTATGAATACATTTGAGCATGTAATCCTTCAAAATACTCAACCTATGTACTGTCAATCCATCTTATCACCCAAAATAAATGCTCAATCCTAACAAAAGCCGTTGGGTCGATTTCTGCGTGTTTTTTCGATTTCTGATTTTCTTGGTGCAGGGGCCGGTGGCAATAGGAATGGCAAAACGAGCCATCGACGGGGGAATGGAGGTGGATAGATCATGCATACCAAGGATCGTTTGGAAGGGTTGGCTGCAGTTTCTGAGAAAAGAAAACCTAATTATGCAGGTCAATAAGATGCACATTCCAGCTTAATTTTTATCCAACTTGTAAAAATATTAAATTATGGCTATTGTAAAATCAGAAATCTTTCATTAGTTTTCACGTTTCTCTTTGTGAAACATATTTTAGTCTTCACGATAAGCTTTAAATCTATATATAATGATTATTTTTACAAAAATCAAACTTGCTCTTTCACGAAACATGAATAAAGTAAATAATTGATATTTTGAATCAACGCATGCAACAAATTTTATTTTATATGTTTGTATGTATATTAGAGACGGATCAATTGAAGAAACAAGGTTTGACAGGAATGACCTTCAACAGTGCCAACCTTGTTGACATGATTAATTTGGTTAAAATACACGAATTAAATTGAGGTATTGTAGGATTCTAACCGTTTTAAAGATAAAAATATTAATTTTAGTAATAACTTTTAAAAGTTATTAATTATAGCAATTTATGATTTTTGTACCCTTATTCGAATTCTCATTATTCTTTATGTGAATTCCAAGTATTTTTTCATGCGAATTCCTCTTTTTTTTCATGTGAATTTCTATTTTTTTTCATGTGAATTCGAATTAGATATGAAATCAAATAAATTGTAATGTTATTTCACATTATTTTTTATGTGAAACCCCATTTTTTATGTGAATTCCTATTATTCTGCTTGTGAAACAATTATAATGTGATTTCACATTATTTTTCATGTGAAACCACACAAATTATAATGTGATTTCACATATTTATTCATATGATTTCCCACAAATATATTTGGGATCACGATTTTCAGAATTGATAAATAGAATAAGGGAAAAAGGGTAATTAAGTCTATAATTGCTATTATTTGATAATTTTAAAAAGTATTACTATAATTAATATTTTAACTCTTAGAATTGCCATTTCTGTATTTTACTCGATTAAATTTATCCTGTTTTTTATTCTTACCACGACCTTTATTGTTGAGTTTTTTGGAACAATTCTATATAGAATAATGACAAAAACTTGGGTGCAACTGTTCCACCGTAGAACACCCGCCCATTTGACCCGACCCGCCTTAACCTGACCCATTTGACCCGGGTTTGACCCGGTCAAACCCCCCTTTGACCAGTTTTTTTTTTTTTTTTTTTTTTTTTTTCCAGTTATTTTTTTAATTTATTTTTGTTTGCCGCTTCTTCTATGGTCAAAACGCGAGCGAGCCGTAAAAATCCAAAATGTTGCCCGCCGATTATCCTTATTTTAGTAATCGGAGCGAAGGCGGAGCCGTAAAATCGGAGCCGAAGGCTCCGACGGGGACAAAAAATCTGGAAATTTCAAAAAAAAAAAAAAAAAAAAAAAAAAAAAAAAAAAAACTGGCGCGTGGACCTCACGCGCGGGGCGGGTCGGCGCGTGGTGGGTCGGGTCGGGTCATGTGGATATTTCCACGGTACATACCTATGTACCGGAGTCCAACTCTAGAATAATAGTCGTTTTCTCTCACCAGATGTCCACGTCATGAAATTCAATTGCCACGTGAGACATGATTTCTCCCAAGTTGATTTGTGGAAAAATTGCAAAAGAAAATTAAGTTCATGTATTAAGAAACAACTTTTAAACACCGTTGAAAAACTCAAAACAAGGTAAAATTGGTGTCTTCTGTTAGAAATTAAAGCTAGCTCCTTTCGCACGGGTTCCTGATTAAGCTTTATGATTGCAAGATCGAATGACACCAATGTATTCTAATTTAAATTTGGGGGAAATCATGTCTTACGTGACAACTGAATAGCCACCCCAAAACAACCACTCCTCTAGTCCCCTCCTCCACCAGATACTCTAAAACAATAACCTTTCCATAAGGCAACTACTTTGCACCTACTTTTTTCTTATTAGTTTTCATGTAATTTGGAAATAAGAAAAATGCAAGAACAAAAAAATTAATTAATACAATAATAATCAACCCAAATCATCCTAATGTATTAAATCTTAATCTCATTTTAAGACTGCAAAATCAAACCTGCCTGCTTCTACATGCTTTGAAGTTTCAACAGAGAAAGATATTCCCTCATATTATATTATATTATGATACATGCATATATAAATACACTCATATATATGAACACATACACACTTTCCTAAAAGAATCAACCATGGGAGCCATAGCAAAATTAGTGTCTTATCCCAACAAAATTCTTTCCATATTTTTCCTTAGAATCCTGCCGGAATTGCTTCATCTAGCCATACCATCCGCATGCATTTTCTTCAATCACTATCAGATCTTCGCGACGAGGCGTGATTACGCGGAGGCGATCAAGAACAGCACCTCCAAATTCTACTACCGGAGGAAGTTGGCGGCGGAGGATACCAGCGACGAGTGCAGCGTCTGCTTATCTGATTACGCGGAAGGGGAGGATTGTTGCCGGCTGGCGGCATGCGGCCACGCATTCTACCAGCGCTGCGTGGAGAGATGGCTAATGAGAGGGTTCGTCGTGCCGACGTGCCCGTTGTGCTGGGCCGTAGTGGTACCGGAGGTGGAGGCGGCGGATTATCAGCGCCTGCAGATGGAGGAGAATGACCGGATTGAAAAGGAGTTTGCTCTCGTCTTGTTGAATGCATTGGATGGTGGGAGATGTAATAATGGATTTTTTTAGTTTAATTTGTTCAATTTTTGTAGGTTTTTGGTTGGGTAATTAATTAATTGGATTGATTTTCAAGAAATTGGTTTGTGCATATATTAATATGCATGAATATTGCACAAATATTCCTTATTTTATATATAAATATTGCTTATTGAATATGTATAAAATATTGGATAATAATGATCAACAATAATTAACACACGTATCGAATTATTATACCGTAAATCAGATCGATAAATCTTCTTTTCTCTATTTGTGTGTTTCATCCTCTGTTTGTTTCAATGGAATATGAACTTATGGAGCGTGTCAGTTTGATGGCAAATACTCATATACGACCGGTCGCATGTCATGTGCACGTGTAATACAAGCGCCGCGCCCACGCGCCGCGCTTGTATTACACGCCCATGTATTTTTTTTTTTTAATTTCAGCTTTCTATAAATTCAGTTTTTTGTTTCAGTTTTTTTTCCTTTTTTCAAATTTCAATTTTTAAAAAACAAAATCCACTTATTTTGTTCCACCTTTTTTTTGTTTGCCGCTTTTTCTTTAGTAATCGGAGCCGAAGGCGGAGCCGTAAAATCAGAGCTGAAGGCTGAGCCGAAAAAAAAATGACCTGGTCAATAGGTCAACCTGGATTGACCGGGTCAATCTGACCCGGACCCGGTCACAAGGGATCCGGTCGCAGGGGAGAGTGTCTCGTGTTTGATAGATGGGAGATAAAATGTATAAGCCGGTTATGAAAAAAGAGGTCTTGAGAATGTAGTTGAGCAGTAGCTCAAATGATAGCATTTCTGCTGTCAAAAGAACAACTCCGAAACCCCACCCAAGAAGAGCAACGTCGAGTAACAAGAGAGAATGTTCACTAAAGACAGATATAAGTGTATAAGTCCAGACGACCACAACAGCAACAACACACAAGTACTGTGATATGGAAACCGCATCGAGAATCACCTTAATCAAATCTCTTTTCACGACATTGGCGTTCATAATCATGTCTTCAAGGAAAGATTCATCTGAATGGTTGTCGTCAAACCCGGGTTGCATCCCCCCGTAAGAAACTGTTCTCCATTTATGAATTGGTGGAGACGAACTATTATGAAAGTGTGATTCCATTTATATACCACACTATATGACACCTGATAAAATATTTATCTAGAAAACTGTTAGCACCAAATCAAAATGGCAGCAAGAATACAACCATACAAGAAAACATTTCACCATTTTTAGCAATCTTTGGATTACCATCATCATCCTCAAATTCCTTTTAATGCAACAAGTCAATGATATTCAGTGCAAGATTTGGCAGCAAATCACTTGCATTAATTGCCTAAAATAACAAAATCATGCTTCAAGGCATATTTCTTTGTTGGGGGTATAAGCAAACTCAACAGCAGTACTACTATGGAGATATCTCTAGGGCAATTAATTCATCTTCAAACACATATGAATGACTAATATTCAGCGACAAAGCTACCAAGAAACAACCAACAAAATACATAATGTAATTTTTTGGTAACTGTTTCGTGTTTTATGATGTTGTTTGGCAAATAGCATCAAACATGGCACACATTGAAGAATGCGAGTGTTTTGGCTGCAGAAAATACCAGATTAGTTGAACGATTAATTTGCAATTATCAGTAGCTTGAAGGACTGCTAGGAAAGGCTGTTGGAGTTACCAAGTTGCTGCAGCAGTTTGTTATTTCAAGTATTTGGGGTTGTAACTTTCTTAGCCTTCTTTTGTATGTGTATAAGTAGTGTTAACAGCTTATGAGTTGTATCTAATATCTTGTGATAAAATTAGAAGAGAGAGAGAGAGAGAGAGAGAGAGAGAGAGAGAGAGAGAGACAAACACGAAAGTTTCCAGAAGAGAGAGAAGGGAAGTTCTCGATTTCACCTTCATCTGTAATGATTTAGCTCGTCTCTAATCAATAATGTATCTCCGTTAACCCCAAGTGGATGTAGGCTGATTTTGGCTGAACCATGTACATCGTGGTGTTATTTTAGTTTTGAGTTTTTTCTGTAGAATTATGGCTGTTAGATTTGAAGATAGTTTCTGCTGCTATCTTGATCTAAAGCCTAACAATTGGCGTCGTCCGACAAAATCTGACTCACGGCGGCGAGTCGAGAAATTGATCGAAGATTGCAGTAGCGGTGAAGAAGAAATCTCGGTGGAAGGTAGTGAGCGGAGCCACATCTAATCGACGGAGTAATAGGATCGGTCTAAATTTTTTGATAGGGAAAGATCACAAAAAAAATTTCTAGCGACAGATCGCGAAGATAGCCAAGATCGATTGAAGAAATCGCAGTGGCAGTTTGGTTTAGATCTTCATATTCATGACGATGATGAAATTCGACGTCGAGAAATTCACGGGCAAAAATGACATTGGCTTGTGGAGGATTAAAATGAAAGCAATACTGACGCAACAAGGTCTTGCCGATGCACTGAAGCCCGAGAAGGCTGTTGTGGAAGAGAGCAGCGGCGGTGACAAGAAAGACGGTGAAGAAGGCAAGAAAGCGGATGGAGGCAAGAAGATGGATAGAACTGAGATGTTCGAGAAGGCTCATTCAGCAATAATATTGTGCCTTGGTGATGAGGTGCTGAGGGAGGTCGCCAAGGAGATGACGACAGCACTGGTATGGGCGAAGCTCGAATTTCTGTACATGACCAAGTTGCTCGTAAATCGATTGTACATGAAACAACATTTGTATTCATTCTAGATAGTGGAGGAGAAGGTGATTTCGGAGCATCTTGAAGACTTCAGTAAAATCATGGACAATTTAAAAGATATTGAAGTAAAGCTAGAAGATGAGGATAAAGCAATTATCCTAGAATTCACTTTTAAGATCGTATGAACAACATAGAGATGTGATGTTGTTTGGTCGAGAGTGTTCTATTTCCATGGAGGAAGTTCAATCTGCCCTCAGATCAAAGAAGGTTCAGAAATTAAATGAAGGAAAGAATGAATAATCCACTGGTGAAGGGCTGAATATTCAAAAACTTAGCAAGAAAAAGTTTCTGAAGAAGGATAGGATTGGATAGTGAAAAAGTTTAAGAAGGGTAAACAATCTTCTAGGAATGCTGATTCGGATAGTGAAAGTGATGAGCAAGAAGATGGTGAAACTTGGAGGTGTTTTCACTGTAAGAAGCTCGGACATCTCAAGAAAGATTATGATAAATGGAAAATGAAGCAAGAGAAGAAGAGCAAAAAGCCTAGTGCTACAGACATAGTAGAACATTTTGAGGATGCAGAGGTGTTGAATGTGATGGAAAATTACATTGAGGAGGGCTAGATTCTTGACTCGGGCTGCACCTTCCATGTATGCTCTAGGAGAGATTAGTTTATAAGTCTCAAGGAAGATGAGCAAGGATTAGTTAGGTTGGGCAATGACCAAGCATGCGAGATTGAGGGCATAGAATGTATCAAATTGCACATGAATGATGGATCCTTCAAAATTATGCAAGAGGGTAGGTACATACCTAAACAACACAAAAATCTTATTTTACTTGGTTTGCTAGAATCTAGGAATGATAAGTTTAAATCTGAGAAATGGTTGCTTATATGTTCTGAATGTGTATTGTTTTAATGCTTGTGTTGTGAACAATGATGTTGAAACTCATGATCATAGTGATACTGATATTGAGCATGAATATTGTGAGCAATCTGGCTATGATAATTTGAACAACTTGTTGTGAATGATGAGTTTTGAAAGTGATATTCATGATGGTGATGTTCTAGAGAGTTCAGAGTTTGAACATGTTGGTATTGAAACTTCTAAGGTTAATCTTGTAAAATTGGAACTAAAAATGAGCCATGTGTGTGTTTTAGAACTAACCACAGCCTGGAGCTTTCTTCAGAGCATGTTTCCAAGTGTTTTTCAGGCATTAGAAGTGATGAGATGCACGTATTTGGTAGTTCACATCAACATGAGGAGTTCAAAGGGAAGATGAAATCTAGTTTGAATAGTCATGTTGAGCATGAGATTGCAGCTGTGTAGGAGGAGGTGGAGTCATCTATCTTTGAGGTAATTGATCATGGTTTTGATCATGATGCTGAGGTCAAGGTGGAGTTTGGGTCAATATAAATTTTGGAAAATGAATCCTCAAGTGAAGAGAAGAAGCAATGGAACTCAACCATGATGAAGGAGCTAAAATCCATGGAAGATAATGGAGTTTGGACTTTGGTTTCTAGTTGTCAGTCTAATAAGCTTGTGAGAGGCAAATGGTTTTGCAAGAAGCAAAATGTTTTGGCTGGTTTAGAACAAGAAAAGTTCAAAATGAGAGTGATTGCTCAAGGTTTTGCAGCAAAGGAAGTTCAAATGTTTGCTTCTGTGGTTGATAGTTGTACAAGTGGTGAAGATGTGTTGGTTGCTAGCTCAAGTTATGTAGATTTGCAGGATGAACTTAAGCTAGTAACATCAATATCTCGGTGAAGAGATATAGAAGCTGTGTGATGGGACAAAAAGTGGGAGGAATCGGTTCTGGTATATTATTGGGAATTTCTCCATCCAAGGTGGAGGATTGTGAGTGTTGTGGCTGCAGAAAATACCGCATTAGTTGAAGGGTTCGTTTGCAATATCAATAGCTTGAGGGACTGCTAGGAAAGGCTGTTGGAGTTTACCAAGTTGTTGTAGCACTTTGTTATTTCAAGTATTTTGGGTTGTAACTTTCTTAGCCTTCTTTTATGTGTGAATAAGTAGTGTTAACAGCTCATGAGTTGTATCTAATATCTTGTGATTCAATTAGAAGAGAGAGAGAGAGAAACACGAGAGATTACAGAAGAGAGAGAAGGGAAGATAAGAGATAGAAATAGTGGAGTAGCTGTGGGTTGGTTCTCGATTTCACCTTCATCTGTAATACTTTAGCTCTTGCCTCTAATCAATAATATACCTCCGTTAACCCTCCATGGATGTAAGCTGATTTTGGTCGAGCCACGTACATCTTGGTGTGATTTTTTGTTTTAAGTTTCTCTGTAGAATTAGGGCTCTTAGATTTAAAGATACTTTCTGCTGCTATCTTGATCTAAATCCTAAAAAAGAAAAATGCAGTTACAACAACTAACACGAATATTAATCTTAACTTAATTTAAGTAGGTTGCTTAATTAATTTTTAAGTATGAACTCCCTCATTACCCTATTTAAAAAACTAGTGTCTTTTCTTGCACAACTGTAATATACTATTGTTCGTCACATAATTCGTTTTTGTATCCACAATCACAAAACAAACAACGACAATCTTCATCATCAAATTTGTAGGACATTGGGTAATGCTTTCCTAATTCAAATACTTGTATGTTTAAATTTGCATCACATTCACACATTTCTTGGACACCTAAACTCCTAGAATATTTACTACTTATGAAATTAACACTCTGGAAACCAAGAAACTATTCAGTTATCGAGCAGGATCAAAATTCAGTCAAACACATCCAGATCAAACAGAAGACAGAAAAGTAAGTTGCTTAAATCTAGAATATAAATTTGCGTAACTAGTTTTCACTGGGAAATATTGCCGAACACCCATAGTGCTTTATGGTATAAGTCTAATAGGCCAACACAAAAGAAAAGAGCATAAAAATAGCAGGGCCGGACCTGTGCATAGGCACAAGAGGCCATTGCTTAGGGCCCAAAATTTTTTGGCGCCCATTTATATATACAGGTAATCCATCCATATAGCCAGTTTGACTAGGTTGACTACAATAGTTGTCAAGGAACTTAATATTGTTAAATTATAGCCAAAATGTATTTTTGGGACAAAAATACCCCTTCTTCTCACTTTTTCTCTTTTTCCTTTTTTCTTTCTTCTCCTCCATCTCGGTTTTGTTTTCTCCTGCTTTTTTCTTTCTTCTTTCTTCTTCATTTTTCATTCTCTTCATCTCGTCAAAAAGCCCTAGATCTGAACACATCCTCTCTCCGCCGCCGTTGAGCTTCCTCTCGTCCGTCCCATCGCCGCCGTCGCGCCTCCCGTCGCAGCCGCTATCAAGCTGCTCTCTCTCTCTTGCTTTCCGTCTGTCTACCGCCGCCCGCCGCCGCCGCTATTGAGCTGCACTCTCTCTCTCTCGCTATTCGTCTCTCTACCTCCGCCGCTTCTCTGCAGTCGCCGCCCAGCAGTCGCCGCTATCGATCTGTCGCCATCCCATCGCCGCCATTGAGCTATCGCCATCCCGTCGCATCCGCCGTCGCCCTCCAGTCGCCTCCGCTGTCGCCATCCCGTCGCCGCTGTTGAGGTGTGTTGTAGCCTTTTTTGTCATCGATTGGTTAACTTTTTCGATTTTGAATTGAGTTTTGAATTTCATTGAAGAAGCTTCTTCACTTGCATGCTTCTATGTTATTTGTATATGTTGCGATTTTGTTGTTTTCGTATGTGTTTTATTACTATTTGTGTATTTCGTACGTGCAAACTAATATTTACATATACAATGTTGCGAATTTTGCAATTCGTAACACTGTATACGAATTTCGCAACATATTTGACTTTGAATTTTTGAAATACACATGTTACGAATTTGTCAATTCGCAACATAATATACGAATTTCGTATATAGTGTTGCGAATTTGTCAATTCGTAACATGTTTGAGACTTTTTGAAGGTTTGGATATGAAATTTTTATGTGTATAATGTTGCGAATTTCACAAGTCGTAACACAATTAGTATAATTGTGTAGCGATTTGTGATTTTCGTATCTAACTTTGCATTTTTGTTGGTTTATTTGACGTTACGAAATTTTAATTTCGCAACATGTTTTTATGTTACGATTTGTTCATTTCGCTACACTGTATCTAATTTAAATCTTACTGTTTTTATGCAGATGAGTCCATCGTGCTTAATTGTTGTGCATGGAGGGCATTGGGATGAGAATATATATGTAGGTGGGAGAAAGGAGTATATTCCCATTCCTCCAACGGGTATAAGCTTTCAACAATTTTTGAGCAAGATTGAGGTGCGATTGAAAAAAGACAATAGCATGTATGCATTTGATGTAGATGCTTTAGTTGAGTCACCTGTAGGGGAGACCATGAGAATGAAGATAACAGATGACTTTGAGTTGTCTAGTATGTTGGGGTTGTTGGATTTGCCTACGATATATATCACAGTTTATCCTATGATGAATGCATGTTCATCTAGTAGGAAACGTCGAAATACTAAGGTTTTGAGTTTGCAAAATAAGATCCAGTGTGAGTTTGATGTTGATAATGACGAATCCAATTTTGAGGATGATGGTGATGAAATGTATGATAGTAAATCTGATGACATGGATGATGTGTATGATGATTGTGATGATTCGGCTGATTATTGCAGTGGAGGTGAGCATAATCAAGCTAACACAATTATTAATGAGGAAAAGAAGAAAGAGGTTGCACTGTGGATTGTTCCGGGTGCAGCGGAGCAAGCTTTTATTGCATCTGATGATTTCGTTATACCTTCTGAGCCAGTGACAAATGAGCTTGTGATTGGTGGTATATTTCATGACAAGTTGAGAATGCAAACAGCTATTGGGAATTACCACATGAAAAATCATGTGGAGTATGTGACAGAGCGCTCGAGTGGTAGTCATTATCATCTTGTATGTAAATTTGGCAATAGATGTGAATTTGTTATTCGAGCATCTGCGATGGGCAAGGCTTGACAAATCACTCATTGGAGACCTCACAATTGTGAAATTAATTTGAGATATCATCCTCATCCAAAGGTTTCTTCTAAAGTCGTAGCTGCCGAATTTGTTGAGAATTTGACTGAAGATGGTTTTTTTCTTAGGCCTCGGGATATTCAAGGGAAGTTGTTAAGGGATTATGGTGTTCATGTGACGTACCGAACTGCGTTGGCTGGGAAGAACCATGCAGTAAAACAATCATACGGTGATGCAGACAAGTCTTTTCAGGTACAACAGTTTGATAATGTTGCGAATTTCAGAATTCGCAACACATTTCGTATATGGTGTTGCGAATTATGAAATTCGTAATTAACTTTGCATTTTGTTTCGTTTATTTGAGGTTGCAAAATTATAATTTCGCAACATGTTTGATGCCTTTTTGAATGTTTCGAATTTGAAAATTTTAGTTGAATAATGTTGCAAATTTCAGAATTCGTAATGTCTTATGTTACGAATTTATGACAATGTTTGTATTTTTTTTTTTGGATATTTTTAGTTGCTGCCCACGTACCTCTATATGCTAAAGGACTTGAACCCGGGATCGGTGGTGGATCTACAGACACGTGATGATAGTATATTTCAATCTGTTTTCTTTGCTCTTAGTGCATGTATAAGAGCATTTAGTTCGTGTTGCCCTGTTATTGTGCTTGATGGAACCCATTTGAAAGGAAAATACAAGGGTATTATGTTTATTGCTGCAACAAAGGATGCTAATGAGCAGATAATTCCTTTGGCTTTTGGGATTGGGGACAAAGAAAATGATTCATCATGGAATTGGTTTCTCAACCAAATTCGTAATGCATTTGGTTGTCCCACCGATCTTTTGATTGTTTCTGATCAGCACTTGAGTATAAAGAATGTAGTGGATTCGATTTATCTGGGGATCCCCCACGGGTTGTGTTCATTTCATATACAGACTAACATGAAGAAATGGGGTTATGGCTCTTTTGTTACTGATATTTTTCACGTTGCAGCAACGGCTTATAAGGATTCTGATTTTGAGGAATACATGGCAAATCTGCAACAGACAGCTCCTCGTGCACATGCTAGGGTTATGAATCTTGACCCTAGTAGATGGGCTGTATGCAAATTCCCTGTTCGCCGGTACTACTTTGGAACATCAAATGCAGTAGAGGTTTTGAATGCTAGAATAAAATGGGCTAGATCTTTGCCAGTGTGTTCTTTACTTGAGTATGTCCGGAAGTTATGTCAGGATTGGTTTTTTAAGCGCCGTACCAGGGCTGCAGATAGATCCCAATTGCTATCGGAGTATGCAACCAAGAGGCTAGAGAAAGCTATTGAGGTGGGGAAGTCTATGAAGGTTGAACCTATTAGTGAGATTAAATACAAGGTCATTTCTGGATCTCACAGCCATATGGTTGACCTTGCTGTTCGAGAGTGCTCGTGTCACGTATTTGATTTTGATCTTATACCTTATTCTCATGCCACTGCAACAATAAGGTGATGTTATTTCGTTTATGAAATTGTGTATTTTCGTATCATTCCTTGTTACGAATTTATGTAATTCGTAACATGATTTGTTACGAATTTATTATATTCGTAGCATCGTTTTTCGATGTAACGAATTTGTTGTTTCGTAACATGTGTTGTTACGAATTTGTGATATTTCGTAACATTAGTTTTATATGTACCATAGTGTCTGGTGTTATTTGTTGCGAATTGTGCATTTCGTAACTGAAATATTGTTTTTGTTTTTGCAGTTTCGCCAAACAAGCCCCAGTTTCATATGTGCATCGTTATTACTCGACTGAGACGTGGCTTAAAACTTATGCTGGTGAAGTGATGCCAATCCCAGATCAAGATGAATGGTTTGCACCCGATGATGTTGCTTGTACGGTTGTTGGCACCCCTCCTAACCCTAGGCAAGCTGGTCGACCAAGAAAGAAGAGGATTCAATCTGGAGATCGTGTGTGCTCTCGATGTCATCGTAAAGGTCATTGCAAAAACTCATGCACTACAGTGTTAGAAGAGATTACTAGGGATGAGAAAGTGAGTAGCAATAAACCAAAGACTCGGAAAAAGAAGAAATGTGGGATCTGCGGCATGGATACTCGTTTAACGTGTCAAGACCCAAATAGATTTGGTTGATAGTTTTAAAGTTTTTATTGTTTATGTATCTTTATTGTTGTATTTTTATGTATTATCGTTGTGGTCTGTTGCGAATTATTAATTTCGTAACGGTTGAATTTGTTATTTTTATGGATTATCGTTAAATTCAAGTTACGAAATTACAATTTCGCTACATGTTTGACGATCTTTTTGAATGCTTGGAATCTGGAATTTATAGGTGCATAATGTTGCGAATTCGCAACAGAATTGGGGTATAGTGTTGCGAAATGTGAAATTCGTAACTAACTTTGCATTTTGTTTCGATTATTTGACGTTGCGAAATTATAATTTCGCAACATGTTTGATGCCTTTTTGAATGCTTAAGAATTTTTAGGTGCATAATGTTGCGAATTTCAAAAATTCGCAACACATTTCGTATATGGTGTTGCGAAATGTGAAATTCGCAACTACCTGTGCTTATTCCTTCGTTTATTATCATAGCAATAAAATCATAACAGTTAGCTACGTTACGATATAAACAAATCGCAACGAATCATGTTGCAAAAATAATAATTCGATACAAATGATAGAGTTACGAAATTGCAATTTCGTAAACAGCTGCATATTTACCTACCGCAAGTGCTACTAAATCTTACAAAATAGGAATTGTTTTGATCAAAATATGTGCAGCTAGCAAAGACAAAAGGTCACAAAAAATATTGTTTCAAGGATTGTTCTCCAATACCATGGGAATGGCTTCATCCATGCTGTGAGCAAATATTGTTCGGGCAATGTGGTCGCGATAATGATCGTACTCCTCTTCTTTCTTGAAGCATTTGGGCAGCGGGGTACTCGACAGGAGCTTCTCCACGTACTTCAATGCATAGAGCCCACATTTCACATTCCCTTTTTGTTTGAAGGTATTCTTTGACTTAGATGGAAAACACAACTCCCATTTTGTTAGATTTGGTTTCTTTATCCGATGATGCTCAAAGTATCCGATTTCATTCAATATTTGAGGGATAAGCCTTGCAAGGGGTAGGAAGATGTCCTTCCTATCTGTCAAGTGTTGATTCTCGAATATCCATTGAAATGAGTCGTAGAGCACAAGTTTTTGCTTCTTGAGATCCAGCAGGACCGTCCCCCAATAATCTTTGTAGTTGCAAACCGCTACGACCTACAAGGCACATCGAAACGAAATGTTGAATTCGTAACATGTACTCACGTCAAACTGTTATAAACTATTGATACGAAATGATAAATTCGTAACATGAGATACAGTAATTTCGTAACATGAAAAATATTGTAATAGTTTTAGTTTTACCTTTTCGCTATCGATCCACTTCTTCATGTTTGGGCCCCAATTCGGCTGTATAGCCTCAGCAAATAAGCACAATCTTTCCATCAGTTCTACTGGAACAACCTCTTCAATTTGAGTTTTGAACAATTTGTGATTAAACAGTTCATCAAATTGTTTCTTATCCTTGTGCATTTCTTCAAACACGTCATCAACCGTTTCCTATTAATAAATCATAAAATTATGTTACAAACTCCAAGTAATAAATCACAGACACATGTCACGAAATTATAAGTTTCGTAACAGGAGATGATTACATGAATGTTGCGAAATTATAAATTCGTAACACTAGATGGTTAAATATATGTTGCGAAATTATAAATTCGTAACACAAGATGGTTAAATATATGTTGCGAAATAATAAATTCGCAACATACATTTAATCATCTCGTGTTACGAATTTATGATTTCGCAACATATATTTATCAAGAGATGGTTAAATGTATGTTGCGAAATTATAAATTCGCAACACGAATCAGAGACACGTGATATTAATTTATAAGTTCGTATCAAGGTTAAAACAGAAAAAATAAGTTCAGTTTACCATGAAGTAACATGATGTAATCGCAATATTGGAGTTGATATGTTGGATTCCTGCAAGGGCTGGATCTGAGGTGAGTACATCAAGGTATGCTTCCATGTGATCCTCGTGGAGCATTTTATCTTTGTTCAAGATGTGTTCAAAAAGATCTTTCTCGACATCACAAAGCAATCCAACATTTCTCCTGTTATTTTAAAAGCATATTTAGAAAATAATTTACATTAGTCTTATTAATGTACTAAATATTTAATAAGGAAACTTACACTCCATTGTCCAAGCTCAAGAAATGTTCGAACATGTCTCTACTCGGACGTACGTCATTGGCAAGGAATGGACTCCTATGTACGGGTGCCGGAAATTTCCTCCTAATGGGCCTCGTACTCAAGATCACTTTTGGAATTGCACTTACACTTGCCACAGGCTTTGATGGAGCGTGCACCTTTGGAGCTGGTTTTGATAGAGCGTGGATAGGAGCAGGCAATGTTGGAGGAGCTTGACTCAATGGTTCCGACTTGCACACTATTGGTGGAGGGGGCACAAGCTCGTATTTCGGTGTTATATCATCTAGTTGATCGAAGATGGCATTAATCTGCGTGTCTGATGTTTCAAGCTGCTCACTCACTACAACATGCGCCTGGAAAATTTGTAAATACGTTACGAACTAATACATTCTTAAAACGAGATGATTACAAGGCTGTTGCGAAATTATAAATTTGTAACACGAGATGATTATATGTGTGTTACAAATTTATAAGTTCGTAACACGAGATGGATAGAAGTCTGTTGCGAAATTAAAATTTCGTAACACGAGATGTTTGTTAGTATTAGCGGTAGAAGAGTGAAATCATGAATCTCGCAAGTTCATAAGAAGAGTGGGAATTGACTCCATAGCCTATAATATGATTTATTCTTACCTGCCAAGAGCTACAGCTAGTTGCCTTGAGTTCTGCTTTCGAAAAAGAGATCAAACCCATGGAAGCTCTTCTATTCCTAAGTGTCTCTATTATGGTCAGGCATGCCATTCAAGCTCAAAGAAAGTAGACTCATCCGCTCTTTCAACCTACCGTCCTGGAATTACACTCTTTTGATGCCATTTAGGAGAAGCCTCTTTTTTCGAAGAAATTCCGATGGTCTGTTAGCCACTGATTATTTTAAAGGGTTCCATAACTTTTTCCTGATTGGGTTACGGAAGAACAACTCCGGAGCTTCCGGAAGGAACAACGGTCTACGCCCAGTGGATTTCTCCCTCTCAGGGAACCTAGGTGAGCAGGGAGCCATTCTTCCATTCCTAATCTCTTCAAACCCGGGACGAAATTATAAATTCGTAATACGAGATGATTACAAGTCTTTTGCGAAATAATAAGTTCGTAACACGAGATGGTTATATATGTATTGCGAAATTATAAATTTGTAACATGAGATAACTACATTTCTGTTGCGAACTTATAGATTCGTAACACGAGATGGATGTATGTCTGTTGCGAAATTATAAAGTCGTAACACGAGTTGATTACATGTTTGTTACGAAATTATAATTTCGCAACATGAGATGATTGTATGTCTGTTGCGAAATTATAAATTTGTAACACGAGATGATTACATGTTTGTTGCGAAATTATAAATTTGTAACATGATATGGATATAAAGTTACGAATACTTAATAATATTACAACGTTGATACGAATTATTAAATTCGTATCAATCGTACAAATTGTTTAGAGCGTGATTACACCAAATTTGTCCATAAATTTTAAAAAAAAAGAAAAGAAAAGATATAAAACAACATTGTTTTTCATTTTGACCTTCTTGTTCGTTTTCTTACCTGTTTGGGCTCCGGCTCGTTGGTGGAAAGCTCTTGCTGCTTCTCTTCAATGGATAGGGAGGTTGCTGCTACATTTGTCGGGGGAGAGGCGGAGGCTGGTGCTGACATTTGTTGGAGGAGAGGGGGTGCCATTGATGCTGCTACTGCTGCTGCCAATTTTTAAAGAGGGGGTGCATTTGATGTCGTTGCTGCTGCTGCTTGGTGTGAGTCAATTGCCTTTTGTGCTTCAACTTCGAGCAGCTTCTTCAGGATATAATCTCCCACAGCCTCGACAAGCTGCTGCTGTTGCTCCTTTTGGGATTGCAGGAGTGCTTGAAGCATTTGATCTTGTTGAGTTTGGAGAAGAGCCTCAACCTCTATTCTAGCTCTTGTTGTTGCTATACTCCCGGCATATTCCCCGATTTCCTTGATTAAAGTCTCCCTATCTTCAACAGATTGGATGTTTGAAGGGAGTAGGTGAGCAGCAACAGTAGAAGTAGAAGCACCAATTGGGGCAGCAGCGATGTCTTCATCATCATCAATTGCACGCTTCCTCTTCTTCATATTGTCAGTAGGATCATACTGAAAGGCAAATGGCATCTTTTCAGGATCCTTAGCAAGAGATTTCCAGAATGGTGTCTCTTTTTCCTTTTTGGTGGGCTTAAGTTCCGGGACTAGCATCTACAAAGAAAATAAGCAACTCTGTAATACTATTACGAAAGAAAAAGATCGCAACAACAAATGTTATGAATTTGAAAATTCGTAACATAACTATAAAACCACAACAATAATTATGTTAAGAAGTAAACAAAGCGCAACAAGATACGTTGCGAATTGCGAATTTCGCAACATAACACCAAAAACATAATAACAAAATCATAACAATTAGAACTGATACGAAATAAAAAAAATGGCAACAACACATGTTGCGAAACTAGAATTTCGGAACATTAGAAAAAATTCAAATTTGTACCTTTGAACTGAACGACACCATTCCCTTAGCACTCATATATTTATACCTCAGCATGCGAGGTATAAATTCCTTGCCGTCCTTGCCTCCAATCTCCCTCCCAACAGGCGGTATTGCTTCATGTATCCAAGTCTGAAATTTAATTTCTCATTAGTAGCAATTCGTTGTTGATCCGAATTGTTAAACTCGTAACAGAAAATAAAATCAAATGATATGAAATATCAAAATTTACCAGGAATGCTATGGTATTCCCATTCAGATGGTAGTAGTTTCTAGGCTTATTTGTCACCGCGTCAATCTTCTCAATCAGTATTTGGTAGGCGTGGCTCCCCCACGGGAAGTTCTCCCAAGCCTTGTCATCCTCCACCAAAGCCTACATCCACAGTGGGACCTTCACCTTGTTTGGATCGAGTCCAAGCACATAAAGACAACATAAGAGAATCTTCGCCAACTTGAGGTAGTCGGCTTCAGTCCCCTTTACCTCCATCTTTTTCACTTCAAACTTCTTGTTTATGAATTTAGTCTGCACGCTGAAAATGAGCATTTCTTTGCCTCCCATTAGCTTGGTGAAGACTGAACTCTTTGGTATCCGGTGGGGCTGGTATGGGTCGAAATTTGGAGGCGTAGGTCCGAATCGGAGGCCAGAAACCAAGGCAAACTCTACCCGCAAAAATCATAGAATTCGCCCTTTGACCTTGAAAAATAAAGTTGTTTCATCAATCTCCGGATCGGGTTTGACTTGGCGAGAAATCACAAAGTGTAAAGCTTTGCCGGATCTAGACACAATATCCAGGAGCTTCATAAATGCCCCAATTGCTGATTGCGTCAATGCTTGGATAATTTTTTTGCCAAATGTTTCAAGGACACACCTTATGTCGTTCATTGTGCTCTCACCTCTGGTTAGCATTATCCGGTGGTGCTTTGCTGCAATATTCTTGCGCTTGAAAATCCATTTGATCTGCAGTAAACAAGGTTTAATTCAGTAATCCAGAACGTGTAACACATGTTGCGAAATTATAATTTTGCAACGTCAAATAAACGAAACAATATGCGAAGTTAGTTGCGAATTTCACAATTCGCAACACTATACACCATTAGTGTTGCGAATTGCGAAATTCACAACATTATGCACATATAAATTCCAGATTCCACGCATTCAAAGAGGCATCCAAAATATTGAAATTATAATTTCGCAACGTCAATTAAACGAAACAATATGCGAAGTTAGTTCCGAATTTCACAATTCGCAACACTATACACCACTAGTGTTGCGAATTGCGAAATTCGCAACATTATGCACATATAAATTCCAAATTCCACGCATTCAAAGAGGCATCCAAAATGTTGCGAAATTATAAATTCGCAACAGTTTATGACCGAAATTCAAAAAAGATGTTGCAAATTAGGGTTCTAAGCAAATATGAGAAACCCAAAACCAGATCTAGACATTCAAAGAAGTTCTATGCACAAATCGGAAGAATTTATCAATTCGCAACAAGCCCGGGAGATGAGAAATTCAAATTTTACCTTTTCTTTCTCGTAGAGGTTGACAGATTCGTCACCTTCGCTCGCTTCACTGTCGATGGCGGCTTCTTCCTGCTCTTCTTCTTCTCCTTCCTTTTTCTTCCCCTTTCTCTTGTCTTGCCTCTCGTTCTTCTTTTTCTTCTTCGGCGGTTGGATTTTACCGGTTTCATCGTGCTTTCATTTTTTCTTCCTTTCTCGTGTTGCACTGTCACCGGAATCGGAGTGATTTTGGTCGCGTAGGGCTTTTGTTTCAGATTCTCCCAAATCGACGGCGCGGCTTCTTGCTCTTCGCCGCCTTCTTTATCTCCGTCGGGTTCTTCGTTTCCGTCGGCCTCTTCGTCTCTGGTTTGGCTTCTTCGTCTCCGGCGTCTTCTTCTTCATCCACAGGCGGAGAAGTTTGTTCTTCATCCATAGGTGGAGGACTTTGTTCTTCTTCCATAGATCTGCTTTGTTCACTGTCGGAAGCCATGGATGGATGGCTGAGGGTGGAAGTTCCGCGACGGCTAGGGTTTCTGGCGGTTGCGCGAGGGGTTGAGGCCGAGGGTGGCGGAAATAGGAGGCGGAAATGGGGGAGAGAACTGGGTGGTGGACGGCGGAAATGGGGGAGAGAAATGGGAAAGTATGGTTTTGTGGTGGAGAGTTTTTTTAGAGAGAGAAAATATGAGATGGGAAATGAGGGAAAGTGAAAATATGAGATGACACGGTTTTTTTTCTACAAAACTGAATATAACTTCTACCCTATAGTAATGGTATAATGGTCCAAAAAACATATTTTTGGCTATAATATTATGTTCCTTGACAACTATTGTAATCTAAGGGGGGATTTTGCTATATGGATCCTTCACTCTTATATATATATATATATATATATATATATATATATATATATATATCCAATAACCTTATTTGGGCCACTAATTTATTTATTTTAGTTCGTATTTATAACTATTCATGATTATGAATAAAATATATTATAAAACTCAACAAAATACATACATCATTTTAAATTTATTGAATCTCTATCTTTTTATTTAACTTTTCTCTAGACATGTTATAAAACACTATTTTATTAATTTCTTTTTTGAGTTAGTAATAAGTCAATGTATTTGTTATTAAATAATGATATTTTTGAGAAAAAAAAATCTCCTCACAATATATTTATAAAACAAATGATATTATAAATGATAATGAAATCAAAGAGTTAAATGAAGTCATTTTTTATAATTAAAGTATATTTTTTGCTTGTATTAAAATGATACCATTATAATTTTATATGAAATCTCAAGGACCCATTTTTATTGCTTCGCCTTGGACCCGTATTCGATAGGACCGGCCCTAAAACAGTAACTCTATATGAAAAAAGCTGTATGCTTCTTATTAACATATTAGGTCACTTCCAATTTTCCTCCCTCCTTTCTTACATGAATAGGAACAGTATAAATAGAAAAAACAAAAATCCCGACTTCTTCAGCAAACTTCACGTCATTAAAATAGAAAAAAATATAATTTTTTTTTGAAAGCTACTAAAGAGCACGAAAATGATGGCAGTAATGAGAACAAGGAAACAGATGTGGATTAGAAGGAAAGATGAATGTGAATGGAAATTGGGGACGGTGGGACTCGATTAAAAAAAATAATTTGTACCCGATGACTGAGTAGGGCGATGAGGAAGCATCAGCGAAGGCGAGAGTGATAGGCCACTACCGAGACGGTGTGTGTGTGTGTGTGTGTGTGTGTGTGTGTGAGAGAGAGAGAGAGAGAGAGAGAGAGAGAGAGTCAGTGTCATATCGAGAATAAGAGAACAGAAAAATATTGTAGCACTTTCAAGGAAAAATACAAAAATAAAAAGTCAAAAACAAATACTCCCTCAAAGATTAAGAAAGTTGGTAAAGTTATTTCTAGTGGGGTAAAAGTTAGATAGTAGGGTATTGTTGGGAAGTTTCATTGTGCATGACATGCACTAAATAAAGGTTCCAGATGCACCCACGTCATCGAGGGGTAGGAAATTGAATTTTCAAAAATAATGTTTTATTATATTATTTTATGGATTAACCATGGTGGTTAACTCAACTATGTGGGGTCCATGTGGTTAGTATGGAGCTGTTAGTATGGAGCTGAAGTGACTGCAGGAGTAATGATGAAGTCAAGATATGCAAATCTTTAATGGGGCCTACCACCTTTTCCGATAACCATAGCCAGTGAACCTTAATCTGGGGAATTCGCCTAAGTTATGACGTGTATTACATCGATGATTATATTTTTAAGATCTTCTTCATGATAGCAATTGAATTATTAAATCAGCCGTCAATTTTACATTGAATTGAAATGTGTAATTTTTGAAACCCGATTGGTAATAAGCAATATCAAAATTTCCACGAGTTTTAATGCCACAATCTCTCTCTCTCTCTCTCTCTCTCTCTGTTTATCTTTTCCATCCAGATTTTCCCCCAATTCTTCAGAGAAACCCTAATCAATTGTTAGCTTGGAAGATTAACTCAATTATTGACATAGGATGTTCAAAGCATTAAGAAAAAGATCTAGTCAAGCCCTAATTCCTAAGTTTTTTGGACATTCAACGAGAGGGCTATGAAACTGACCTCGGGCGAAAGAGTACGTAATTTTTAGATATAATTTTGTATTCATGTATTGTATATTCTAGTGTTCAATTTGCATATTCCTTTTCTGTTCGTGAATTGTGTACGTATTTTGCTTTGATTTGTTTTTATATTAATATTCCCAATAATCTGTATATTTCTCTGAGTTAGTTCTGTTTTTAGGTAGTTAGTAATATGCTGTTTTAATGTTTTGGATGGGCATCCATAGTCGACAGAGAGATGGGTTTTGATTTGAATATGGCATTGGGTTTGGAGGATGAAGTGGATGAATCTGATCTTAGCCTAACTGTGCAAGATGTTGTTTACGATAATAATACTTGTGACGTAGAATGTAGAAAGAGAGATTCTTAATGATCATAATGATGCAGTTCTTAATGAGGATTTAGGAAGTCAATATCCATTGCGTAATTTTGATTCTGCACCGATTATTGAGGATGTAGATACATATAGTGATCTTGATCCAGCCTTGAGTGATAAGGGTCAATTGGTTAAGATAGAGAAAGAGGAATCGCCGGGGGTGGATCATTCCATCCATCAGGTTCCGTTTAATAGTCTGGTGCTTCAAAAGGAGGAAAATAAACAAAGAGATATTTCTGTGCCTAATGATGAGGCTTTAGGAACTCAATCTTTAGTGGATAATGTTGTTGATGCTGCAGTTGATCCAACCTCGATTGATAAGGGTAAATCAGTGAAGATAAAGACAGACGAACTGTCGGGGGTGGATCAATCCCTGCATGATGAGCTGTTTAACAGACGGGTGCTTAAAAAGAAGAAGGTTTGTGATGATGCTGATAATAGTAAGAAGGCAGAAGAATTTGATGCTGCTGCACGCTTGACTTGCCAAGAGCTTGAGGAAAAAGTTTCAATTGCCCAAGTTTTCCTTGATTTAGAAAAGGTGTATCTATTGTATTGTGAATATGCACGTTTTAAAGGCTTTAGCGTTCGTAAAGGTGAGCAATGTTATTTTGGTAAGAGTCATGAAATCGGTTGGAAGCTTTTTCATTGCTCTTGTACTGGTCTCCCTACTTGTAAGAGAAAGAAGAGCAGGCTTGCCCTTTACAAGAAATTAGTTATCCTAACGGATTGTAAAGCAAAGCTTATTGTGGCTAGAGAAGAGTTAGGTCCTTTTGTTGTTACCATTTTTGAAGCTGAACACAATCATTCTCTTGTTCATTCCGATCAGGTGTATCTATTGAGATCTCGTTGTAATTTAAATTATGCTAAGAAGTATATTCTTGATGCATTGCAATCTGTTGGGATTGGTGTGAGCACTGCATGCAAATTCATGCAAAAAGAAATCGGAGGTTTCCAGAATGTTGGTTTCACTCGTAAAGATGCTTATCATCACGTTGAACAGCAAAAAAGGGTCATGAGAGTTGAGGAAGCAGATGCGTGGATGTTAGTTGATTACTTCACTAACAAATCCAATTCGGAGCCATTTTTTTGGTGGAAGTATCAGTTGGATGATAGTGGTAGAATAATGAATCTTTTCTGCCGAGATACTCGATGTGTGGTTGATTATTATGCCTTTGGAGATGTTTTATGTGTCAATACCACCTTTTGGACCAACATATAGAATTTGATTGCAGCTTCATTTGTCGGAATCAATCACCATACCAACAACGTCTTGTTTGGCATGACTCCTATATCCTACGAAACCACCAGTTCATTTAAGTGGTTGTTTGAGAGCTTTCTTGAGTCGATGCACGATAAACAACCTAAAATCATCTTCACTGATCAGTGTCGGCCCATGATGAATGCAATTGATGACACATTTCCCAATTCCAAGCATCGGCTTTGTCAGGGACATGTCAATCGAAATTGCACTACAAATTTTAAAAAGTTAAATGGTGATGGTTATGGCATAAATGCGTGAACCTTGTTGTATCTATGGAAGAGTTTGACAAAACTTGGAGCTAGATGATGTCATACGAAATAGAGAACCGTTCCTGGTACAATTCAATGTACAATCTTCGGCGTCCGTGTTCACCCGTGGTATTTTTAGTGGCGGCATGTTGGCCACATCTCGGAGCGAGTTGACAATCAGGGCGCTAAAGAATCTTTTACGGGCTGATATCCCTATTATTGAATTTGTCCTTAGGTCTGAAGAAGTTCAAAATGGATGGCGAGTTAAGGAGAGCAATGAGGATACTTGGGCAATTTGGAACCCCGGGCAAATCCTGGAAGATAATGAACTATTATCTCATGCGGCAAATGTGTACACACGTACTGTTTTCAAATTATTTGAGTATGCTTTGACTCACTCCTTTAATTATGTTCTTGGTGAAATCCATTGCGTTCTTAACAATGGGAATCTTGAATTCACGGCTAGGAGAAAAGGTTTGGGGAAGGAGGAACGCACAATTGTTTTGAACCCACAAACTAATTTTGCCACTTGTAGGTTTTCTTATTGGGAAACTGAGGGATTAATTTACTCTCACATCATCAAAGTCTTCGATCGGAGAGATATATCAATTATCCCTAAAGAGCTTATACTCCGTCGGTGGACTAAAATAGCGAAGAAGGATTTCTCCATTTTTCACGCATTTTTTCTAGCGCCAGGTCATGAACCTTCACTGTTGAGTTACATGACATTTGCTAATCTAACAATGCGCCATTTATACGAGATGTTGTCGTCAGCATACAAGCATGAGGCAGCGCGGTGAAAAATCATGGAGCGCATGAAAAGTTTGGTAGACGAATTTTCAGAGATCATATCAGGCCTTCTTGATGCTGCAAGGGGCGGGGATGAGAAAAAGAAATACAGGACGTCTGGTGGCTAAAAATTTAGAGATCCGGAAATGGTGCCTCCTAGAGGCTTTGCTGCGGCAAATGCTGTGAAGCCTCCGAAATGTGGAAAGCGGAAGCCAAAATCTAAATCTAGTAAGTTTTCACCTCTTTGTGACATAAATAGGAACTCAATCCAAGAAAGTGAAGAATTTCCCTAAAGAGAATGATGAAAATAACCTCAATCCAGATAAAGAACATCGCAATCCCAAAGTGGAACCCGATCTTGATCCTTTAAACAAATATTATCCAGACGATATTTGTTGTTGTTTGTCGCTTGCTTAGTTGGAAAAAATATTGCCTCAATGAACAATAACTTTTTCATTTTATACATATAGTATTTTCCATTCTATATTGTTTTCATAGTATAGGGTTTTCATAATAGGGTTTTCATATTTAGGGTTTTGTTACCGATACTAAATATAATTTGTTGCGGACTTCTTTAAGCCAACTCTGCTTATTATTATTATATTTATGATGTTATGTAACTTTTACTTCGTAAATGAAATTCCATACAATTTGGTTCTTCATTAATGAAATTCATACATAATTCATTCTTGCTAATTGAACTTTACAATGTATCGATAACTTTAGTGAGATAACGTTGGAATGAATATAAATTGAATTAATCAGAAGTTGAGAAATATATTTAATAATTGTATTAAAAAATTTAGTAGAAATCTCTAATAACTGTTTTATTGATAGATAGTAAAAAAAAACTGACCTAATGTGAGGGGGCATGTTAGTTACGAGGAAGCATCATAAGTTATATTATTCCGAGCCTACCCTTTAAGTTTTCATCACATAAGTCATTTCCTCCCATATTAACGAAAGGGAGAAGTTGGTTGCATTTTAATGGCTGAGTTCTTGCCGGAATACCAAACAACTTGGCAAAATGCAGAAGACAAGGTTGTGGATGATTGAAAATCATTATTGAAAATCATCTCTTCGGAAATGGCACCCAATTCATTATTAAAAATCCTTGGATGATTGATTCGCCTGTCACACCAAAATACACGGCGATAAAATGCATGTAACGGAGCCGTGTCCGGCTATGTTGCCATGGGCTTTGCGAGTGATAGTACAAAGCAACCATTGGTCGAAAAAAAACGAGACAATATTGGTTGGATTGGTATGAGAATGGAATTATGAATCCCAGAATTAATCACATGATGAATTTATAGAAGTGGGGGGCGGGGTTGAAACATTGCATCGAACGGCAAAATAGATGAATAGCAAAACTCATACCCTTTCAGTTTTAGGTAGTTATCAATCCAAATTATCCAACTCCCGAAAACCGCAACCATCAAACTTAAACTGAACTTCAAATAATGCAATTACAAATTATTCTCAAATTATTTGTTAAATAGCATGCACAAAATGAATACAATTACGTCATACAAGTTTGTCCGCTCGTACATGCATGCATGGCTACTCACGTCATTCAGGGTTTGGTTCTTAGTGCAACTATGCCTAGGCTTGCAGTATATAAATATAATATTTAGTCATTGATTTACAAAGGATTCAAAATTGGTTGTGGCTAGTGTGATAAAAATCCTGATTGGGTGCGGCCATTCACAAATTATATCGGTGGAGCTGCATTTATATGGGTACAACGTGAGATAGGTCGGATAATGTTGGCGTTCATATTATTTGGCATTAAAACAAATTTAAGATTAAAATGAATGTTAGGATTTTCCGAATTTGGAACTAATTGAGAACCATGAATGCAATTGGACAATTTCAAGTGAAGTGGCATGATTGAGTTTGAAAAATCGATGTCAGTTGTATTTGAAAATAAAAAACTGGTGCAATTGGACCACGTAGATTGTTGGTACTCCATTTGGACTCAAATACGAGCTGCTTGAAAGAGTACCGTCGTTATTTCGAGCCTCGAGAGTTTAGCGTTGCTACTCTAATTCACGACAAATCAAAACCTTTTTGGCTTCCTTTTATCCTTACCAGGCTGTTAAAATTGCTCCCCAAGGATTTATAGTTGGCAGCTGCTTCCTTGGTGCGAAAAGTTACTATCGTCATTTTCCTTCATAAGCTCGGAAAGGAAGACCCAATAGGGAAAATCCTTATACTATTTCATCACTGGGATCAATATGAACTAATTCTTGTAAATTTCTTTATATTAATCCTTGGAATTTTCCTTGTGCAGAAGATTCCCTTAACAACAGTTACAGTATTGGAATAATATGTTACGCCATGCTTGCATGGGGAGTTCCATCTTGCATGCTTGCTTTAACCCTAATTACATATTTAGACGTGAGCTTTGCTGCAACTTTCACTTTTGCAGTTTTTGTCTTAAGCATGTGATGATATTCTCATGTATATTGTATATTCCCATGCTGAATATTATTCTTGTTATCACAAGTATACCAGTGAGTAATAATATTCTCGTACTTTTTATGTTTATTTTACTTTCTAAAAAAAATTAAACAAAAGCAACACTTTTAACTAGAAGAACAAGTAATCACTAAGAAATTTTTGATTCATTAACTCAATAAAACTGCCAGTTCAGTTACAATGCAACATAATTGCCAAATTTCTTAATTTCTATTCTCCAAATAGTAGATGTAGCATCATTTCCTCCCCGGCTCAAACAACTTGCGAAGAATACAGAAATGTGGCTCCCCCTCCCACTCATATACGGCTGCAAGTGGCTTTCTATCCACAAGCCTCTTCCACAACTCTAGAGTTGATGCCGTGACAATGTTTGTGTGAGGGTTGTAAGATATTCCAGACTCATTAATTACGTACTTACATGTAAATCACCTCAAACTCAATTCCTCCATCTTCTTCCAGACAAATGAAAGAGGGAAATCTCGTTGCTCCGTAAAGCTCATCAAACACTCAAAATGGAAGAGCGGTTGTTATTATCTCCCGGAATCCACCTTCCAGCTTGATATTCATCATGCAATCATTGAATAAGATAATTCTCATCTTCAAGAGTCCAGCCCCGACTGTAGAATAATTCAAATTTATTTCTTTCTGCACTTTCACCTTCCATACCAATTATTTTGTATGAGAGAGAATCAAATTCATGCTAGACCATCTTGAAACGGTGTTTGACGATAAGACTGGGAAGATATGTACTTCAAAGGAAGTTTGGAAGAAAATATTGGAAGTAAGTGTTCATTCCATTCAAGAAGTAGGTTGTTCTTTTAATCGATAAATATTGAATATTCATATTGTTCACTATTTTCTTGGTCATACAGATTACGCCACTAGCAACCGTGTACAAGAATAATACGGAGCCTTTCTATCATGAGCTGAGGTTGCTATTTCAGCGACCTCCCTAGTATATAGTATTGTTTTTCATTAAGTTAATAAGATTTTTAGAAACTTGATGAATGATTATTAATTTTATTATAATCTACAGGATTTTAGTCATTGTTATATTAAATTAATTACTTTACCTTGATGAATGGGTATTACTTTTTCAAACTAGTTCCAAGGTCAATTGGAACAATCAGCTACGAAAATTAATTCGAAATTTCTTGAAAACCTAATAACATTAAAAGCCTGCAAAATATAAAATAATTCGAACGAGACATAAACATTTTTGCACACATAAAAATAAAAAAAATTGAAACAATTAGGCCCGCCCAATAAAGAAACCCACCCCACGCACCGTCACATCTGCTGTGATAAATTTGTCGTGGCATTGTTCGAGAATAATGTGTCAAATTGCATTGCTGTTAACATATAGGACTGCAGTTCCACAGAACTAAATAGCTTTCCCGTGACCTAAAGGCGTGCTTTTCCTAAAGCCAATTAGTATAAATGATGTGAACTTTCATATTCCTGTATATTCATTTCGATAAAAAACTCAGGATATTCTAAAGTCTAAACTGTCAAACCTTAAAAATGTAAGATTTGCCAATTACTAAGATGGAAATGTCTAAATTGTTGTTTTTGGTAAATATTTTTACTAAATTTGTAGTGACCAGCGCCATAGAAACCCTAATTGATCAGGCCCATCCATAAATTAAACTAGCACATCTGTATAAAGATGGAAATAGCTAAAATGTGGTTTCAGAAAACTAGGGACTTGTCTTGGCACTATGTGGCAGTTTCCACTTTCCGCTCATTCAAGGCTGTTGACTGACTGTAATACCCCGAACTTTCCTAAGTCATTAAGTATGTATTAATTAAGTTAATATGCCTATATGATGAGTTTTGAGTGCTAAAAATTTTCGCGAAAATAAATTTTTCTATGAAATGACGAAAATGCCCTTATGTGCTCTAATGTGATTTTTCTCGTTTCGATTATTCGAATCAAGTATGTGATGCATTGTTTGAGCTTATTTATATAAGATTGAGCTTGAGTATGAATTTCGGAATTTTTTGAAAACTTTTAAATTTAGATGAATAGTAACGTAAACCGAGAAATCACAATTCATCGACCGACTCCGAATTTAATTTAATTAGTTTTATTTGAAACTAGAATTTATCTTAAGACTTTTGAGATAAATCGGAGAATTTTCCGAGATCATTTGAAGAAATTTAAAAAAAAAAGAATTGCTTAACGACACGTTTAGTCGAGCAGTTTTTATGAAATAATTCGTTAGAAAGAATCTTGGCATAAAAATTAGATAAATGGATTCCTTAATTTATTTTGGGAGATATAAGACAAATTAGAGAGAATTTGACGTCGAGAAAGAGACGAGAAGGATTATTAAATGTTTGAGGGAATAAAATAAAATAACGGGGATATTTTCTACCGGAAAATTTATTAACCGGGCATATTTAGCAGCAATAATTTGCATGCTTATCCACAATTATTGAGCCTTAAGCTATTTCACTCTCATTAGAGAGAATGAAGTCTACTCTTCCCTCATTTAGCCAACACACAATATTCCCTCTCTCTCTCTCATATCTTTGCATATCTTTCTAACAAGTAAATACATCTCCCCTACTCCATAATCACACATTCATCACCTCTCAACTCATCTCCCATCTCTCTCTCATAACCGAAGAAAGCAAGCAGCAAACTCCATCTCTCTCTCTCGGTTTTCTTCTGCCGAGCAGCAGATTTTGCAGCTCCATCTCCTCTCTTCTTCATCTTGTTTGCACCTTGATCATCAAGAGGAGTATCTCCTCCTTCACCTCTTCATGATCCCCCTGCCGTGGAGAAGAAGAACAGCTGCAGCAACTCGTCTTCCATTCACGCCGAGCAGCAGCCTTCGACTTCATCATCTCCATCTCCTTCGAAACCTTTCTTTGATGAGTTCATGCAAGCTTGTTGAGGATCATTTGATGTAGATCATCTCCTCCATATCCAAGATCATCTAAGGAAGTAAGTGTTCATTTTATTCATTCATTTTCAAGCTTGAAATAAGCTTAAGAACACTACCCTATCCATCGATTTTCTTGATAGAATACTAAAGGTTTGATCGTTGTTTTTCAAAAGCTATGATATTGATACCTTGTATATCTTTTCATGCAAGAAAAGGAGTTACAAATCCATCATTTTTCATCCTCCAAGCTATCCAAAACTCCAAGCCAAGAAGAGTTTAAGTTCTATTTCTTTTAAGTATGATTTCATTCATTTCTAAGTTGTGTATGTATATGTAAGTGAGAAAATAAGGAAAGAATGCATGATTTACTTTATTCTTAGGCAAACCTTAGGTTTATGATGATGAGATGATGATCAAAATGAAGATTAAAGCATGATTTAGGGTTTAAAAAGATAAAATAACATAAGGTTGCTAAAAAGCCTTAAAACGACTAAAAAGAAAAAAATAGGAAAAATAGGCTCTTGGTGAGTTTTGATAATTATTGTATGATATGATGATGATATATGCTTATTATGATTTTTCATGTGATTTATATGCATATATATGATGATGATAATTTTTGGTGAATTTATTTCATTTTTAATGAATTTAATCGATGAAAAATAGAGAAATTATGATTAAATGATGATATATGAATTTTATGAGTTTTATGATATTTATGAGCATGATGATATATGAAAATATGATCTAGATGTGTTTTTAAGATGAAATATGAATTTTATGAATTTTGTCAAAAGTTTCAAATTATATGTTATTTTGAAGAAAATGAATTTTTGAAGATTTTGATGAGATATTGTAATGCCCCGTAAATTCCGTACGTTCTTAAAATTTTAAAGTTAATTAAATAAATGGCTTTGCACGCCTAAGTTTACGATTTTGAATTCTAAGACTAATGGTCGAATCCGTTTCTGAAAATAAATTACAGAAGTCAGCTAGCCGACTACTGTATTAAAGGTTAGCGCGTACGAAAAGTTTTTAGTTCGTAAACTCAGAACGGAAAACCATCTGATTTTTACATTCACGAAATCGCGATACGAACTCGCCCGAGAAAGTTCGTTTTTATGATTTTCCGGACGAAACTCGGACTGTGTCGTCCCAAGTTTTTGTCAAAATAATTTTTGTAAATTTATTTTTTCGATTAAGTTTCGTACGTTAGAATTTTAGGTCAAATCGGATCGCGACGATTTTGTGCCGAGCAACGTTTTTCGTCGAACGTTTTCCGTAACGTTGGATCGCACTGGAAAAACACGTATCCCTCCTAAAATCTCTATGGCAGCCGACATCCCTTTTCAAATTAGAGGACATGCATGTTTGATAATGTCTAATTAAGTGACACCTTACCTAGTTACTATTCACACTTTCCACCTTTCACCTTATCTCATATTTTAACAATTAAAACAACCCCTTTCCTCTCATTTCATCTCCAAAATCGGCAGCACCACCATTTCATCTCCTTCTTCATTTCATCACCCTCCATTGAAGAGAAGCTTCAAGAACAAGAAGAAAATCACAAATCTCAATCCCTCCATTCAAACTTCATACAACTTTAATTAAATCTTAAGGTAATTATCTCCTCTATAATCCTATCCAATCATCTTTCTTTTCTTTCTCATTTTTTCTTGATCGAAAATTTAGAGTTTTGGAATGGATGATTTGATCTTGGAGTAATGAAATTAGATGTATTAGATAGGATAATTAGGGATTAAAATTGAACAAAAATAAGAACCCTAATTCTATCCTTAATACCGAAATTTAGGCTTCATAATAGGATTTTTTTAGTTTTCTTCAATTAATGATGAAATCATGCTTAAGAGATGTTTAATTAGTGATTAGAACAAAGAGGAATCAAAAGCCCCATGTTTTGTGAAATTCAATTAGGGTTTGAATGTTGAAATTGGGGGTTTATGCATGTTAGTTGATTTTAGATTTGCAATTGATCAATTGATGATATAAGAAGTTGATTAGTGAATAAATGTTGTTAATTGGAGAAGAAAAACACCCTCTTAATGTATGTAAGAAAAACCGAAATTTATTAAGTGATTAGGGGTTTTCATGTGTTGATGTTAAGTGATGAATTGTTAATGGAATATAGTTGCAATTGATGTGAATTGAGTCTATTAAATTGAGAATTTTCTAAAACTTTTTGTCGTAACGTAAGAGACGAAGATCATATTATAAGTTGAAATAGAATGATGTTATAAAATGTTTGCATGCATAGAAGTGATTCTCGTTAGATGTAGTTTAACGTCGTAAAATTTGAACGGAATCCGACATCTTTGAAAATCGCGTAAGAGACAAACTTTTAGTCGTAACTAATAATCGAGAAGTCGGATGGGAATCCTAATTGGATATTATTGTTTATGATGGAATTTAGAACAACTTTCTAGTTGACGTCATAAGCTTTCGAGTTGATATAATATGGGCTATAGTTATAGTCGAGAACTAGAACGCGTTTTGAATTTTTTTTGTTGGTTTAGTAATTGTTAGTTGAAATCCGACGTTTAGAACGTCGTGCTTTTGAGCGAGTTTTGAGAAGGAGTTCGTCACGTACGGAAGTACGTGATGACTGCCTTGAGGGTCCAGTTTCTAAAGAAATTGAATACGAGAGCTTAGAACGAACCTAAGACGTTATACGTCGAACCTATCGAGCAATTAGGGTTTTCGCGGCAGTTTTGCGACCCTTGAAAGGAAAATGTAATAACTTCCAGCTCGTTTATCGGATTTGTGATCCGTAAATTGGAGCGCGAACTAGACATCCTAATCTTTCCAGTACAGGGCTCATCCCTTGTTTCCAAATTCTCTGTTCTGGACAGCCTCCAGAGTTACTGGATTGCGCAGTGAAATTTCAGTTTCTTGTCTTCTAAGTTGTTTAGTTCGCAACTTAGATTCTTTCGATCGTTTAAGCCGTATTATCTATCGAATATCTCCCTGCTGACCCTAGAGTCAAGTACAGGACCTTGAGTGATGAAAACCAGTCGAGATCTTATCTCTTATCCTTTCATTAAAGAAGTAATAAACGAGAAATTTCATAAATCGTTCAAAGAACTAAAACGTAAATCGCCTAAGTTGATTCTTTCAACCTTAGTTCCTTATAATTTTTAAAGTCGTATTAAGTTACCGACTACCCTCTCTACTGACCCGAGAGTCGAGTATGAGACCTTCCGAGTTCTAACGAGATTTGAACGAGTCTCGTTCCCGTTTAAGTAAAACGAATCTAGTAAGCGTGCAAATGCCTAAAGAATAAAACAACTAAAACTTTTTTTCAATTCTTTTGATCGATTATCTTTTACGACCCGTGTTAAAGTATTACTTTTTTTACGATGAAGGAGGAAGCCAGCAGTAGAGACAGGACGAAAGATCCGAAGTTGGAAGATAGTGCTTATAAGTTCTGTATTTACGAGGTGGGCTTTTATATACTAATAAAACGAGCAATGCTCGGAGAATCTTTCTTTATCACTTTGATATCTGTGTTTTCAAAGTGATATTATGGCATGAACTGTTTTATATTTTATGTGAGTTCTCTTGTACCTATCTGAGTAAACATTCGTATTTTCCAGATTTAGAGTCAATCTAATTAGATTAACTTACGATCGGCTCTGAGTTAGCTGCTAAGTGCTTTCCAGAGTTAGTGCACTTTGTAACCTGTGGTGTATGTGATATCCTGTTGAGGGGTACCAGCCGCGGTGAATTAGAATTGGTCAAGATTGAACGTAACATTAGTCAGAAAATGCTCGCGCAAGTGATTTATGAGAAAAGAGTCAGAAAATGTTTAGTAGACACGGGCCCCTTTTCAATAAAACCCTGATGTGCTACAATTATGAAATGCCATATTTATCTATACTTATAATTATGATTTCAGCATCGTGCCCACTAAGTACGTTAGTACTTAGCCCTGCATTGTTTTCTAAATGTGCAGGTTGAAGCGACGGTGAGCGGCGACGGTTGATGTTGAGTTAAAGGATAAGATGCTTAGTTAGAACCCTTCCGCTGCCAAACTCTGAATAATCTTTTGAGATGTATCTTTGAAACAATACTCTGTAGATTAAGTTTGTAAATATGAACTTAGTTTCTTCCGTGTACTTTTGTTGAGTAATCCTTAGCGATTAACTCTTTCTTATTTATATTCAAGTCTTGTTCATGGTTTATCGATGCCTTTCATGTATGTTTAGTCAGTTAGCCCCCTTCTCCCCCGCTTCTTTAATCCAACCCCAGTGGCACCCCGGCTTCTGCCGTCCCTCGGGATTTGGGGCTGTGACAAATATGATGATATTGATGATGATGATGATGATGATGTTAAGATGTGTTAGATGAATTTTTGAATGAGTTTACAAGCATGGAAATTAAGAAAATGAGAAGATATGATTTTTAGTAATTTTATTGAATTTTTGATAAGAAAAATTGAAGAAAATAGATATAAATATAAATATGATGTTTTTGAGTTTAGTATGAGTTTATGAAGATGTGTTCTTCATGTTCATAAGGAAAATTTGAAGATTTGAAGTTGCTATAAAAAAATTTGGAAAATAATTATTTTTATATATTATTTTCGAAAAATAATATAAATATATATAAAGTGAGGAATTTCATTAGATAAAAATGAAATTAAGAAGTAAATGAGATACTGAGTATATTTGTCACAACCCCAAATCCCGAGGGACGGCAGAAGCCGGGGTGCGACTAGGGTTGGATTAAAGAAGCGGGGAAGAAGGGGGCTAATTGACTAAACATACATGGAAAAAGGCATCGTTAAAACATAAACAAGACTTGAATATAGAAGAAACTAAGTTCATAATTACAGAGTTGTCAAAATTACATCTCATAAGATATTCAGAGTTTTGCAGCGGAAGGGTTCTAACTAAGCATCCTATCCTTTAACTCAACACCAACCGTCGCCGCTCACCGTCGCTTCAACCTGCACATTTAGAAAACAATGCAGGGCTAAGTACAAACGTACTTAGTGGGCACGATGCCGAAATCATAATCATAAATATAGATAAATATGGCATTTCATAAGCGTAGCACATCGGAGTTTTATTGAAAGAATCCGTGTCTACTAAACATTTTCTGACTCTTTTCTCATAAATCACTCGCGCGAGCATTTTCTGACTAATGTTACGTTCAATCTTGACCAATTCTAATTCACCGTGGCTGGTACCCCTCAACAGGATATCACATACACCACAGGTTACAAAGTGCACTAACTCTGGAAAGCACTTAGCAGCTAACTCAGAGACGATCGTTAGTTAATCTAATTAGATTAACTCTAAATCTGGAAAACACAAATGTTGACTCAGATCGGTACAAGAGAACTCACATAAAACATAAAACAGTTCATGCCATAATATCACTTTGAAAACACAGATATCAAAGCAATAAAGAAAGATTTTCCGAGCATTGCTCGTTTTATTTGTATATAAAAGCCCACCTTGATTTACAGAAGTTAAAGCAAAAGCTTCCAACTTTGGATCTTCCGTCCTTTCGCTACAGTTGGCTTCCTCCTTCATCGTAAAATAAACATACTTAAAAACGGATCGTAAAAGATAATCGATCAAAGAGAATCGAAATAAGTTTTAGTTGTTTCATTCTTTAGGCATTTGCACGCTTAAGAAGGGAATTATCTTAAGAATTACCTTAAGAATTAATGGAAGATGTATGGAGTTTGAATAGAAGGATTGAGACTTGTGTTCTTCTTCAAGTTCTTGGAGCTTTCATTAATGGAGGTTGATGAAGTGAAGAAGATGATGAATGGGGGAGTGCTGCCGATTGTGAGAGAGAAGTGAGAGGAAAATGGGTTGTTTTAATTGTTAAAATATTTGCTAAGGTGAAAGGTGGAAAGTAAATAGGTAAGGTGTCACTTAATTAGGCATTATCAACATGCATGTCCCCTAATTTAAAGGAGAATGTCGGCTGCCATGCAGATTTTTAGGAGGGATATGTGTTTTTCCGGTGCGATCCGACGTTACGAAAATCGAACGACGAAAAACGTTGCTCGGCACAAAATCGTCGCGATCCGATTTGACCTAAAATTCTAACGTACGAAACTTAATTGGAAAATAAATTTACAAAATTTATTTTGACAAAAACTCGGGACGACACAGTCCGAGTTTCGTCCGGAAAAACATAAAAACGAACTTTCTCGGGCGTGTTCGTATCGCAATTTCGTGAATGTAAAAATCAGACGGTTTTCCGTTCTGAGTTTACGAATTAAAAACTTTTCGTACGTGCTAACACTAAATACAGTAGTCATCTAGCTGACTTCTGTAATTTATTTTCAAAAACGGATTCGACCGTTAGTCTTAGAATTCAAAATCGTAAACTTAGGCATGCAAAGCCATTTATTTAATTAACTTTAAAATTTTAAGAACGTAAGGAATTTACGAGGCATTATATCCTACCCCCCTTACGAAAAATTTCGTCCCGAAATTTGCATACCTTCTGCAAAAAGATGAGGATACCGCTCCTCATCTTCTCCTCGAGTTCCCACGTGGTTTCTTCTTGCCCGTGATGGTTCCATAGCACTTTAACTATTGGTATCGATTTGGTTCTTAATTCTTGAACTTTTCTATCCAAGATCGATATCGGCTTTTCTTCATAGCTTAGGTCAGATTCAAGAACTACGTCTTGCTGACTAATAACGTGCTTAGGATCATAAACATATTTTCTCAACTGAGAAACGTGAAAAACGTTATGAATGCTTCCTAGACTTGGCGGTAAGGCCAATCTATAAGCGACGGGTCCTATTCTCTCGAGGATTTCATAAGGTCCTATAAACCTGGGTCTTAATTTACCCTTAACTCCGAACTTAAGGATTTCTTTGGTCGGGGATATCTTAAGAAAAACTTTATCTCCTATTTCAAACTCAAGGTTGGTTCGACGATCGTCGGCATACGACTTCTGTCGGCTCTGGGCCTCTTTCATTCTATCTCCAATCTGTCGAACTATCTCAATCATCTCATTGATCGCATCTGGGCCTAGGTTCTTTCTCTCACCTACGTCGTCCCAATAAAGTGGCGATCTACATTTTCTCCCATACAAAGCCTCAAACGGCGCCATCCCTATCGTGGCCTGATAGCTGTTGTTGTAGGCGAATTCGACTAAGTGTAGAATTTCTTCCCAATTCGCGCCTCGGTCCAAAACCACTGTTCTTAACATATCGACCAAAATCTGAATCGTTCTCTCTGACTGCCCATCTGTCTGTGGGTGAAAAGTTGTACTGAAATTAAGCTCTGTTCCCAACTCTTTCTGCATCGTAACCCAAAATCTCGAGGTAAACTTAGCATCTCTGTCTGATATTATGAGCTTCGGTATTCCATGCAGACGTACAATCTCTCTGACATACAACTGAGCTAGTCTCTCAGATCCATATGTAATCTTAATCGGTAAGAAGTGAGCTGACTTCGTAAGTCTATCTATTATCACCCAAATCGCTGTGTTTTCTCTTCTCGACTTAGGCAAGCCTGTGACAAAGTCCATAACTATGCCTTCCCATTTCCAATCTGGGACATCCAACGGTTGTAGCAATCCATACGGTCGTCGGTGTAAAGCCTTAACTTGTTGACATGCTAGGCATCTTTCTATAAACGAGGCAACGTCTCGTTTCATTCCATTCCACCAAAAGTTTCTTCTCAAATCCTGGTACATTTTCATACTTCCTGGATGTGCTGTGTAAGGCATATCGTGAGCCTCACTCAAGATTTCGTTCTTCAATTCGCTGTCGTTGTCGGGAATACAAATCCTGCCTTCATAAAGTATTGCATTGTCTGGAGCTTCAGAATATCCTTCTGGCTTATCTGTTCTTATCCTTACTCGTAACTTTTCCATTGACTCATCTTTTCTTTGAGCACTGATGATCCTTTCTCTCAAATCTGGTGCAGCTTCTAATGCTGCTATTTGACTTGTTATCGTTGCTGGCATGTCAAGCACTCTAATATCCATCTTCTCGAATTCTCGCACTAAGGTTTCTTCTTCTACAAAAAGACATCCTAACTTCGTTGGAGCCTTGTGACTCAATGCGTCTGCTACCACATTAGCCTTTCCTGGATTGTAGTTAATTCCACAGTCATAATCTTTGACTAATTCGAGCCATCGTCTTTGTCTCATGTTCAATTCTTTTTGCTCGAAAAAGTATTTCAGGCTCTTGTGATCAGTGAATATCTCAACTCTTACACCATAGAGATGGTGTCTCCAAATCTTTAACGCATGCACTACGGCTGCGAGTTCTAAATCGTGGGTTGGGTACTCAACTTTGTGAGGTCGAAGTTGTCATGAAGCATAAGCTATCACTCGTCCGTCTTGCATCAAGACACAACCTAATCCATTTTTCGATGCGTCAGTGTAAACCACATATTCATTGTTTGTGTCTGGAAGTGCTAGTACTGGCGCTGTGGTTAGCTTCTCTTTAAGAGTTTGGAAACTCTTCTCACACTCATCTGTCCATTTAAACTTGGTATCCTTCCTGAGTAGCTGCGTCATCGGGCGAGCGATTGTAGAGAATCCCTCGATAAACCTTCTGTAATAACCAGCTAAACCCAAGAAACTTCTGATCTCATTCTGACTTGTTGGTGCCTTCCAGTTGTGCACTGCTTCTACTTTGGCTGGATCCACCTTGATTCCTTCTGTCGATACTATGTGTCCAAGGAACATTACTTCCTTCAGCCAAAATTCACATTTACTGAATTTGGCATAGAGTTTCTCAGCTCTTAGTGTTTCCAACACTATCCGTAGATGTTCCTCGTGCTCCGCTTCATTCTTAGAGTAAATGAGGATGTCATCGATGAATACTAGAAAAAAATTTTCCATGTAGGGGTGGAAGACTCTGTTCATAAGGTCCATGAATACGGCTGGAGCGTTGGTCAAACCAAATGGCATTACTAGAAATTCGTAATGGCCATATCGGGTTCTAAAAGCGGTCTTCGGTACATCTTCAAGTTTGATCTTGAGCTGATGATACCCTGACCTCAAATCTATCTTGGAGAAGACTCCTGCACCCTTAAGCTGATCGAACAGATCCTCGATCCTTGGCAAAGGATATTTGTTCTTGAGAGTGATCTTGTTCAGTTCTCGGTAATCGATGCACATTCTCATCGATCCGTCCTTTTTCCTAACGAAAAGCACGGGTGCTCCCCAAGGTGAAACGCTTGGCCTGATAAAACCAAGATCTAGTAATTCCTGTAATTGGATTTTGAGCTCTTCCAGTTCCTTCGGTGCCATTCTGTAAGGGGCTTTAGACTTAGGAGCTGCTCTTGGTTCTAAATCGATCGTGAAGTCCACATGACGATCTGGTGGAAATCCCGGTAGCACTTCTGGAAAAACATCTTCATATTTGTTCACGACTTTTACGTCCTGAATGGTCTTCTCGGCTCCTGGTTCTCCAACTAGGTACACAAGATAGGCTGTAGTACCTTTCGTCTTCATGAGTTACGTGGCTTGAAGGGCTGATATGATTGGTACGCCTCTACCCATTGAAATTCCGTGGAATTCGGTTGGTTCTTTACTTGGTGGCTGAAAAGAATTTTTTCTCTCGTTGCAGAGAATCGTGGCGTAATTCTCTGACAACCAATCCATTCCTAGGATTATATCTACGTCCCACATTATCATAACATTTAGGTTGTTCGCTATAACCTTATGAGTTCCGATTTCTAGTTCTAGGTTAGAGCAAACATGCGTGGAAGTAGTGATCTCTCCTGAAGGTGTGGCTACTCTCATAGATTGTGCAGCTCTTACAGGTCTGATGTCTAAGTTATCGGCACACGAGCCAGCAATGAAAGAATGCGATGCGCCAGTATTAAACAGTATCTTAATGGGGATGTTGTGGAGTTTTCCCATACCTGTGAGATTGCCTTTTCCCTTGCGCTGACCACCCTGTTTGATAGCGCATGCCCTCGCATTCTGTTGCTGCTGTGCATGCTGCTGGAACTGTTGTTGGTTCATTGGCGGCTGCTGCAGCTGTGCTTGTATGGCTCGGAGAGGTACGGCTTGGAGCGGCTTCGGGCAATCCTTTTTCATGTGCCCCTTCTGTCCACAGTTGAAACAGTTAGGGGTGCCTATCTGATAGACTCCAGGATGGGCTCGGTTGCACTTCGGGCAGACAGGGATGGTAACCCTCCCTGGGTTATTCGCTCCCTGGTTAAAATTTCTCTGTTGCCCTTGCGGCTAGTTCAGCTGATTATTGCCCTTCCACGGCGAGTTCTGCTTGTTCCCCTGAATGAACAACCCCGATTGGTTGTTTCCCTGCCACGGCCTCTTGCCATTGTTGTTGGCAGGCTGCTGATAGCCCCTTTTCTGTCCTCCCTGGTTGTTGTAATCCTGACTGTAGCCTCCGCTACCTCCTCCGTTCCATTTTCTCTTCCCCTGGTAGTTGCTACTGTTGTTGTTGTAGTAGCCTCGATTCTGACTCTGCGCTGGTGCTGACGCAGTTGGTACAATCTTTTTCTCATCAGGCACGACGGCCTCCATTTCCAGTGCTCTTCCCAGTATGTCTATATAACCTAGTCCTCCATGACTAGCCAAAGCGATTCCCAATTCATGACGTAAACCGCCCTGAAATTTCTTTGATAGCTTCTCCTCAGTGTCGACCAATGTCGGCGCATACCTCAACAACTCGCAGAACTTGACGTCATATTCCGTCACAGTCAGCTTTCCCTGCTTCAGATTATAAAATTCGGACTCTTTCTGTGCCCTATACGTCTTAGGGACGTACTTGTCAAAGAAAATCTCCTTAAACTCTTCCCACGAAAAACGAGCCAGATGCTCAGCAGGTATCACCTTCTGTCTTGCCTCCCACCAGTAATCTGCCGATCCCGTCAATTGGAATGCGACACACAACATTCTCTCCTTATCAGTGCATCTGAGGAGCTTGAAAATTTTCTCAGTCGACCTCACCCATAGCTCAGCATCGCTAGGGCTACCAGTTCCATTAAATAGTGGAGGGTTCCTTTTGAGGAAAAGATCCTCAATATCTCTACGGGGCGGTGGTGGAGGTGGTGGTGATGGTGACGGGGGTGGAGATGGGGATGGAGTGATATTCCGCTCATATTCCTATTCTTGGTTATTTTCTGGCTGACGTCTACCACGTCCTCTCGGCCTTCCAGGTCTTCGACCTCTCCTGTTGTTAACATTTCTCGGCGGCATTTCTTTAGTCTAGGGAAAAATTGAAAATTCTCATTAGTTTCCTTCTGTTAATTACACTTAGCACTTACTAGCTCGTTCTCAACTTAATCAAATTCATGGAACAACATATCGAACATAGCTTCGATATTATTTCATTAATCTTTTAACTTTCGAGTTAGACTCATTTCCTCGTTACACGAGTTCATTTAACATTCTGATTTTTAATTACTCGATTCATAAGAGATTTTACTTGATTAAAAACCCTCTTTACGGGTCATGTATATATATACATCCAAAATGAATATTACTTTTTCCTCCAACGAGGACTTATACAAAAAGGGTTAGACTACTATTAGTCTAAACTAGGCTGACTGCCTACTATTTACCGGGTGCACTACAAGCTGCACTCCGTATCTACTAAAGTACTAGAACGGAAACGATTCATAAAATTTCGTATCCGCTAGAGTACTACAAAACTAACTAGTTACTGATCCGACTCTATACATGATAAAGAGCTACTACTACTACTGATATTTACCCATGTCTATAAAGCACTGCCTAACTAAACTGCAGTAGAGTCCAAAAGCTACCCCGAAGTCTGCAAAATCCTAACAACCCTCCTCTGGGTCCTCCTCAGGGTCCTCCTCCGGATCTTCCTCCGGGTCCTCCTCCGGATCCTCCTCCGGGTCCTCTTCCTCGGACTCCGAACCAAAAACCAGCTCGAGTGCCTCATCCACCTTCAGAGTAGAACCGTCGTCAAGTGTAAGCAGGGTGGGTGAGGGTGCCTCAGAAACGGTCTCCTCCAAGTCGGAGACCAAGTCATCCTCGCTGACCTCTCTCGCACGCTTCTTCAGGGGAAGAAGGTGCTCGGGAACTGAACCTGAACCCGACTCGAACTCCTCCCTAGAACGGACCCTGGACGATCCTGTCTCCATCTGCTCTCGGACTACTCCCCACCTCGCGCAGATTTCCTCGAGTGGCGTAAGTGGAGAGGGCAGCTCTAACATGGCGGCGAACTCTGTGTTGATCTCTCGGTGGTCTAGCCCCTCTCTGTACAGTCTCGTCTCCAACGGTCCCCTGATCCTAACACAAACGTCAGGCACAAACGGTGAAGACAACCTCAACAGCGCGGCTGTCTCAGCGTCGACCTCTACAAATCCCGGACCTGGGATCAACTCCTCAATCTGTTGTCCAACCGGTGGTGACTCTGGTGTAACTACCGTCTCCTCATCCTCCTCTGGCTGCTCTAACTCAGCGTCAGACTCCTCCTCCAGTACACCGTCTAGTGGAAACTCTAACAAAGCTGAGTACTCCGGGTCTAAGTCAAGCTTCTCAAGCTCCGTCTCGGCTGGAAAGTGACTGTAGGGGATGTGTGGCTCTAATAGAAGGGGAATCATAAACCTGCTCTCAAAGAAACGCCTGTGCGCACACAGGGCGAATCCGGCGTAGTTGCCGGTCGGCTCCGTGTCGTCGCCGAAAATCCCCAAGAAGTACCATGCCGCACGGTGCGCCCATCCGCGCCACTCGTCCGGTAGGTGTACGATCAAGTCTAGTATCGCCTGACTCTCCCTGATTAGGTGTCGCACTGGGTAGTAGGCTGAAGAAAAGTTACTAACAATCTGTCCCACATCATCCTCTCCATAGTCTACCTCGAACTCGTAGTACTCATCCTGCAACATGTCAACTATGGTGCGCTCGCACAAGGCCAAAGGCTGGCTCTTCCGAGCCGTAACGCGAACCCTAGCCATCCTACAAAAGTCTTAAGGTAACACGGATCAGTAACAGGTAGGAAAAAAAAAATAACTTATCTCATCGAAACATAAATTACAAAATGAATATCCCTTATTCAAATGTAACATCATCACTTAAGTCAACCACTTATTAAGACTTTTAGCAATTCAAGAAATTGCACTCAACAACATATATATTTATATTACATTCATAAAATAAAAGATTTTATTTTCATTCTTTCTGTTTCACCATATTATTACTCATTTTAATTCTTCTATTTCTTTTATTTCTTAACTCATTAACTCTTAACGACTTTCACTTATTAAAACAAAGTATATTTACTTCGTTCATGTTACTTATTCAAAAGTAACATCCATTTTCAAAAGAATTTGTCGTTTACGACTCTTGATATTCGTACTAATTGTAGTCGTCGCTCAAGACGAAAATATGGAATTTAATTCCATAAAAAGAAAATGAAATATAACTTAAGAATAATTTTCTGGAAAACTAAGTTCTAGTTATCGTCGCTAGAATCGGGCGATCGATGGAAAAAAATATTAATCAAGCTTCGCGCTCGACTTCTAATAAATTCTACGATTTTTCTTTATAAAGTTCGATCAAGCAAACTCTATTGAAACACGAAACGAGAAGAAAGAAATGACGTGTCGCGAACTGACGTCATTTACATACTTACACGCAAGTAATGTTCACTTATTTCGCTTAACTTTGATTCCAAATTATTCAATTTTCATCGTTTCGTTCATATACTTCTTAACTCGAAGCCGAAAGCTTCTCAAACGTCTACTCGCTCCCTTCGATTACTAACACGATTTATTGAATCATTTTTATTTGTTTTCCCCGTAGGATATTCTTAGAAGACAAGTTCGACTTTGCCGAATCTTTATTCATGTCACTAAGCACACGTGACATTCATCAGAGGAAGTCCTTCCCGCGTTAGGGATCTCCTTTCGAAATCATTTCAAAACAACGTTTCTTAAAAACGTCTAAGTTCTCGAAGAACCGGAAAGTTCTTAGGTTCCAAGTCTACGTTCTCATTGAACCGGGAAAAATTCCCTAAAATCCGACTATATTCTTGTATCCGCATAATTTTTTCATAAAAAGGAAATCATTGCGCAAATAATTTCACATAAGATAATACTTGTACTATCGCATAATCATGTAAGTGTAAAAATTATACTTCTGTAAAATTCTCATTTTTTTTTTAAAACACAACTCATTCTCGTTTTCAAATTTCACTGAATACTTGCTCATAAATTTTCTTATTTAAAAGAAATCTCATTATAAAATTCTTTCATTTTTCCTCGTTGAGTCGACGTAGCGGGCGGTTGAGTTGACTTCTACGTTCTCAATCTTAGCATCATAATCTAACTCTTATCTCATACTTAGAAAGACGACTCTGATCCAGAGTATATACAAATACCGTGTCTCATGACTTGAAAGAAGACTCGTTATAGAGTACGGATGAATACTCTATATTATTTCTCGAAGGAAGACTTGTATACGAACACCACTTTATGATATTACTTAAAGGAATGACTCGTACTAGAAAGAATGATTCACACTAACTCATACTAGAAGATTGACTCAGAAGCAGGGCAGAAAACGAGCACTGCTCTGATACCACTCTGTCACAACCCTAAATCCCGAGGGACGGCAGAAGCCGGGGTGCGACTGGGGTTGGATTAAAGAAGCGGGGAAGAAGGGGGCTAATTGACTAAACATACATGGAAAAAGGCATCGTTAAAACACAAACAAGACTTGAATATAGAAGAAACTAAGTTCATAATTACAGAGTTGTTCAAAAATGCATCTCATAAGATATTCAGAGTTTTGCAGCGGAAGGGTTCTAACTAAGCATCCTATCGTTTAACTCAACACCAACCGTCGCCGCTCACCGTCGCTTCAACCTGCACATTTAGAAAACAATGCAGGGCTAAGTACAAACGTACTTAGTGGGCACGATGCCGAAATCATAATTAAAAGTATAGATAAATATGGCATTTCATAATTGTAGCACATCGGAGTTTTATTGAAAGAATCCGTGTCTACTAAACATTTTCTGATTCTTTTCTCATAAATCACTCGCGCGAGCATTTTCTGACTAATGTTACGTTCAATCTTGACCAATTCTAATTCACCGTGGCTGGTACCCCTCAACAGGATATCACATACACCACAGGTTACAAAGTGCACTAACTCTGGAAAGCACTTAGCAGCTAACTCAGAGCCGATCGTTAGTTAATCTAATTAGATTAACTCTAAATCTGGAAAACACGAATGTTGACTCAGATCGGTACAAGAGAACTCACATAAAAAATAAAACAGTTCATGCCATAATATCACTTTGAAAACACAGATATCAAAGCAATAAAGAAAGATTTTCCGAGCATTGCTCGTTTTATTTGTATATAAAAGCCCACCTTGATTTACAGAACTTAAAGCAAAAGCTTCCAACTTTGGATCTTCCGTCCTTTCTCTACAGTTGGCTTCCTTCTTCATCATAAAATAAACATACTTAAAAACGGGTCGTAAAAGATAATCGATCAAAGAGAATCGAAATAAGTTTTAGTTGTTTCATTCTTTAGGCATTTGCACGCTTACTAGATTCGTTTTACTTAAACGGGAAACGAGACTCGTACCAATCTCGTTTAGAACTCGGAAGATCTCATACTCGACTCTCGGGTCAGTAGAGAAGGTAGTCGATATCTTAATACAACTTTAAAGATTGTAAGAAACTAAGTTGGAAAGAATCAACTTAGGCGATTTACGTTTTAGTTCATTGAACGATTTATGAAATTTCTCGTTTATTACTTCTTTAATGAAAAGATAAGAGATAAGATCTCGACTGGTTTTCATCACTCAAGGTCCTGTACTTGACTCTAGGGTCAGTAGGGAGATATTCGTTAGATAAAACGGCTTAAACGATCGAAAGAAACTAAGTTGTGAACTAAACAACTTAGAAAACAAGAAACTGAATTTTCACTGCGCAGTCCAGTAACTCTGGAGACTGTCCAAAACAGAGGATTTGGAAATAGGGGATGACCTCTGTACTAATGGAAAGATTGGGATGTCTAGTTTACGCTCCAATTTATGGATCGCAAATCCGATAAACGAGCTAAAAGTTATTACAATTTCCGGCGAGGGTCGCGAAACTGCCGCGAAAACCCTAATTGCTCGATAGGTTCTACGTATAACGTCTTAGGTTCGTTCTAAGCTCTCGTATTCAATTTCTTTAGAAACTAGACCCTCAAGGCAGTCATCACGTACTTCTGTACATGACGAACTCCTTCTCAAAACTCGCTCAAAAGCACGACGTTCTAAACGTCGGATGTCAACTAACAATTACTAAACCAACAAAAATTCAAAACGCGTTCTAGTTCTCGACTATAACTATAGCCCATATTATATCAACTCAAAAGCTTATAACTTCAACTAGAAAGTTGTTCTAAATTCCATCATAAAGAATAATATAAAATTAGAATTCTCATCCGACTTCTCGATTATTAGTTACGACTAAATGTTCGTCTCTTACGCGATTTTCAAAGTTGTCGGATTCCGTTCAAATTTTACTACGTTAAACTACGTCTAACGTGAATCACTTTCATGCATGCTTAATCATTTTTAGAAAATTAGAATTCAAATTTTACATTATTATACTTCAACTTATAAGGTGATCTTTGTCTCTTACGTTTCGTTAAACATTTTTAGAAAATTCTCAATTAAATTCTATAATCAACTAACATTATTTGCAACATAATTCAACCAACAATTCATCAATTTAATCAAACATGTGGAAACCCCTAATTACTCTATAAATTTCGGTTTTCATAAAGATATTAAGGGGGTGATTTTTTTCTCCAATTAACTACATTTATTCATTAACCAACCTCTTATAACAACTGTTAATCAATTGCAAATCAATTTCCAACTAACATGCATCAAATCCCTAAATTCAACTCAAACCCTAATTGAAATTTCACAAACACATAGGGCTTTTGATTCCTTTTTCATTTTAATCACTAATTAAACCTCTATTAAACAAGAATCAATCATCAAATGAAGAAAATTAAAAATCCTACCCATGCCCTAGAATTTTTGGTATTAACAATAGAATTAGGGTTCTTATTTTTGTTCCATTTTAATCCCTAATTATCCTATCCAATACATCTAATTTCATTATTCCAAGATCAAATCATCCATTCCAATACTCAAATTTTTCGATCAAGAATGAAAAAGAAAAGAGAAGAAATCCAATTGGATAGAGTTATAGAGAAGGGAATTACCTTAAGAATTAATGAAAGATGTATGGAGTTTGAATGGAAGGATTGAGACTTGTGTTCTTCTTCAAGTTCTTGGAGCTTTCATTAATGGAGGTTGATGAAGTGAAGAAGATGATGAATGGGGGAGTGCTGCCGATTGTGAGAGAGAAGTGGGAGGAAAATGGGTTGTTTTAATTGTTAAAATATTTGCTAAGGTGAAAGGTGGAAAGTAAATAGGTAAGGTGTCACTTAATTAGGCATTATCAACATGCATGTCCCCTAATTTAAAGGAGAATGTCGGCTGCCATGCAGATTTTTAGGAGGGATATGTGTTTTTCCGGCGCGATCCGACGTTACGGAAATCGAACGACGAAAAACGTTGCTCGGCACAAAATCGTCGCGATCCGATTTGACCTAAAATTCTAACGTACGAAACTTAATTGGAAAATAAATTTACAAAATTTATTTTGACAAAAACTCGGGACGACACAGTCCGAGTTTCGTCCGGAAAAACATAACAACGAACTTTCTCGGGCGTGTTCGTATCGCGATTTCGTGAATGTAAAAATCAGACGGTTTTCCGTTCTGAGTTTACGAATTAAAAACTTTTCGTACGTGCTAACCCTAAATATAGTAGTCATCTAGCTGACTTCTGTAATTTATTTTCAGAAACGGATTCGACCGTTAGTCTTAGAATTCAAAATCGTAAACTTAGGCGTGCAAAGCCATTTATTTAATTAACTTTAAAATTTTAAGAACGTAAGGAATTTACGGGGCATTACAATATTTTGAGTGATTTGAGTAAGAAATGAAATTTTATGAATTTTCTTGAATAAAAATCGATATATATACAATAAAAAGAAATAATGAGAAAAAGAAGTAAAAGAAAATATGAGTTTTATTAGACAAAGAAAAGTATTTCTTTGAAGATGTTAATGTTAGAATGATGATAAGTGAAGATATGATGTGAGTTTGATGTTATTGTTAAAAAGAAATAGAATAATAATATTAATATTTGTTTGAGAATAAAAGAAGATTAAAATAAAAGAAGATGAAATTTTCTATAAGATAATGAGTTAGAAGTTAAGTACATGAGATTAAGAGTTAATATGTTCGTATTTGAGTTCATTTGTTTCAAACGAGAAGTTAAAAGAGATATTATAGAAATAATAATAGAAATGATAGAGTATTTAATTTAATGTAATATTTCCATTAAAAATGAAAAAGTTTGAATGATGTGAGTTCTAAGTGATGTTTATGCTCTTAAGTACGCTTTGATGTTTAATTGATGCGATGCGATGTTAATTGAGCGAAGAAAAATGATAGAAGCTTGAAAAACGAACAAAGTATATATGAGAAAAACGATGGTATTAAGTTTTAAATATTTGATGATTGAGTTCTTGATGATATATGATGTGTTAAGTGATTTGATGATTATGCTTGAGTAGAAATAAGCAAGTTTGCTTTTTAAATCACTTAAAAAGAAATTAAGACATAGAAGTTATCGAGCAGTGAAGTTTTAAAATAAAAAGCCGAGTTTTTGATTAAATGAAACGAAAATTGAGTTTTTAAATAAAGTAAAAATTAAATAATAATTATTTAATATTAAGTATTAAGTTGAGATTGTATACGAGTATAAGTACGTATTTTGAGGAAAATGATGACGTGTTTTAGAGTCAAGAAATACTAAATAGAAGTTTGAATGTTAAATTCAAAATAACTATTATTACTTGAGTTTAACGAAATGATTTTCGTTAAGAATACAAGGTTATTTTGTTAAGAGTTGGAGGTTATAAGTTTTTAAAACGCCAAGAGTCGAGCAGTAACGAGATAACAGTTAGTTATGTGAGCTAAGTAGGATTTTATTAACCTACTTATTTGCGAAGTAAATCATCAATATGACGTGAATGTTTGATTATTGATATAGATGCTCGATTATAATGAAAATGTTTGAGTTGATTGATTATGCTCGACTGTTGATGTGAATATTGAAGTAAATATTTGATTGTTGATGTGAGTATTCGATGGTAACATGAATGATTTAAGATGATGATAGTCGAGAATTAATGTTATGATTTTCTGAGTTTATATAACTCGAGAACTTGAGAAGTATAAGACGAGATGAAAAATAATTTCTCGTTTTGCCTGAGAATTATAATATTATTTTCTAGAAACGAGAATGCGAGTTTGAGATTTAAATAGTAACTGAGTAAAGACGATAAGCCAAGTACGAGAAATCGAGAAAAATGTTGATGTAAAGAAGTTTAAATAAGATAAGAAAGATACGAGTCGAGTAGAAGTCCTTCAGCCGAGCGCTAAGCGTATTATATGTTTTCGAGTCTATTAAACTCGATTTTATTCGATGTTATTATTGAAGGGCCGAGCGGGACTGAAAAGTAGTCGGGAAGCGTAAAGTAAGCAACCTCGACCCAATTTACCTGAAGTCAGGTGGGCTTTCTGAACTAAAACCAAATGATGAATGCGCTTACTATTTATGTATTATGTGCGCTTTTCAAATTGATTGACTTGCCTAAATGTTCTAAATGTTTTGGTATGCAATCATCTACGTGTTATAGTTGTTGATGGTCCTATGGACGCATGGGATACAGGTCCTGTGGACGCACGGGATAGTGGTCCTGTAAGGTACGGGACAATGCATGCATTAATTAGGTGACTGTGAGCTTTACTTCGGTATAGCCAGTCACAGTGTTCGAGAAGAAGGCCTACTTCTTGATACCACAGTAAAATCAGTTGTAGATTGATTCATACCTGAGTATAAATGTCTGCAGATGATTTCAGAAAAGTATGAAAATATTTTTATGGATGTCACAAGCGGTAAACTATTTTTAAATGATTATATCTAACCCTTGTGATGCAGCAAAAGAGGCAAGTCTAATCATATAGCTCTAATGAGTAGAGTTTCAAATATTTTTGGCACGTGTTCACTGAGTACGAGGTACTCATGCCCTGCATGTTATTTCTAAAATGTGCAGGTTAGCTTGGATGAGGAGGACGTGTTGTGCTTGAGCGGCTCATTATTAATATAAATCTATTTTGAAAGTTTGGCTTGAGGTTATGTGTCTTCATACATATAGCCTTCGAACTTGATGTTGATATTTGTGTTCCGCCGCAACACTGTTATTCTGTTGTCTTTGACTGCATACTCGAATTTCGTTACTATGAGCTGTGTGCTCAAAACAATTCCCTGTTTGTCTTTCAATTCTGCATGACTTGGATTCCCAAAACACTTATTATATTTTGAAGCCAATGTAAATTATTTGTGCTCGTTTATTTTGAACATCCCTTAAAAGTATATTGATATTTGATAATGATTATTGTCGATTATCCTCATTCTCAAGCATGAATCCTTGTTAAGTCAAGTTTTATTTGTTGTTTTCACATTCTTGAATCAATTGAATTAGTGTTTGGATACATATCGAGTCGATGTGTGACAAGAGTGATATTTTATTTGATGGTTTCACCTTTACACTCCAATGGAGTCTGGTCGTTCCTACACACAGGATTTCGGGGTGTGACACCGACTCATTCATTTTTTGTCAAATGTTGACTGGTCGTTATGGGGTCCCTCCAAGATAGATAGTATAAAACAAGGGTTTAGGGTGTGTCAAAAGACTCAAAACAGCAATACTATATCAAGATACACAGATCGAAAGATAGAGGAAATGACATCTGAGTGAACAGTTGCTTCAGATGGCGCCGACTAGGTGAAATTATCGGTTAGAGAACAAGTTCGATTCATGCTGTATTCATATGTTTGCGCAGATTTAATTAGATTTTCTGATATGGGTCTGCTTTGTTGTACTTTTAATTAGGATCGGAACGCGAAAAGGTTCTTCCGGATAAAGAAAACAACGCAGTTGAGAAAGGTATTTACAGAATTCACTATCTTCATGGAGAATCCCCTTCACTATTATGTGTTCATGTATGATGGGAAGTAAGTGAAACCAAATTTACACCGAGGAAGGTGATTATTTTCTAAAACAGTCAGATTTCAATTCATAAATTATATTATTTTCTTTCTTAATTTTGTTTCATTTCATAACTACTTAGATTGGATTGGAAACTGATGGTACGATTGATGCAATGTATCATAACCTAAGAGGCGGTAGCAATTAGGAAAAAAAGTCTTGAAAGAAGCTTGTATCGAATGCCTTATGATTGTATGGTTTGTAATGGCACTTTCGGCCATTACGTTTGTAACTTTTGCAAATGTTGGTTTGGCACTTTTGGCCATAATAAATATATGCTCTACTTTTATCCGAAATTCTATAACATGAATGTGCGTTATAATTTATTAATTTATTTGGGTTTTAATAAAATAGAAATACTAATATTATTATAATTTATTAATATATTGGGGTTTTCTTATAATAAGTAAAAGTATTGTCCAAAAAAAAATCATAAGTGAATATTCTGATAATAGCAATTAAACTATTGGGGAATCACAAAGACGGCATCTTTATCAGCGTCGCCTCGATTCTTTGATTTAGGTTCAATAATCTATCCCACGGTTCGAATCCGAGCCATATCTGTCAAATAAACCACATGGTTACGAATAATTAGAAATAGGAACTCCCAATTTTTCATGGCCGGCGTGATAGAAACCCTAATTTGGTGGGGCCATTCGCAAACTAAGAGCGCACAACCGGATAAATATGGCCACATGGTGTGAGAGGCTAGATCACGCTGGCATCCACTCTATGTGGCATTAAGACTAATGTAGGAACGAAGTGCACGTTAGGATTTTGGGTATTTGCAAATAACGGCGTAGCACGATTGGAGTAGGGTTGGATTCCATGAGAAGTAGCACTTAGAGTTTAAAGAATCTACTTCTACATTTGAGCAAGCAACAATTCCTCCTTCAATCATAACATTGGTTCTTGCCATTAAATTTTACCCAGCACTGACGTAGACTATATGATACTATGGCTCAAAACATCGTGGCCTACTTAATCGGCCGATTTTAGGATATATGCCGGTGTGGTCCATTAAGTTTGGCCAAATGAAATCGGGTCCATATTTATATGTCTCTGACGACAATGGACGAACCCCATTAACATCTAAGGCAGTGACTTTAACCACTTAACAACTTATTTATACAGCGATGAGGGAATCTTCATCAGTGTCGCCTCAATTCTTTGATAAGAGTTCAATCACCTATCCCACGCATCGAATCCGAGCCAGATCCATCAAATAAACCACGTGGTTACGAATAATTTGAAATAGAAACTCCAAACTTTTCGTGGTCAGCATGACAGAAACCCTAATTGGGTAGAGCCATTTGCAAATTAAGAGTGGGAAGCCGGATAAATATGGCCACATGGAGTGAGAAGCCGGATCACGCAGGCATCCACTATATGTGGCATTAAGACTAATGTAGGAACGAAGTGCACGTTAGGATTTTGGGTATTTACATATAATGGCAAAGCATGGTTGCAGTAGGGTTGGATTCCACGAGAAGTGGCACTTATGAGTTTGAAAAATCTGCTTCTACGTTTGAGCAAGCAGCAATTCTTCCTTCGATGATATCATTGATTCTTGGCATTAAGTTTTACCCTGCAGCGACGTAGACTATATGATACTGTGGCTCAATACATCGTGGCCTACTTAATCGTCCGATTTTTGGGTATATTCCAGTGTGGCCCATTGAGTTTGGGCCCAATGAAATCTGACCCATATTTATATGTATCCGGTCACAATGGACGAACCCCATTGCTATGTTAGGCATTGACTTCGACCACTTAGCAACATATTTATACGGCAATGAGAGAATCTCTATCAGCATCGCCTCGATTCGTTGATAAGTGTTCAATCACATATCCCACGCGTCGAATTCTAGCCTGATCCGTCAAATAAACCACATGGTTACGATCATTTAAAATACGAACTCCCAACATTTCGTGGCCAGCGTGATAGAAACCTTAATTGGGTGTGGCCATTCGAAAATTAAGAGCGCGCAGCCGGATAAATATGGCCACATGGTGCAAGAGGTCGGATCACTCTGGCACCCACTATATGTGGCTTTAAGACTAATGTAGGAACGAAGTGCACGTTAGGGTTTTGGGTATTTGCAAATAACGGCGAAGCACGGTTGCAGTAGGGTTGGATTCCACGAGAAGTGGAACTTATGAGTTTGAACAATATACTTCTACATTTGAGCAAGCAACAATTCCTCCTTCGATGACAGCATTGGTTCTTGGCATTAAATTTTACCCCGCAGTGACGTTGACTATATGATACTGTGGCTCAAAACATTGTGGCCGACTTAATCGGCCTATTTTAGGGTATTGGCCGGTGTGGCCCATTGAGTTTAGGCCAAATGAATTCGGACCCATATTTATATGTCTCCGACGACAATGGACAAACCCCATAGCTATCTTAGGCAGTGACTTCGACCACTTTGCAACATATTTATACAACAATGAGGGAATCTTCAATAGCGTCGCCTCGATTCTTTGATTTAGGTTCAATTACCTATCTCACATGTCGAATCCGAGCCAAATCCATCAAATATACCACATGGTTACAAACAATTAAAAATAGAACCTCCCAACCTTTTGTGGTCGGTGTGATAGAAACCTTAATTAGGTGGGGCAATTCGCAAATTAAGAGCGCACAACCGGATAAATATGGCGACATGGTGCGATAGGTCGGATAATGCTGGCGTTCGCTCTATGTGGCATTAAAACTTATGTAGGAACGAGGTGCACGTTAGGATTTTTATTAAGTTCAAATAACGGCAAAACACAGTTGCAGTATAGTTGGATTCCACGAGAAGTGGCACTTATGAGTTTTAACAATCTACTTCTACATTGGAGCAAGCAACAAGTCCTCCTTGGATGACAGCGTTGATTCTTGGCTTTAAATTTTACCCTGTAGTGACGTTGACTAAATGATACTGTGGCTCAAAACATCGTGGTTTACTTAATCGACCAATTTTAGGGTATAAGCCAGTGTGGCCCATTGAGTTTAGGCTATATGAATTTGGACACATATTTATATGTCTCCGATAACAATGGACGAACCCCATTGCTATCTTAGGCAGTGACTTCGACCACTTTGCAACATATTTATACGGCGATGAGGGAATCTTCATCAGCATCGCCTCGATTCTTTGATAAGAGTTCAATCACCTATCCCATGCGTCGAATCTGATCCAGATCCATCAAATAAACCGCGTGGTTACGAAAAATTTGAAATAGAAACTCCCAACTTTTCATGGCCGGCGTGATAGAAACCCTAATTGTGTGGAGCCATTCGCAAACTAAGAGTGCGTAGCTGGATAAATATGGCTGGATAATGCTGGCGTCCACTCTATGTGGCATTACGACTAATGTAGGAAGAAGTGCACGTTAAGATTTTGGGTATTTGAAAATAATGGTGAAGCACAGTTGCAGTAGGATTGGATTCCATGAGAAGTTGCACTTATGAGTTTGAACAATCTACTTCTACATTTGAGCAAGCAATAATTCCTCCTTCAATGACAACATTGGTTCTTGGCATTAAATTTTACCCCGCAGTGACGTAAACTATATTATATTGTTGGCTTAAAACATCGTCGCCTACTTAATCGGCCGATTTTAGGGTATAGGCCGGTGTGGTCCATTGAGTTTGAGCCAAATGAAATTTGACCCATATTTATATTTTTCCGACGACCATGGACGAACCCCATAACAATCTTAGGAAGTGACTTCAACCACTTAGCAACATATTTATACGGCGATAAGGGAATCTTCATCAGTGTTGCCTAGATTCTTTGATAAGGGTTCAATCACCTATCCCACGCATCGAATCCGAGCCAGATCCATCAAATAAACCACGTGGTTACGAATAATTTGAAATAAAAACTCCCAACTTTTCGTGGTCAGCATGACAGGAACCTTAATTGGGTAGAGCCATTCGCAAATTAAGAGTGGGCAGCCGGATAAATATGGCCACATGGAGCGAGAAGCCGGATCACGCTGGCGTCTACTATATGTGGCATTAAGACTAATGTAGGAATGAAGTGCACGTTAGAATTTTGGGTATTTGCATATAATGGCGAAGCACGGTTGCAGTAGGGTTGGATTCCACGAGAACTGGCACTTATGAGTTTGAACAATCTGCTTCTACATTTGAGCAAGCAGCAATTCTTCCTTCGATGATAGCATTGATTCTTGGCATTAATTTTTACCCTGCAGCGACGTAGACTATATGATACTGTGGCTCAATACATCGTGGCCTACTTAACCGTCCGATTTTTGGGTATATTTCGGTGTGGCCGATTGAGTTTGGGCCCAATGAAATCTTACCCATATTTATATGTCTCCGATCACAATGGACGAACCCCATTGCTATGTTAGGCATTGAATTCGACCACTTAGCAACATATTTATACGGCAATGAGAGAATCTTCATCAGCATCGTCTTGATTCGTTGATAAGTGTTCAATCACATATCCCACGCGTCGAATTCTAGCTTGATCCGTCAAATAAACCACATGGTTAAGATCATTTAAAATACGAACTCCCAACATTTCCTGGCCAGCGTGATAGAAACCTTAATTGAGTGTGGCCATTCGTAAATTAAGAGCGCGCAGCCGGATAAATATGGCCATATGGTGCAAGAGGTCGGATCACTCTGGCACCCACGAGAAGTGGCACTTATTAGTTTGAACAATCTAGTTCTAATTTTGAGAAAGCAGCAATTCGTCCTTCGATGATAGCAATGGTTCTTGGCATTAAATTTTACCCCGCAGTGACTTAGACTATATGATACTGTGGCTCAAAACATCGTGGCCCACTTAATCGTTCGATTTTTGTGTATATGCCGATGTGGCCCATTGAGTTTGGGCCCAATGAAATTTCACCCATATTTATATGTCTCCGATGATAATGGATGAAACCCATCGCTGTCTTAGGCATTGACTTCGACCACTTAGCAACATTTTTATACGGCGATGAGGGAATCTTCATCAGTGTCGCCTTGATTCTTTAATAAGTGTTCAATCACATATCCCATACGTCGAATCCTAGCCAGATCCGTCAAATAAACCACATGGTTACGATCATTTTGAATAGGATTTCCCAACTTTTCGTGGCCAGCGTGATAGAAACCCTAATTGGGTGGGGCCATTAGCAAATTAATAGCGCACAACCGGATTAATATGGCTACATGGTGCGAGAGGTCAGATCATGCTGGCGTCCACTCTATGTGGCATTAAGACTAATGTAGGAACGAAGTGCACATAAGGGTTTTGGATATTTGCAAATAACGGCGAAGCACGGTTGCAGTACGGTTGGATTCCATGAGAAGTGGCACTTATGAGTATAAACAATCTACTTCAACATTTGAGCAAGCAGCAATTCGTCCTTCGATTATAGCATTAGTTCTTGGAATTAAATTTTACCACGCATTGACGTTGACTATATGATACTCTGGCTCAAAATATCGTGGCCTACTTAATCCTCTGATTTATGTGTATATGCCGGTGTGGCCCATTAAGTTTGGGCCCAATGAAATCTGACCCATATTTATATGTCTCCGATGACAATGGACGAACCCCATTGCTATCTTAGGCATTGACTTCGACCACTTAGCAACATATTTATACGACGATGAGGGAATCTTCATCAACATCGCCTCGATTTTTCGATAAGTGTTCAATCACATATCCCACGCGTCGAATCCTAGCCAGATCCGTCAAATAAATTACATGGTTACGATCATTTAGATTAGGAACAACCAACATTTCGTGGCCAGCGTGATAGAAACCTTAATTGGGTGGGGCCATTCGCGAATTAAGAGCGCGCAGCCGGATAAATATGGCCACATGGTGCAAAAGGTCGGATCACTCTAGCATCCACTATATGTGGCATTAAGACTAAAGTAGGAATGAAGTGCACGTTAGGGTTTTGGGTATTTGCATATAATGGCGAAGCACGGTTGCAGTAGGGTTGGATTCCACAAGAAGTGGCACTTATGAGTTTAAACAATCTACTTCTACATTTGAGCAAGCAGCAATTCCTCCTTTGAAGATAGCATTGGATCTTGTCATTAAATTTCGCCCCATAGTGACGTCGACTATATAATACTGTGGCTCAAAACATCGTGGCCGACTTAATCGGCCGATTTAGGGTATAGGCCGGTGTGCCCCATTGTGTTTGGGCTAAATGAATTCATACCCACATTTATATGTCTCCGACGACAATCGACAAACCCCATTGCTAACTTAGGCAGTAGCTTTGACCACTTTGCAACATATTTATACGGCAATGACGGAATCTTCAACAGTGTCGCCTCGATTCTTTGATTCAAGTTCATTCCCTATCCCACACGTCGAATCCGAGCCAGATGCGTCAAATATACAACATGGTTACGAACAATTGGAAATTTGAACTCCTAACTTTTTGTGGCTAGTGTGATAAAAACCCTAATTGGGTGGTGCCATTCACATATTAAGAGCACAATGCCGGATAAATATGGCCACATGGTACGAAAGGTCGGATCATGCTGGCGTCCACTCTATGTGGCATTAAGACTAATGTTGGAACGAAGTGCACATTAGGGTTTTGGATATTTGCAAATAACGGCGAAGCACGGTTGCAGTACGGTTGGATTCCACGAGAAGTAGAACTTATGAGTATAAACAATCTACTTCTACATTTTAGCAAGCAACAATTCCTCCTTTGATGATAGCATTAGTTCTTGGCATTAAATTTTACCCCGCAGTGACTTAGACTATATGATACTGTGGCTCAAAACACCGTGGCCTACTTAATCGTCCGATTTTTGTGTATATGCCGATGTGGCCCATTGAGTTTTGGCCCAATGAAATTTCACCCATATTTATATGTCTCCGATGATAATGGATGAAACCCATCGCTGTCTTAGGCATTGACTTCGACCACTTAGCAACATTTTTATACGGCGATGAGGGAATCTTCATCAGTGTCGCCTTGATTCTTTGATAAGTGTTCAATCACATATCCCATGCGTCGAATCCTAGCCAGATCCGTCTAATAAACCACATGGTTACGATCATTTTGAATAGGAACTCCAACCTTTTCGTGGCCAGCGTGATAAAAACCCTAATTGGTTGCGGCCATTAGCAAATTAATAGCGCACAACCGGATTAATATGGCCACATGGTGCGAGAGGTCAGATCATGCTAGCGTCCACTCTATGTGCCATTAAGACTAATGTAGGAACGAAGTGCACATTAGGGTTTTGGATATTTGCAAATAAAGGCGAAGCACGGTTGTAGTACGGTTGGATTCCACGAGAAGTGGCACTTATGAGTATAAACAATCTACTTCAACATTTGAGCAAGCAGCAATTCGTCCTTCGATGATAGCATTAGTTCTTGGAATTAAATTTTACCACGCATAGACGTTGACTATATGATACTCTGGCTCAAAACATCGTGGCCTACTAAATCGTCTGATTTTTGGGTATATGCCGGTGTGGCCCATTAAGTTTGGGCCCAATGAAATCTGACCCATATTTATATGTCTCCGATGACAAAGGACGAACCCTATTGCTATCTTAGGCATTGACTTCGATCACTTAGCAACATATTTATACGGTGATGAGGGAATCTTCATCAGCATCGCCTCGATTTTTTGATAAGTGTTCAATCGCATATCCCACGCATCGAATCCTAGCCAGATCCGTCAAATAAATTACATGGTTACGATCATTTAGATTAGCAACTCCCAACATTCCGTGGCCAGCGTAATAGAAACCTTAATTGGGTGGGGCCATTCGCGAATTAAGAGCGCGCGCCGGATAAATATGGCCACATGGTGCAAAAGGTCGGATCACTCTAGCATCCACTATATGTGGCATTAAGACTAAAGTAGGAATGAAGTGCATGTTAGGGTTTTGGGTATTTGCTTATAACGGCGAAGCACGGTTGCAGTAGGGTTGGATTCCACGAGAAGTGGCACTTATGAGTTTAAAAAATCTACTTGTACATTTGAGCAAGCAGCAATTCCTCCTGTGAAGACAGCATTGGATGTTGGCATTAAATTTCACCCCACAGTGACGTAGACTATATAATACTGTGGCTCCAAAACATTGTGGCCGACTTAATCGGCCGATTTTAGGGTATAGGCCGGTGTGGCCCATTGTGTTTGGGCCAAATAAATTCAGACCAACATTTATATGTCTCCGACGATAATCAACAAACACCATTGCTAACTTAGGCAGTGGCTTTGACCACTTTGCAACATATTTTTACGGCAATGACGGAATCTTCAACAGTGACGCCTCGATTCTTTGATTTAGGTTCATTTCCTATCCCATACGTCGAATCCGAGCTAGATGCGTCAAATATACAACATGGTTACGAACAATTAGAAATATGAACAACTAACTTTTTGTGGCCGGTGTGATAAAAACCCTAATTGGGTGGTGTCATTCGCATATTAAGAGCACAATGCCGGATAAATATGGCCACATGGTGCGAGAGGTCGGATCATGCTGGCGTCCACTCTATGTGGCATTAAGACTAATGTTGGAACGAAGTGCACATTAGGGTTTTGGATATTTGCAAATAACGGCGAAGCACGGTTGCAGTACGGTTGGATTCCACGAGAAGTAGAACTTATGAGTATAAACAATCTACTTCTACATTTTAGCAAGCAACAATTCCTCCTTTGATGATAGCATTAGTTCTTGGCATTAAATTTTACCCCGCAGTGACTTAGACTATATGATACTGTGGCTCAAAACACCGTGGCCTACTTAATCGTCCAATTTTTGTGTATATGCCGATGTGGCCCATTGAGTTTGGGCCCAATGAAATTTCACCCATATTTATATGTCTCCGATGATAATGGATGAAACCCATCGCTGTCTTAGGCATTGACTTCGACCACTTAGCAACATTTTTATACGGCGATGAGGGAATCTTCATCAGTGTCGCCTTGATTCTTTGATAAGTGTTCAATCACATATCCCATGCGTCGAATCCTAGCCAGATCCGTCTAATAAACCACATGGTTACGATCATTTTGAATAGGAACTCCAACCTTTTCGTGGCCAGCGTGATAAAAACCCTAATTGGTTGCGGCCATCAGCAAATTAATAGCGCACAACCGGATTAATATGGCCACATGGTGCGAGAGGTCAGATCATGCTAGCGTCCACTCTATGTGCCATTAAGACTAATGTAAGAACGAAGTGCACATTAGGGTTTTGGATATTTGCATATAAAGGCGAAGCACGGTTGCAGTACGGTTGGATTCCACGAGAAGTGGCACTTATGAGTATAAACAATCTACTTCAACATTTGAGCAAGTAGCAATTCGTCCTTCGATGATAGCATTGGTTCTTGGAATTAAATTTTACCACGCATAGACATTGACTATATGATACTCTGGCTCAAAACATCGTGGCCTACTAAATCGTCTGATTTTTGGGTATATGCCGGTGTGGCCCATTAAGTTTGGGCCCAATGAAATCTGACCCATATTTATATGTCTCCGATGACAAAGGACGAACCCTATTGCTATCTTAGGCATTGACTTCGATCACTTAGCAACATATTTATACGGCGATGAGGGAATCTTCATCAGCATCGCCTCGATTTTTCGATAAGTGTTCAATCACATATCCCACGCATCGAATCCTAGCTAGATCCGTCAAATAAATTACATGGTTACAATCATTTAGATTAGCAACTCCCAACATTCTGTGGCCAGCGTAATAGAAACCTTAATTGGGTGGGGCCATTCGCGAATTAAGAGCGCGCGCCGGATAAATATGGCCACATGGTGCAAAAGGTCGGATCACTCTAGCATCCACTATATGTGGCATTAAGACTAAAGTAGGAATGAAGTGCATGTTAGGGTTTTGGGTATTTGCTTATAACGGCGAAGCACGGTTGCAGTAGGGTTGGATTCCACGAGAAGTGGCACTTATGAGTTTAAAAAATCTACTTGTACATATGAGCAAGCAGCAATTCCTCCTTTGAAGACAGCATTGGATGTTGGCATTAAATTTCACCCCACAGTGACGTAGACTATATAATACTGTGGCTCAAAACATTGTGGCCGACTTAATCGGCCGATTTTAGGGTATAGGCCGGTGTGGCCCATTGTGTTTGGGCCAAATGAATTCAGACCAACATTTATATGTCTCCGACGATAATCGACAAACACCATTGCTAACTTAGGCAGTGGCTTTGACCACTTTGCAACATATTTTTACGGCAATGACGGAATCTTCAACAGTGACGCCTCGATTCATTGATTTAGGTTCATTCCCTATCCCATACGTCGAATCCGAGCTAGATGCGTCAAATATACAACATGGTTACGAACAATTAGAAATATGAACAACTAACTTTTTGTGGCCGGTGTGATAAAAACCCTAATTGGGTGGTGTCATTCGCATATTAAGAGCACAATGCCGGATAAATATGGCCACATGGTGCGAGAGGTCGGATCATGCTGGCGTCCACTCTATGTGGCATTAAGACTAATGTTGGAACGAAGTGCACATTAGGGTTTTGGATATTTGCAAATAACGGCGAAGCACGGTTGCAGTACGGTTGGATTCCACGAGAAGTAGCACTTATGAGTATAAACAATCTACTTCTACATTTTAGCAAGTAGCAATTCCTCCTTTGATGATAGCATTGGTTCTTGTCATTCAATTTTACCCCGCAGTGACTTAGACTATATGATACTGTGGCTCAAAACATTGTGGCCTACTTAATCGTCCGATTTTTATGTATATGCCGATGTGGCCCATTGAGTTTGGGCCCAATGAAATTTCACCCATATTTATATGTCTCCGATGATAATGGATGTAACCCATCGCTGTATTAGGCATTGACTTTGACCACTTAGCAACATTTTTATACGGCGATGAGGGAATCTTCATCAGTGTCGCCTTGATTCTTTGATAAGTGTTCAATCACATATCCCATGCGTCAAATCCTACCCAGATCCGTCAAATAAACCACATGGTTACGAATATTTTGAATAGGAACTCCCAACTTTTCGTGGCCAGCGTGATAGAAACCCTAATTGGGTGGGGCCATTAGCTAATTAATAGCGCACAACCGGATTAATATGGCCGCATGGTGCGAGAGGTCGGATCATGCTGGCGTCCACTCTATGTGGCATTAAGACTAATGTTGGAACCAAGTGCACATTAGGGTTTTGGATATTTGCAAATAACGGCGAAGCACGGTTGCAGTACGGTTGGATTCCACGAGAAGTAGCACTTATGAGTATAAACAATCTACTTCTACATTTTAGCAAGTAGCAATTCCTCCTTTGATGATAGCGTTGGTTCTTGGAAATAAATTTTACCCCGCATTGACGTTGACTATATGATACACTGGCTCAAAACATTGTGGCCTACTTAATCGTCCGATTTTTGGGTATATGCCGGTGTGGCCCATTAAGTTTGGGCCCAATGAAATCTGACCCATATTTATATGTCTCCGATGACAATGGACGAACTCCATGGCTATCTTAGGCATTGACTTCGACCACTTAGCAACATATTTATACGGCGATGAGGGAATCTTCATCAGCATCGCCTCGATTCATTGATAAGTGTTCAATCACATATCCCACACGTCGAATCCTAGCCAGATCCGTAAAATAAACCACATGGTTACTATCATTTAGAATAGGAACTCCAAACTTTTTGTGGCAAGCCTGATAGAAACCTTAATTGGGTGGGGCCATTCGCAAATTAAGATCGCGCAGCCGGATAAGTATGGCCACGTGGTGCAAGAGGTCGGATCACTCTGGCATCTACTATATGTGGCATTATGACTAATGTAGGAACGAAGTGCACGTTAGGGTTCTCAGTATTTGCAATTAAATGTTAAGCACGGTTGCAGTAGAGTTGGATTCCACAAGAAGTGACACTTATGAGTTTGAACAATCTATTTCTACATTTGAGCAAGCAACAATTCCTCCTTTGATAACAACATTGGTTCTTGGCATTAAATTTTACCCCGCAGTGATGTAAACTATATGATATTGTGGCTCAAAACATCGTGGCAGACTTAATCGGCTGATTTTAGGGTAAAGGCCGGTGTGGCCCATTGTGTTTGGGCCCAATGAAATTTCACCCACATTTATATGTCTCCGATGATAATGGATGAACCCCATTGTTGTCTTATGCATTGACTTTGACCACTTAGCAACATATTTATACGGAGATGAGGGAATCTTCATCAATGTCGCCTTGATTCTTTGATAAGTGTTCAATCACATATCCCACGCGTCGAATCCTAGCCAAATCCGTCGAATAAAACACATGGTTACGATCGTTTTGAATAGAAACTTCCAACTTTTCGTGGCCAGCGTGATAGAAATCCTAATTGGGTGGGGCTATTAGCAATTTAATAGCGCACAACCGGATAAATATGGCCACATGGTGGGAGAGGTCGGATCATGCTGGCATCCACTCTATGTGGCATTAAGACTAATGTAGGAACGAAGTGCACATTAGGGTTTGGGGTATATGCAAATCATGGCGAAGCACGGTTGCAGTACGGTTGGATTCCACGAGAAGTGGCACTTATGAGTATGAACAATCTACTCCTACATTTGAGCAAGAAGCAATTCCTCCTTCGATGATAGCATTTGTTCTTGGCATTAAATTTTACCCCGCATTGATGTAGACTATATGATACTATGGCTCAAAACATCGTGGCCCACTTAATCATCCGATTTTTGGGTATATGCCGGTGTGGCCCATTAAGTTTGGGCCATATGAAATCTGACCCATATTTATATGTCTCCGATGAAAGTGGACAAACCCCATTGCTAGACTTCGATCACTTAGCAACATATTTATATGGCGATGAGGGAATCTTCATCAGCATCGCCTCAATTATTCAATAAGTTTTTAATCACATATCCCACGTGTCGAATCCTAGCCAATTCCGTCAAATAAACCACATGGTTACGATCATTTAGATTAAGAACTCCCAACATTTTGTGGCCAGCGTGATAGAAACCTTAATTGGGTAGGGCCATTCGCAAATTAATAGCACGCAGCCGGATAAATATGGCCACATGGTGCAAGAGGTCGGATCACTCTGGCATCTACTATATGTGGCATTATGACTAATGTAGGAACGAAGTGCACGTTAGGGTTTTGGGTATTTGCATATAACAGCGAAGCATGGTTGCAGTAGGCTTGGATTCCATGAGAAGTGGCACTTATGAGTTTGAACAATCTACTTCAAAATTTGAGGAAGCATCAATTCCTCCTTCCATGACAGCATTGGTTCTTGGCATTAAATTTTACGCCGTAGTGATGTAAACTATATGATACTGTGGCTCAAAACATCGTGGCCGACTTAATCGGCCGATTTTAGGGTAAAGGTCGGTGTGGCCCATTGTGTTTGGGCCCAATGAAATTTCACCCATATTTATATGTCTCCGATGATAATGGATGAACCCCATTGCTGTCTTATGCATTGACTTCAACCACTTAGCAACATATTTATACGGAGATGAGGGAATCTTCATCAGTGTTGCCTTGATTCTTTGATAAGTGTTCAATCACATATCCCACGCGTCGAATCCTAGCCAGATCCGTCAAATAAACCACATGGTTACGATCGTTTTGAATAGAAACTCCCAACTTTTCGTGGCCAGCGTGATAGAAACCCTAATTGGGTGGGGCTATTAGCAATTTAATAGCGCACAGCCGGATAAATATGGCCACATGGTGCGAGAGGTCGGATCATGCTGGCATCCACTCTATGTGGCATTAAGACTAATGTAGGAACGAAGTGCACATTAGGGTTTGGGGTATTTGTAAATAATGGCGAAGCACGGTTACAGTACGGTTGGATTCCACGAGAAGTGGCACTTATGAGTATGAACAATCTACTCCTACATTTGAGCAAGAAGCAATTCCTCCTTCGATGATAGCATTGGTTCTTGGCATTAAATTTTACCGCGCATTGATGTAGACTATATGATACTGTGGCTCAAAACATCGTGGCCTACTTAATCATCCGATTTTTAGGTATACGCCGGTGTGGCCCATTAAGTTTGGGCCATATGAAATCTGACCCATATTTATATGTTTCCAATGACAGTGGATGAACCCCATTGCTATCTTAGGCATTGACTTCGATGTCACGCCCCGACTCTCGAGGTGCGACTTACGAACAACAACTAACCTAAACAACTAACAACTAACTCAAATATGGGAACATGCTCGGGGAAAACAAAGATGGAAGATAAGGCAAACGAATTTGGTTTTCAAAAGCGTAACGAAATAATAACCGAGCATCTTAACTTCACTTTTAACAGGAATTCAAACAAGTAATTCATGCTGATGGGAAAGGAATTCCAACAAAAGAGAAAGCATACGAATATATATATATCAAGATAAGGGATCATGTTCAACAACAATTCAAGTTACGAGCCCATCGCTCGGAATTACAAGTTAAAGAGTTACGAATTCAGCAAGCATTCAAAGTCTTCGAGCACAACGCTCGGGATCAAAAACATGAGAATTAAAGTACTAGCATCAACAGACATTAATTCAAAAGGATTGCAGTGGAAACTTGCATCAATACCCAACACTTGCACGTATGAAGACGTACAAATGCCAATCTGAAATTCAACTAAACTCAACCAACAAAACCAAACCACACCACCAAGTATCCACGCCATCGCCATCCAGTCAACCTGCATGTTTAGAAACACACGCAGGGCTGAGTACTTCATACTCAGTGAACACAAGCCAAAACATTTGAATAACGATGCTTCTTTAAGCTATATTAATTGAACTTGCCTTGCCGAACATCACAAGTATATAAGCGGTTTTAAAAATAGTTTACTTGTGCATGTCAAAACGTTTTTCTTTTAAAACAGACTGCGCAGTCAAATAACATATAAAATAACAGTATGTATCATCTATCACAAACAATCTCACTGTGCCGAGAAGTAGGCCTCCTTCTCAAACACTGTGACCGGCCCAACCGAAGCAAGGCTCACAGTCACCTCAACATATACCACACGTGGGTTCCTGCTTTTCACAGGATAATCACATCTTCATATAAATAGATGATAACACATACTAACTTCAATAAAATGGCAAGTCAATCACATTTGAAAATCATATCATAATATTCAATAGCATAACTAATTTTCATCGGTAGTTTTGGTTCAGAAAAGCCCACCTGACTTCCGAAGAACTAGCTAGGTGGTCTAGGGCTATTTGTCCTCGCTTAACGATCCGTCCGGCTCGATCCTTCACAGTTCGACATCGATAGGAAGATAAGATATATGAAAGACGGACACAAAGGCGTTGGACTTTAACTGACGGACTTCTATTTGAGTCGTCTCTCTCTTTGCTCTAACTTTTCTAAAAGATCTCGCGTTCTCGTCTTTAAATTATTAACTCTATTCGAATTGGTTAACTTTACTACTCAACATCGTACACTTGTCTCGTTTTAATTAATAACTTCATTGTTACAATCTATTACTCGAGCTTTCTTTCAAAGACTTTAGTTTATTCTCAATTTAACAACCAATCATATTGCATACAATAGTTCAATCATCTTTCACATTATAATACTATCATGCATTTAAACACTTATTCAAACATATAATGAATTCATATAAATCAAGCATACTTCAAGACACATTAACATTCATTCAATTTGGACCTTAAAATTTAACTCGATTATGCATTTCCTTTTATGGAGGCTTAAACTATTAATTCTATCTTTCTTACTTATATAGACAATGCTTTACTTTACATCCGTTATCTTATAAGATATTTTATAACTTTTATTCAATTAACAAAATTTCTCTTTAATTATTATTAACTCGTATAAAATTAGGATTTTCTTATTTCTCTTTAACTCGATCCTTATTTCTTATCTCGACTATTGTTCCTCTAATTATTATCTCGGTTTATCTTTTTATTTGCTTGGTTGGAAATAATGTACTCAATTAATTATTTAATTAATCTTCTTTCCATTTAATTCTCGACATCTTATTTTATTCTCATTTTCTCGATTAACTTATACGAGTATCTATCTTAACTCGTCTAGCATCTTTTCTTTACTCAATTTAACTTCCTTTTTATTTCTTATCGATTAATTCTTCTTAAACTCGGTTTTCTCTATTTTTGCTTATTTCTTTAATAATTTCTTCTTTATTTGTCTTTAACTTAAGCCATTTCTTACTAAATAATTTCTTTATCTTTTGATACACATTTTTATGAATTAACTCACTTTATTATAAAAGATCTTTTTGTTGTAGTTTTAGTAAAATTTCAAGTCTTTAAATTTTAATGTAAGACACTTAATTAATAAATCTTTTCATACATCTTCCATCTTTTATTTAATTAAAAGCTTTTCAACTTTAAATCTTTTTATCAAAACTTCTATCTTTATTCCATATTCAAATTAACATTAATACATACTTAAACATCCAATCTTTTTATTATTTTTACAATTAATTTCTTTCAAAACTTCAACATGCAAACTTATTTTCTTAACTTAAACACATGTATGATTATACTAATATAATATACAATCATTTCATTGATCAAAACATCACTCAATTCATCAACAAAATCAACAAAATAAATCCTCTATTTTCCTTCAAAACTCACGGCATTTATGCACTTTTTTGTGCAATTTATTTCTCAATTTTTCATGCATATAATCTCATTCTCAACATGATAAAAATAACAAATCAAGTATCATAATAATAATAACTCAAAGAATTCATATTTTTCCTATTTTTACTAAAATTCTCGGCACTTATTAAATTTTTAGGGTTTTAGTTTCTTTTTCTTCTCTTAATTCACCGATTAATATCTAATGCTCGATTCTCCTAACGAATTCTCCTCACTCGATTAGCACAAGCATATCCTAAGTTTGCCTAAACATAATTTAAATAACATGCATGAATAGATCTTTCTTTTAGGACTTATAGACATACATATTTACAACTAATCAAATGAATTTCATACTTAATTAAATGGGAATCCTTCTCTTGGCTCTTGGGATTGAATTGGATGGAAATGGTAGCTTTAAAGCTTGAACTAGAAAAGAAGAAAGAAATCTTCTTGAATCCTCAAAGAAAAAGAAATAACATGGAATTAATCATCCATAGGATTTAAGAATCAAAATAAAGAAAAGTGTTGGATGATTCTTGAATTTAATTTCAAGAACTTGGAAGATTCTTACCTTTCTTTGAGAATATGGATGAAATAGATGGAGATTGATAACTTCTACATCATTTACATGGATGGATAGCTTGAATCCATGGTTGCATGTGGAGAAAAATCAAGATATGAGGGAGAGAGAGGGATTGCCGAGAGAGAGAGAGCTTGGGAGAGTTTGAGAGTTTGTTTTCTTTCTTGTTTGGGAGAGAGAGAGAGATCGAAATGGAGAGAGAGATGGAGTGTGATGAATGAAGTCTTTCTCTCCTTGTCTTAGATGAATGAAATTGAAATCCAACAAAGGAATAAAGTGTACTTGTTGGAAGTTGTAGTAAGACATGACTTGATAGATGATGTGATATTAACTTGCATGCAAACTTTTGGTAATATCATGGAGAAAACATAATCATGATGCTTAGTCTTGGAAATTGAAGGATGATGGGATAGGAGGTGTGAGGTGGCATGAGAGGGAGAGAGGTGGATGACACGTGTCGTCGTCGTGTCGTTACGGGTATTAATTATCTGATCGTAAAGGTTTTCCGGATAAAACGATTCGTATTAGTTCCGTTTTGTTTTCTTAATGGGTCTAACCTCTTCTCGTTTCACTTTTGACACTAACTCATCCCAATCCTATTTCACGTCTCAAATTAAAAGATTAAAGGTTTCGATCATTTTAGTCCTTTAAATCTTAAAAGAATTTAATCGGCTTATTAATCCGTTTATTAATCCTTTTAAAGACTAATGCCTCATTTCTCTTCTCAATTCTCGGATAAGTTCTTACCCTATCTCAGTGATCTTAAAAGAAATTCTAGGTTCGAAGGTTCTAATTCAATTCTATTCTAGTCTCGTCGGCGTAAACATATTTCTCGGCGATTAACGTTATGTTATCTCAATCAACCAAACTTCTCGGGATTTTTCCGGAATTTAATCTCATACTCATTTTCATATAAACAACTCAACAAGCATATCATATTATCATCATCTCAGGTAAATAGAACAGATAAATTCACACAAGATTCACAAGACAATTTAAACGTTTTATTCAAATCTCTTCGATTAGAAAAGAAAAATTTTACTCCTAAATTCTCATCTTTGAACTTACTCGGTTAATTAGACGCTCTCTAAAGGGATAAAAACTCGGGGTATCACATTCGACCACTTAGCAACATATTTATATGGCGATGAGGGAATCTTCATCAGCATCGCCTCAATTATTCAATAAGTGTTTAATCACATATCCCACGCGTCGAATATTAGCCAATTCCGTCAAATAAACCACATGGTTACTATCATTTAGATTAGGAACTCCCAACATTTTGTGGCCAGCGTGATAGAAACCTTAATTAGGTGGGGCCATTCGCAAATTAAGAGCGCGCAGCTGGATAAATATGGCCACATGGTGCAAGAGGTCGGATCACTCTGGCATACACTATATGTGGCATTAAGTGCACGTTAAGGTTTTGGGTATTTGCATATAACGGCGAAGCACGGTTGCAGTAGAGTTGGATTCCACGAGAAGTGGCACTTATGAGCATGAACAATCTACTTCAACATTTGAGCAAGCAGCAATGCCTCCTTCAATGACAGCATTGGTTCTTGGCATTAAATTTTACCCTGCAGTGACGTAGACTATATGATACTGTGGCTCAAAACATCGTAGCCGACTTAATCAGCCGATTTTAGGGTATAGGCCGGTGTGGCCCATTGTGTTTGGGCCAAACGAATTCAGACCCATATTTATATGTCTCCGACGACAATCGACAAACCCCACTTTGCAATATATTTATACGGCAATGATGGAATCTTCAATAGTGTCGTCTCGATTCTTTAATTTAGGTTCATTCCCTATCCCACGTGTCGAATCTGAGCCAGATCCGTCAAATATACAACATGGTTACGAACCATTAGAAATAGGAAATCCTAACTTTTTGTGGTCGGTATGATAGAAACTCGAATTGGGTGGGGCCATTCGCATATTAAGAGCACAATGCCGAATAAATATGGCCACATGGTGCAAGAGGTCGGATCATGCTGGCGTTCACTCTATGTGGCATTTAAACTTATGTAGGAACGAGGTGCACGTTAGGGTTTTGGGTATTTCTAAATAACGGCGAAGCACGGTTGCAGTACGGTTGGATTCGACGAGAAGTGGCACTTATGAGTTTGAACAATCTACTTCTACATTTGAGCAAGCAACAATTCCTTCTTCAATAACAGCGTTGGTTCTTGGAATTAAATTTTACACTACAGTGACGTAGAATATATGATACTGTGGCATAAAACATCGGAACCTACTTAATCGTCCGATTTTTGGGTATAGGCCGGTGTAGCCCATTTAGTTTGGGCCAAATAAAATCTGACCCATGTTTATATGTCTCCGATGACAATGGACGACCCCCATTGCTATCTTAGGCCCTGACTTCGACCCGTTAGCAACATATTAATACGGCGATGAGGGAATCTTCATTAGCGTAGCCTCGAATCTTTGATAAGGGTTCAATCACATATCCCACACGTCGAATCCTAGCCAGATTTGTTAAATAAACCACGTGGTTACGATCGTTTAGAATAGGAACTATTAACTTTTCGTGGCCAGCGTGATAGAAACCCTAATTGGGTAGGGCCATTCCTAAATTACGAGCGCACATCCGGATAAATATGGCCACATGGTGCTAGAGGCCGGATCACTGTGCCATCCACTCTATGTGGCATTAAGACTAATGTAGGAATGAAGTGCACGTTAGGGTTCTCGGTATTTGCAATTAAATGTGAAGCACGGTTGCAGTAGAGTTGGATTCCACAAGAAGTGACACTTATGAGTTTGAACAATCTATTTCTACATTTGAGCAAGCAACAATTCCTCCTTTGATAACAACATTGGTTCTTGGCATTAAATTTGACCCCGCAGTTGACGTAGACTATATGATACTGTGGCTCAAAACATCGTGGCCTACATAATCAGCCGATTTTTGGGTATAGGCCGGTGTGGCCCATTGTGTTTGGGCCAAATAAATTCGGACCCATATTTATATGTCTCCAATGACAATGGACGAACCCCATTGCTATCTTAGGCAGTGACTTTGACCACTTTACAACATAGTTATACGGCAATGAGGGAATCTTCATCAGCGTCGCCTCGATTTGTTAATGTAGGTTCAATCATCTATCCCATGCGTCGAATCCTAGCCAGATCCCTCAAATATACCACATGGTTACAAACAATTATAAATAAGAACTCCCAACTTTTTTTGGTCGGTGTGATAGAAGTCCTAATTGGGTGGGGCCATTCATAAATTAAGAGCGCACAGTCGGATAAACATGGCCACATGGTGCGAAAGGTCGGATCATTCTGGTGTCCACTCTATGTGGCATTAAGACTACTGTAGGAATGAGATGCACGTTAAGGTTTGGGTATTCGCAAAAAACTGCAAAGCACGGTTTCAGTACGGTTGGATTCCACGAGAAGTGGCACTTATGAGTTTGAACAATCTACTTCTACATTTGAGAAAGGAACAATTCCTCCTTTGATGACAATATTGGTTCTTGGCAATAAATTTTAACCCGCAGTGACGTAGACTATATGATATTGTGGCTCAAAACATCATGGCCTACTTAATCGTCAGATTTATGGGTATATGCCAGTGTGGCCCATTGAATTTGGGCCCAATGAAATCTGACCCATATTTATATGTCTCCAATGACAATGGTCGAACCCCATTGCTATCTTAGGCATTGACTTTGACCACTTAACAACATATTTATACGGTGATGAGGGAATTTTCATTAGCATCGCTTCGATTCATTGATAAGTGTTCAATCACATATCCCACACGTCGAATCGCAGCCAGATCTGTAAAATAAACCACATGGTTACGATCATTTAGAATAGGAACTCGCAACTTTTCGTGACCAGCGTGATAGAAACCTTAATTGGGAATGGCCATTGGCAAATTAAGAGCGCACATCCGGATAAACATGGCTACATGGTGCGAGAGGCCAGATCACTCTGGCATCCACTATATGTGGCATTAAGACTAATGTAGGAACGAAGTGCACGTTAGGGTTTTGGGTATTTGCAAATAACTGCGAAGCACGATTGTGGTAGGGTTGGATTCCACGAGAAGTGGCACTTATGAGTTTGAACAATCTACTTCTAAATTTGAGCAAGCAGCAATTCCTCCTTCGATGATGGCAATGGTTCTTGGCATTAAATTTTACCACGCAGTGACGTAGACTATATGATACTATGGCTCAAAACATCGTGGCCTACATAATCAACCTATTTTAGGGTATAGGCCGGTGTGGCCCATTGTGTTTGGGTTAAATGAATTTGGACCCATATTTATATATCTCTGATGATAATTGACGAACCCCATTGCTATCTTAGGCAGTGACCTCGACCATTTAGCAACATATTTATACGGCGATGAGGGAATCTTCATCAACGTCGCCTCGATTTTTTGATAAGGGTTCAATCACATGGCCCACGCGTGGAATTCGAGCCAGATTCGTCAAATAAACCACGTGATTACGATCATTTAGAATAGGAACTCCCAACTTTTCGTGCGCACGTGATAGAAAGCCTAATTGGTTAGGGCCATTCGCAAATTAAGAGCACGCAGCCGGATAAATATGGCAACATGGTGCTAGTGGCCGGATCACTCTGGCATCCACTCTATGTGCCATCAAGACTAATGTAGGAACGAAGTGCATGTTAGGGTTTTGGTATTTGCAAATAACGGCAAAGCACGGTTGCAGTAGGGTTGGATTCCACGAGAAGTGGCACTTATGAGTTTGAACAATGTAATTCTACATTTGAGCAAGCTACAATTCCTCCTTCGATGACATCGTTGGTTCTTGGCATTAAATTTTACCACGCAGTGACGTAGAATATATGATACTGTGGCTCAAAACATCGTAGCCTACTTAATCGTCCAATTTTTGGGTATTTGCCGGTGTAGCGCATTGAGTGTAATACCCCAAACTTCTATAACACTAGTGAGCGTATTAATTAACCGAGTAAGTTTAAATGACGAGATTTGAGGAATAAAAATTGTCTAAATAAATAAATATGAGTAAAACGACTGAAATGTCTTATGTGTTTTTACGTGAGATTATCTGTTCTATTTCTTGAAATGATTATGTGATGCATATATTGAGCTTATTTATGTGAGAATGAGTACGAGTATGATTTTCAGAAAAACTCCTAAGATTTTTTTTTGAAATAAAGTGAATAATGTTGATAATCGAGAAATTGCTATGCGCCGATGAACTTAGAATAGATGTGAATTAAAATCTTTGAACCCAGAATTAATTCTAAGTTCATTGAGATAAGATAGAAGCTTATACGAGATAATTTGAGAAGAGTTACGAGGATTTAATCTTTAAAGGATTAATAAGCGGATTAATAAGCCGACCAATTTGTAAGTTTTCTTCGTTATAAGAAATGAAGACCTAAAAACTAGATGGTTGGAATCGTTAATCTTTTAATGAGATGTGAATTAGGTTTGAGATGTTTTAGTGTCGGAAACGAGACGAGGAGAGATTAGACCCGTTTTTAGCATAATTGGAATAATACGGACCGTTTTATCCGGAAAACTTTTACGACCGGGTGATTAATACCCGTAATAAATTAACGGGACAAGTGTCAGTCATCTCTCTCCCCTCTCCACCGCCACCTCTCTCTATGTCTCTCCCTAATCTCTCTCCAAACCTACTCTATAGCTTTAATCATGATTATTCCTACCAAAATCTTAACTAAAGATTGCATGCAAATGCCATCACATCAATCTCTTAATCAAAACAAGTTCCAATACAAATATCATCATTCTTTATTCTTTATGATGGAAATCAAATGCATGCATCCTACCTATCTCTCTCCATACAAAAGAAGAATTCCTTCATTCAAGTCATCTCTCTCTCTTTCGAAAATTCTCTCAAGAAGAACAAAGAAGAAAAACTCTCCCTCTCTCCCCCTCCATTACCGTAACCCACACACACACACTCATACTTGGAATTTCTTCCATTGAAGCCTTGTATTCAAGCTCCAATCTCATGCAAATCAAGAGGAAATCATCACCATCATCTTAGTTCTTCCAAACCCCAAGTTGAAAGGTAATAATTCTCCAAGTTCTTGAGTTTGAAATCCAATAATCATCCCTCATTTCTTCATAATTTTGGCTCTTAAGCCCTAAAAATGGATGATTGATTGTTGTTTTATATTTTTTTTTCTTGAGGATTCAAGACAAGTTCTTCCAAAAGAAATCTAAGCTAAGAAGTTGAGCCCATTTTCCCCATCATTTCGATTTCAAGAGGATCAAGAGGAGAAGATCCAATTTATTTTGAAAAGTATGATAATTCATTTGATTTGTTGTATATATGTATCTCTCTAAGCCCTAAAAGAAAGAAAACATGCATGCATGGCATTTATTTTATGTTTAGACAAACCTAGGTTATCAATGTGAAGATCGAGTGAGGAGAAATCGATAGGAGAATCAAACACTAGAATTTAATCGATGAATTAAGAGAAGAAAAAGAAATTAAAAACCCTAAGAATTGATTATTACCGAAAAATAGAAGAATTTAAATTTCTTGAGTTATTGATATCTTGATGCTTGATTTATGATTTTTATCATGTTGAGAATGAGTTTATGTGCATGAAAAATTGAGAAATAAAATGCCCCAAAAAACTATGAAATTGCCGTGAATTTTGGGAAGAAAAGAAGAAAATATTTTGTTGATTTTATTGATGATTTAGTTGATGTTTTGATCATGAAATTATTATATGATATGATGATTTAATCTTTGATGTTGTTAAGTATGAGAAAATCGAATTGCATGTGAAGTTTTTAAAGAAAATAATTTTATGATGATTTAGGAGATTTGATGATTTTGATGATATAATGTTGTTGATATGTGTTAAAGTGTTAATTTGAATCATAGATGAAGATAGAAATTTTTGTGAGAAAAGATTAAAGTTTTAAAAGCTTTAAAAGTGTTAAGAATTGAAAAATACATAGAAAAATATATCTAGTAAGTGTTTTAAGTGTTCTTGATATAAGACTTGAAGATTTGAATTTTGATTAAATTAAATCAAAAAGAAATTTTATAAATTAATAAGATAAACTAGTTTTATTAAAATAAAAATTAATTGAAGAATAAAGGAATCATTAATTAAGAATTTAGTCTTAAATTAAGAATAAAAAGGAAAGGAATTTACTAATTAAATAAATAAGAGTTGAGAAAATCGAGTAAAATAAAGAGAATAAAATAATAAGAAAATGAAAAGAAGCTTTAATCGAGTCAAGAAAAAGATGTTAGACGAGTTAAGTTTAAATACTCGTATAGTTTAATCAAGAAAATAATGGAATAAGATATCGAGTAATGATTTTGAAAATAATTAATTAAAATTAATTAAATAAGTTGTGTTTCAAACCGTGTAGATTAAGAATAAACCGAGAAGAATTGCCGAGATAATAATTAGAAAAGTAATAGTTGAGTTAAGAAATGAGAATCGAGTTAGAAATAGAAATGAAATTCCTATTTCATAAGAGTTTATTAAAAATTAAAAAGAATTTTTATTAATTGAGTAAAAGTTTATAACCTGCTTCATAAGACAACGAATTTGGAAAAGCGTTGTTTATAAGTCGAGAAAGATAAATTATATTGTTTGAGTTTTATAAAAAGAATTCTTATTGGAATTAAGTTCTAAAATAAAAGTTAAATATATGTTAATGTGTCTTGAAATGTGATTGAATTTAAAACAATGTATTTGATTTGTTGGGAATGATTATGCAATTGAATTAATATGTTTGAGTAAATGATGTTATTTGTTTATAACGTGAAGAATTACTGAGTTTAATTGTATGCAAATAATTGAGCTATTGAGTTGTTAATTAAAATCAAGAATTGATTAAGTTTATTAAAGAAAGCTCGAGTAATAGAATTTAGATAGACGACGTTTCTTAATTAAAGCGAGAAGTGCCAAGACATTGGTTAGTAATATTAACCAATCATCGAGTAGAGTTAATAGCTTAAAGACGAGAATGCGAGATCCTTTAGAAAAGAAAAAGCGTAGAGAAAAACGACTCAAGTAGAAGTCCTTCAGTTGAGACCAACACCTTTTATCCGTCTTGTGTAATATCTTATTTCTTTATCGATGTCGATCTGTGAAGGATCAAGCCGGACAGAAAGATAAGCGAGGACAATATCCCTTAAACCACCTAACTAGAATCTTCGGAAGTCAGGTGGGCTTTTCTGAACCAAAACTATCGATGAATGTTATTGAGAATTATTATATGATTTTTAGAATGCGATTGACTTGCCGTTTTTATTGAGTTTGGTATGTGTTATCATCTGTTTGTTTGAGATTATTATTATCCTGTGAGAGGCAGGAAACCCACGTGTGGTATGTTAAATGTTTAGGTGACTGTAAGCCTTGCTTCGGTTGGGCCGGTCATAGTGTTCGAGAAGGAGGCCTACTTCTCGGCACAGTGAGAATATTTGTGACAGATGATGCATACTGTTGATATATGTTATGTTTTGACTGCGCAGTCTATTTAAAAGAAAATGTTTTTAGCATGCACAAGTAAAATCTTTTTAAGTTGCTTAAGTACTTGTGATGTTTCGGCAAGGCAAGTTTAATTGATATAGCTTTAAGAGCATCTTTTTCCAATTATTTTCGGCATGTGTTCACTGAGTTCGAAGTACTCAGCCCTGCGTGTATTTCAAAACGTGCAGGTTGACAGGATGGTGATGGCATGGACGCTTGGTGGTGTGGTGTTTTTAGTTGAGTCGAGTCGGATGTCAGATTGGCATGTGCACGTCTTCATATGTGTGAATGTTGGGATTTGAGTCAAGTTTCCGCTGCAACTCTTTGAAATGATGTCTGTTGATATATATATACTCTGATACTTGTTGTTTTTGATTCCGAGCGATGTGCTCGATGGTTTTTAAATGCTTGTTGAATTCTTAATCTCGTTGACTTGAAACACTTATCGTATCCTTATTGATATGTGATTTTGAAATGCTCGGTTATTGCTTCATTATGTCCTTGAAAGCCTTATTCGAATGCATTGCTTTTCATTAATATTTCCCCGAGCATGTTCCCCGTATTTGAGTTGTTTGTTAGATGGTTAAGTTGTATTGTTGTTCGTAAGTCGCATCTCGAGAGTCGGGGTGTGACAGGTTGGTATCAGAGCAAGGCTTTGATTGCTCTGAAGTCTGATATTCTTTGATGAGTCGAGTCTAGATTTAATTCCTAGACTTATTTGAGTTAGTAAACCACACCAAGCTATCCTCCATCTCATCCGGCAACCAGGTATGTCTTATTTTCTAAAAGTTTTTCAAGTTAAAGTGATGTTTGAATTATCAAGATATCGAGAATTTCTTTTGAGTTATTTATGAGTTATGATGTTCAGAGATGAAAGCTATTAAGTTGATTGATAACTAGATTGCTTTAGAATGTCCTCCCCAATGCGTGTTCGTGTGGAAAAATCAGAAAGGATGAAACGCGTGTGCAAATGGTTACGTGATTTGGAATTGCCCGAATCCATGAACGAAAATCCCCATTTGGAATGCAGAAATGAGTATGTGGTGAAAATTCTAGTATGCTCGATTAATTGTTTAAGTGTGCTTATGCGTTTAAAAAATTCGTATAGGATGGATGATAACGACTGGATGCAGGAGTACTTGCACGTGAGAAAGATGAGTACTGAGTCACTAGCTGAATTTCTAGCGCGTTATCATACGATATGGGGAAGAGTCTAGTATATGGACATAGGACCGCTGGAAGGCATGACGCATCTAATCCAAGCTCTACCTCAGGAATGGAAAGATTGGGCAGCATCCCTTGTCCCCCGATTTCTAGGCTATTGTTACTTCGACCGAACCTTGTACGGTGATGTGAATGCGTTTATATCCACTATTTCAACCCATTTCATGACCTATGGTGCTCCTCCGCCAGAGCCGTACGATGATGACTCTCCAGGCCTGCTAAATAAAATTGTCCGTGCTCCTCCACCAATTCCTCAAGATGACCCTGTCTTCCTCCAAATTAATTCGCCGCCACGAATTGTTCTTGAACCTCGAAATTCCCACTCAGATTATTCATTTGTAAGTGGTGTGCTTTCAATTCAATCTTTTGATCCCTTTGCTTTGTCTAACTTGCTAACATTGCAGCCAAGCGGATGCAATGGAAATCCGTCATCGAATGAAGATCAGTTTGCCGCGTATATGCATCGTCATCAAGTAACTTTTTCAATTTATCCCGAAGCAGAATCTTCTAGGCCAGTCCGTTCAAGCAACGACAATAAAAATGAAAGTGAGTCGATTGATGTAGCAACAGTAGGAAAAGGATATCTTCAAGCCTTACCCAGCAATGTCTTTCCTGCCCCTTTTGCTTGTGCATCTACCTCCCTAACAAGGCCAGAAGACGAGCACAACTCCCAATTCGGTACTTCAACTAATGTAGCTTCTTACCTTCGTCAAGAAGAAAACCCCAATACCCCGCCCTGGGTTGAATCTGAGTTAGCTGCACTGAACTACACTTTGGAAGCCTGTGAAGAAGCTTTGAGGGAATCTGAACGCCAGTGTTTCACTATTGAGGATGATAATGTCGATGAAGAAGGCCAGTTTGTAGACCACATGCTTGAGGAAGAGGAAGAAGAAGAAGAAGACCCTGAGGAGGAAGAAGATCCTATAGAGCACTTTGAAGTAGACTCTGACAAGGAGCAATATGATGACAATGGGCCGAGCGAAGACGATTCCTGTATGTAGAAGTGATTCAATGAAGCCGTGGAAATTTAAGTATTTTTATCGTGTGTGTTTGAGAGACGAACTCTTTTTTTTTTAAATTTTCAGTAGTAATGTAATTTATGGTTTAAGAACTTGCTTAATTCGAGTAGGAAAAAGGGAAATTTTCAATTGAATCCCTATTGTTTATAAGTCCTTGGAAGAGGCCGCCGTCGGGCGATATGAAATATGAGCCTTTAGGCTATTAAAATTAATTTTAAGTCTCTTGAGTTATTAATTTGAATTGAGTATGTGAATATGAAAGAGATGATATTTTATTCTATGATTGTGATTGATTGCTTGAGAAAATGATTGTCTTGACAATATGTGATGATGATATGAATGCTTGATTGAATGAGATGCATGTATATATGAGAATTTGAAATAATAAAGTTATTTGAGGAAGTCCTTGATTCGCTTTTTAATTATTAAGTACCGATCGAGAATCGTATTCCTCCCAAAAGAGAAATGTTTTCAGAATCGAGAAAAGTTCCTATTGAACTAAAGTATTGTAGTGGCTAAAGTTTTCTTGTTGAAATTTTTAGAATGCCGCCGAGACGTAGAAATGTCAGAAACCTGAAGATAACCCTGAGGGACAACGTGATCCTACTCTGCCCCCTCCGAATGAGAGACGAGTAGAAGAACTTTTTCTTCATCAAAATCCCCCAACCTTCGATGGTAAAGGTAGTCTAGCTGATGCTGAGGACTAGATTCATTCTCTTGAGCGAATTTTCCATTTTCTTCGTTGCTCCGATCGTGAACGTCTGGAGTGTATGACGTATCAATTGAAAGGAACTGCCGACTACTCGTGAGAGGCGAAGCAAAGAATGTATACCCCCGAAGAGCGCGAAAACCTAACGTGGGATCAGTTTAAAGAAGCTTTGTATGAGAAGTATGTGCCAAGGAGTTATCGTAAGCAGAAAGCAAACGAATTCGCCAATCTGAAGCAAGGGAAGAAGACCGTAGCTGAGTATGATCGAGAGTTCTGTGAATTGGCTCGATTTGCGCCTGACATGGTGGATACTGATGAGAAAATGTGTGAGTTGTTTTGAGCAGCACTGAGGCAAGATATCTGAGTAGTTCTTGCTAGTCAGAGTGGTTTGACTTATGCTGAAGCCTTGAACCGAGCCCTAGACATGGAGTTGGCCATGCAACCAGAGAAAAGATCGCATCCTTCAGCGAATCCTCAATTTCAAAGCCAGACAACCAAGACTGTATCTACCCAACAATCCCATTTTGGCCAGCATGGAAAGAGGAAGGGAAAATGAAGCGGTGGAAACCACCCGAACAACAGACCGTGGCAAGGGAAAAGCCAACAGCAACCCCATAAGGGAAAAGCTCTGCAAATCAATCAAAATAACCTACCTATAGGACCCTTAGGATTCCCTCCTTATGCGAAATGTGGCAAAATGCATCAAGGCATCTGCAAGAGCGGAAGTAATGTTTGCTATACTTGTGGTCAACCTGGTCATTTCTCGAACCAGTGCCCGAGTAAGCAACAAGGATTGAGAGGCGGAAGACCGAATCAGTTCCAGCCTTCGCAGATGAAAGCCATTGAGGCAACTCCTCTGCAAAAATTTGTCCAGCATCAACGTAAGCCGCCGCAACCAAAGCAGCAACCTCTTCAGCAAGAGTCTCCGCATTTCCAAAGACCCTACGCAATTGAGCAGAAGCCGCTAGAGAAGGATAAAGGAAATTTGGCAGGTATGGGAAAGCTTAATGGCATACCTATTATTATTTTGTTCGATACGGGAGCTTCGCATTCGTTTATATCTAGCATTTGCGTAGTGAACCTAGAGTTTAAGGTAGAAGAATCAAATCAGGTGCTTAGTGTCACAACCCCTTTAGGAAAATCTGCGTTAGTTTCGCGTGCTTGCTCGAATTTAGAATTTGAGGTCGGAAATTGTAAGTTGATCGCGAAATCCCTGAATATAATCCAAATGTGTGACGTAGATATAATCCTAGGAATGGATTGGTTAACCGAGAACTTTGCGACGATTCGATGCGACTTGAGGCAAATATCGTTTAAACCCCCTGGAGAAGAGTCAACCGTAATTTTCGGAGTTGAGAAGAGAATAAGGAAGAGCGTACCAATAGTTTCAGCTATGAAAGTGCAGAGATTAATGAGGAAGAAAGATACACAAGTGTATCTAGTTTATCTGAATAAAAACGAGAATCAAGAGTTGAGTATCGATGATGTTCCAATCGTGAGAGAATTCAAGGACGTATTTCCAGAAGTGTTACCAGGCTTACCCCCTGATCGACAATTGGAGTTTACGATCGATTTAGAACCCGGATCAGCCCCGATATCCAAGGCCCCATATAGAATGGCTCCAAAAGAACTTCAAGAGTTGAAGATCCAACTGCAAGAATTGTTGGACTTAGGCTATATTCGACCAAGCGTATCGCCATGGGGTGCTCCAATTTTGTTTGTGAAGAAGAAGGACGGTAATTTAAGGATGTGCATAGACTACCGAGAGCTAAACAAGATTATACTTAAGAACAAATATCCTTTGCCAAGGATAGATGATTTGTTTGACCAGCTAAAGGGAGCCGGTGTTTTCTCCAAGATTGATTTAAGATCTAGATACCATCAATTGAAGATCAAGCAAGAAGATATTCCAAAGACTGCTTTCAGAACGAGATATGGACATTACGAATTCATAGTAATGCCATTCAGATTAACAAATGCTCCAACAGTATTTATGGATATGATGAACAGAATTTTTCACGAATATTTGGATAAGTTTGTGATTGTCTTTATAGACAATATTTTGGTGTATTCAAGAGATGAAGCTGAGCATGAAAAGCATTTGACGTGAAAGGAATACCCCTATCAGTTAAGAGAATAAGCAAATTTCGGGACGAAATTTTTCGCAAGGGGGGTAGGATGTAATGCCCCGTAAATTCCTTACGTTCTAAAAATATTTAAAGTTAATTAAATAAATGGCTTTGCACGCCTAAGTTTACAATTTATGAATTCTAAGACTAACGGTCGAATCCGTTATTAAAAATAAATTACAAAAGTCTGATAGACAGCTACTGTATTTAAGGTTAACGCGTACGAAAAGTTTTTAGTTCGTAAATTAAGAACGGAAAACCGTCTAATTTTTACGTTTACAAAATTGTGATTCGAACACGCCGAAAAAGTTTGTTATCATGTTTTTCCGGACGAAACTCAGACTATATCGTCCCGAGTTTTTGTCAATATAAATTTTGTAAATTTATTTTCAAATTAAGTTCATACGTTAGAATTTTAAGTCAAATCGAATCGCGACGATTTTTGTACCGAACAACGTTTTTCGTCGTTCGTTTTCCCGTAACGTCGGATCGCACTGGAAAAACCTGTAACCCTCTTAATCTTCTCCATGCAGCCGCCACCTCACCATACCTATAACAAATGAATTAGTTTCGACTAAGGATAAGATTGGCCAAACCAGGCAATGACTCTAAAACAAAGAGTTTTGATAGGAATTAGGAATGGACTTTGTATCTCCAATGACAACAATTAAGGATTTAAGAAAGGTTTTCCAGTGGAATAGAGAAAAACAAGACTTTGTCTTGTTGATAGAATATCTTTAGCTTATAAGTAAGTGGAAGTTCTCACTGACAACCATGCGAGCTGTTACAACCATTAAGTGTTCCAAAATGGAAATAAAAGGATATAGTATTAAATTGTTTAAGACTCGCTCAAAGTTAACAGTAGGAATACTGCCTTGGGATAGTTTTCTATAGGCCGTTAATCAGTTTACTACCTACCAAATCCTAAAATTTTTCATATATCAAAGAAGTTATCAGGACTATATATCCGTAAGATAGTGCGTCTGTACGAAATACCAACTTCAATCTTAGCACCATTTTCCCGTCTCGAGTTTGATTAAATAATCTGAGAAAACGATTCAGATACTCGCTGATATGCTAAGATCGATAATATTAGCTCAAAGAGTGACATGGAAGAATAACTTCCATCAATCGAATTGTTATAATAATAGTAATAAGTTACGATAGGTAAAACGCCTTACGAGGCTTTAAATTTCTTTTTAATAGCTACCTTATTGTTATAAGTGGGTAAAGGAACAAACTCAGGGTCAGAAACAGTCAGTGAAATAATCGAAATCATAAGATATATCCGAATCGGAATAAAAGAATTTAAAGAAGACAAATGTCTTATGTGTATACTTCAATTTGACCCTTAATAATGTAAAGGAGGGTATATATAAAAAAAAAAAAAAACTCTTAAAGAGAAACGACATTTTTGTGTCAAGTTTAAAACTTCGACAAAGATTTTCATAATTAGCAAATAACTCGGAAAGAATAGTTTCCAATATAAATAGTTATGGCTTTATCGCCAAATTTACAAATGCTTATCTTACGTGTATCTCATTTTGAGAAAGTATTATAAATCATTTTATGCACAAAGTGTTGACAGTAAGACGTCGGTCTTAAAACCGACCTAAATTATGGAAAAAGAACAAAAATGATCTTGAAACGAAAAGCATGAGAATTTAGAAACGAGTCAATGTGTTATTGAGTAGATAAGAAGATCATTAAGACCAAGAAAAGCCACGTGAGAGTTTAACGAAGAATTGAGAAAGGAATACCCCTATCAGTTAAGAGAATAAGCAAATTTCGGGACGAAATTTTTCGCAAGGGGGGTAGGATGTAATGCCCCGTAAATTCCTTACGTTCTAAAAATATTTAAAGTTAATTAAATAAATGGCTTTGCACGCCTAAGTTTACAATTTATGAATTCTAAGACTAACGGTCGAATCCGTTATTAAAAATAAATTACAAAAGTCTGATAGACGGCTACTGTATTTAAGATTAACGCGTACGAAAAGTTTTTAGTTCGTAAATTAAGAACGGAAAACCGTCTAATTTTTACGTTTACAAAATTGTGATACGAACACGCCGAAAAAGTTTGTTATCATGTTTTTCCGGACGAAACTCGGACTATATAATTAAGTTCATACGTTAGAATTTTTAAGTCAAATCGAATCGCGACGATTTTTGTACCGAACAACGTTTTTCGTCGTTTGTTTTCCCGTAACGTCGGATCGCACCGGAAAAATCCGTAACCCTCTTAATCTCCTCCATGCAGCCGCCACCTCACCATACCTAGGTGTTAACTTGCATGTTGACCTTAAATAAGCTAATGACACCTAAACTACACTTTACACCACTTCAACCATTTTCATCATGACAACACTTGAACAAACAATTTCATCTCTCTCTCCCTCACAACTATCGGCTCCACCACTCCTCAATTCATCTTCTCCATCTTCTCCATCATCCATCCACCATTGAAGAACACCTCCAAGAACAAGAAGAGTTCATACAAGTCACAATTCATCCAACAAAACTCTATACATCCTTTGTTAATTCTCTAGGTAATGATCTTCTCCACAATCCTGTCCAATTAGTTTTCCTTTTCTTTTCTTTTTCCTTCTTGTTCGAATTTTTAAGGTTTTGATTTAGATGTTTTGATCTTAGAATAATGTAATTGAATGTGTTAGATATGATAATTGGAGATTAAAATGGAACAAAAACAAGAACTCTAATTATTGTGTGAATGCAGAATTTTTTTTGGGAAATTGTAGGATTTTTGTTTTTCTTCTTTTGATCATGGATTCATGCTTAGTAGATGATTAATTAGTGTTTAGAATGAAAAGGGATTGAAAGCCCTATCTGTTTGTAAGTTTTCAATTAGGATTTTGAATTGAATTTAGGGATTTTATGCATGTTAGTTGTTTTTGGAATTATAATCGATTAATGGATAATATAAGATGTTGATTAGTGAATATATGTTGTTAATATGAGAAGAAAATCATCCCCTTAACATATGTTTAAAACCAGAAATTTATAAGTAATTAGGGGTTTATACATGTTTGGTATAAGTGATCAATTGTTATTGAAATATAGTTGCAAATCATGCTAGTTGATAAATAGAATTTAAATGAGAATTTTCTAAAAAATGTTTAGTGAAACATAAGAGGCAAAGATCACCATATAAACTGAGTTATAATGATGTTAAGATGTGTTTGCATACTTGAAAATGATTCACGTTAGACGTAGTTTAACGTCGTAAAATTTGAACAAAAACCGACAACTTTTGAAAATCGTATAAGAGACGAACATTTAGTTGTAACTAAAAATCAAGAAGTCGGATGAGAATTTTAATATGATATTATTGTTTATGATGAAATTTAGAACATCTTTCTAGTTGACGTCATAAGCTTTCGAGTTAATCTAATATGGGTTATAGTTATAGTCGAGAACTAGAAGACGTTTGGATTCTCTTTGTTGGTTTAGTACTTGTTAGTTGGAATAAGACGTTAGAACGTCGTGCTTTTGAGCGAGTTTTGAGAAGGAGTTTGTCACGTACGGAGTTACGTGATGACTGCCTTGAGAGTCCAGTTTCTAAAAAAGATGAATACGAGAGCTTAGAACGAACCTAAGACGTTATACGTCAAACCTTCAAGCAATTAGGGTTTTCACGGCAGTTTTGCGACCCTTTCCGGAAACTGTAATATCTTCCAGCTCGTTTATCGGATTTGTGATCCGTAAATTGGAGTGCGAACTACACTTCCTAAGCTTTCTAATGGTATAGGGCTCACCCCCTGTTTCCAAGTCCTCTGTTCTGGACAGCCTCCAGAGTTACTGGAATGTGCAGTGAAATTTCAGTTTCTTGTTTCCTAAGTTGTTTAATTCACAACTTAGTTTCTTTCAAACGTTTAAGCCGTTTTTAGCTAACGAACATCTCCCTACTGACCTTAGAGTCAAGTATAGAACCTTGAGTGATGAAAACCAGTCGAGATCTTATATCTTATCCTTTCATTAAAGAAGTAATAAACGAGAAATTACATAAAGCATTTAATGAACTAAAGTAAATCGCCTAAGTTGATTCTTTCCGACTTAGTTCCTTATAATCTTTAAAGTCGTATTAAGACATCGAATACCTTCTCTTCTGACCCAAGAGTCGAATATGAGATCTTCCGAGTTCTAAACGAGATTAGTACGAGTCTCGTTTCCCGTTTAAGTAAAACGAATCTAGTAAACGTGCAAATGCCAGAAGAATAAAATAACTAAACCTTTCTTCGATTCTTTCTTCGATTATCTTTACGACCCGTTTTTAAGTATGTTTATTTTACGATGAAGGAGGAAGCCAACTGTAAAGAAAGGATGAAAGATCCCAAGTTGGAAGCTTTTGCGTTAAGTTCTGTATTTACAAGGTGGGCTTTTATTATATGAAAATAAAACGTGGGTTTTTCCACAAACCGAAAGTGAAGTTTACAGCTTTGATAATTGTGTTTTATCAACGTGATAATCTTGGCATAAAATGTTTAACTGTTTTATGTGAGTTCTCTTATACCTTTCTGAGTTAACCTTCGGGTTTTCCAGAATTTATAGTTAACCGCTAGAATTGTTAACTATTATCGATCGGCTCTGAGTTAGCTATTAAGCGCTTTCCAGAGTTAGTGCACTTTGTAACCTGTGGTGTATGTGGTATCCTGTTGAGGGGTAGCCAGCCACGGTGAATTAGCTTTGGTCAAGATTGAACATAACATACTCTAAAAATGCTTGCGCAAGCTGCTTTATACAAATTAGTCAGAAAAGGTTTAGTAGGCTCGGGCCTTTTCAACAAAACCCCGATGCGCTACGGTTATAAAATGCCAGATTATTTATACTTATGATTATGATTTCTCGTGCCCACTAAGTACGTTTGTACTTAGCCCTGCATTGTTTTCTAAATGTGCAGGTTGAAGCGACGGTGAGCGGCGACGGTTGATGTTGAGTTAAAAGATAGGATGTTTAGTTAGAACCCTTCTGCTGCCAAACTTTGAATTTCTTTGATGTACTTTTGAACAATATTCAGTAGTCTAAGTATGTAAATTTTGAACTTAGTTTCTTTTTATACTTTTGTCGAGTAATCTTTAGGGATTAACTCTTTCTTATTGATATTCAAGTCTTTCATAGTTTGTCGATGTTTTTCATGTATGTTTAGTCAATTAGCCCCCTTCTTCCCCGCTTCTTTAATCCAACCCCAGTCGCACCCCGGCTTCTGCCGTCCCTCGGGATTTGGGGCTGTGACAGTCGTGTTGCTGTGAATAACGCCGTCTTTTCTGCTTTTTTTTCCTGTATTCCATTGAGAGTTTGTGAGGAGAAAAATAAGTCTTACGGGCACACTTTTATTCGTGTTTTGTTCATCGGCACTTTTGGCCGACTTAGCTTTTTACATACTTCGTAAGTTTAATATAGTTCTTCTTATGAGTTCTTTAATTTATTGTGTTCGTTGTTTTATAATTATGTCTAGCTAAATTCTTATACTTGATCTGGACAAGATAGTTAAGTGATAACTTATGCTTGAGAGGTCTAATTTGTGCTAAATAATTGCATGCATGTGTTCCCGATATGTTAATGAGCTTGTTCAAATATGAGATAATACGATTAAGAGATTAATAGGCCATTAATCACTTAGGACGTATTAGATCACCAATTAATTGGGAAGTAGGAGTGTTTTCCATCATCTTCTTGATTAAGATCGATTAACATTAGAGGAAGGTGTCTACCCTATTGAGCTGGACGTGATGATTTCTTGTTGGGCCTTTCTAGAGATAAATGCTTCTTGGGCAAGAAACTGAAGGATGACTCCGACAGAGGTATTGCCCAAGGTAGGGAGCCGGCGGAGCATCGCCAACTAAGTAAGGATAGGTAAGGGAAGGGTTTGTTGAGAGCGTGATGAGTAAAAAGATGATCTCGGCATTCAAGTCCTATAACTAACGATGCATGCATGTGATGAATATATTTCCACCAATGACCAAGCTAGGGTTTTCACTTAACAATGTCTTAGTCCAGATCAAGTCTTTTTTGTTATTGATCAAGTTACTTGTTTACTTTTCAGTGTTTAATTAAGTTCTCGAATTGGGCAAGAGAGCCCTAGTGACCAAGAAAGCAAAACAAAACTTTCTGAACAGGTGGAGGAGGTTTCAAGAGATAGTGACAATCAACTTCTTGTGGATCGACGCTGTACTTACTTGCTAACTATATAGCTGTGAGAATAAGCTACAAATTCATTTTGAGAGTGCGAACGACAGCCTCGTCAAAATTGGCGCCGTTGCCGGGGAGCTAATTTTGTAATTGTCTCTTGAGGGAGAGACCCTACGCATGTTTAGCCCCAACCTTGTTTGGATCGACGGTGAATTGAAGTACCATCTGACCCGGAGAAGTACATCAAGGAGCAAAAAAAACTGAAGAGGGAAGCTAAAAAAAAAGCACTAGAGGCGGAACGAGCGAGTGACAAGGAAAGGTCACCACTACAAACTTCAGATTGGGAACAGCCTGAAGAAGAGGAGATGGCGAGACAACAAGCTGATCCTGAGAAGACTCTGAAGGAAATCATGTTCCAACCGACGTCTATCTGAACCCAGCATGCATCACTTTGCCTGCCATCACTAACAGTTGGGAGCTAAAACACTCTTTGATACAGATCTTGCCCAAGTTTAGTGATTTACCTGGAGAGGATCCACAGTGCCACTTACAGGACTTTGAGATGAAGATGCATACCGTGCACACTGCCGCTGAAGAAAATACACTAAGGGAATACATTTGACTTCTGACATTCCCATTTTCTTGGTAACAAATGCAGTTGAAGTTTCTTGAGCTATACTACCCCTTTGCCCGGATCCAGAACGCTAGAGCTGCAATTCAGAATATAAAGATGGGCAATGGAGAATCTATCTGTGACTACCATACAAGAAGCTAATTGCAAGGTGCCCTCAACATGGTTTGGGTGACAAGGATTTGATTAATGCTTTCATGATGGGCTGAGGCAATCTGAGCGAGAGTGGATCGATGTAGCCTGTGGAGGCAATGTTATCAACAAACCACCTAGTGAAATCTTCAAGCTATTCGCTGAGATGGCAGACAGAAAGAGGAACCAAGATGAGACCATCGTGCCCAGGATGCATGAGCTGACTAGAGGTGATCCCAAATTTGATATTCTTGTATCTATGATGAACCAGAAAAAGAATAATGCTAATGGGAATGAGAACCTTGGACAAATCCTGAGGAAGAGGATTATGAAGTGTGAACTTTGTGCTGCCAATAATCACCCCACTGATAGGTGTCCATCATTGTATGAGGATGAAGAAGTTAATGCAGTTGGGCAACCGCAACAAGGAGATGCTGGGTAGCGAAGGAACTTCAGTAATAGACCTTGGAGGCCCAATGACAATTTAAGATCTGGGAATACAACTATCTGAATGCACCTCAACAAGGGCAACTACCACAACAACCCTATGTACCTCCACATAATAGAGATCAACCAAGAGATACCATGAGGAGTGAAGTGGAGAGACTTGCAGCTGAGGAAAGGAAGGGGTATCAAGAGTTAGACAGTTTTCGCATGGAGACAAGGGGAGGCATGAGAGATATAAATGGAACATTGAGGCACTTGGTAGAATCAATCTCCCAAATCAAGTCAATGCTAAATGGAGCAAAAGGAGAACTACCATCTCAAGTTGAGATAAAAAAAAAGGCTCAAGTGAATGCTATCATGTTGCGTAGTGGAGCCAAGTTGCCTGAAGTAAGAGTACCTGATCATTATAAACCTCATAAAGCTGTATCTGGGCAACAACAGTCTCTTGGGCACGATGTCGATCTAGAACAAGAAGAAGAGACTGAGCCAGAAAGGTATGAAGAGGAACCCATGTGATCAGGTGATGTTGAGGAGCTATGGCAAGAATTGTCAGTTGAGAAAAGGGCACAAGTCGAAAGGGAAGCAGTAGACATAAGAAGGAAGGCTGAGCTCGACGCTGCTAAAATCAGAGTTAAAGCAATGAAGGAGGTTGAGAACGTAACTAAGTCCAAACCTTACGAGCCGAAAGCTCCCTACCCAGGACGATTTGCAAAAGATAAGGAAGCTCATGAGATGAAGGAACTGACCAAAATGTTTCAAAAGGTCAAGGTCAACATACCCTTCTTGACCGCCTTACAATCTATGCCCAAATGTGCTAAGTTTTTGAAGGAATTATGTACTAGGAAAATCAAGTACACAGACGATGCAAGGTTCCAAGTCAGTGAGAATGTATCTGCAGTGTTGCAAGACACCCCTATGCCGACCAAGTGTACTGAGCCTGGGATGATCTATATTCCCTGCATCATTGGAGACATGAAAATTGAAAAGGCCATGTTGGATCTTGGAGCATCGATTTAACGTCATGCCCAAGTCTATGTATGATAATCTAAGGATGGGACCACTCAAACTAACAAAGGTGGCAATTCAACTAGCAGATAGGTCGACTGTATGGCCTGAAGGGATTTTAGAAGACTTCTTGGTTAGGGTGAGGGACTTAATCTTTCCAGCAGATTTCTATATCCTGGATATGAGGAGATTATCGCAAAAGGCGCCAGTAATGTTACTAGGAAAACCGTTCTTAAAGACCGCTCGTAAAAAGATTAACTGCGATACGGGAAAGCTAACATGTGAGTTTGGAGGGGGAGTGCTGTCATTCGACATCTACAATACCATGAAGCAACCTAGTGGCATGGAGCTGGTGCATAGAATTGACCATATTGACTAGATGGTAGATGAGTTCTGGCCAGAAATAGCGATGGAAGATAGACTGGATATAGCCTTACAAATTGACCTAACAGAGGTTGTTGCCTAAGATGGCTCTGTTGAGCTAGTCAAAGCAGTTCATTTGTTAAGATCAGATGCAGAACCAGGAAGGAGAATAGAACCATTGGTGATACCTACACTGAAGTAAGAAGATAGGTTGATGCCATCAATAGAGATAACACCCAAGTTGGAATTAAAAGCACTACCCAGCCACTTGAAGTACATCTACTTGGGAGAAGAGGAGACACTACCAGTGACCATAAGTGTGGAGCTGTTTATTGAGGAGGAGGAACGGGTAAAAGAGGTCCTGGTGGAATACAAGTTGGCCATTGGCTGGACGCTGGCCGATATAAGGGGCATAAAATCCCACTGTGTGCAGACATCACATCTTACTCGAGGAAGATGACGTGCCTATTAGGGATCCTCAAAGAAGACTAAATCCAGTAATGAATGAGGTAGTGATGAAAGAAATCTCGAAACTGTTGGACCTGGGGATTATCTACCCGGTCTCTGACAGTAGATGGGTTAGCCCAGTACACGTCAAGCCCAAGAAGTCTGGAATTCAAGTGGTGGAGAACGAGCAAAGAGAAATGGTTGCGACAAGGTTACAAACAGGATGGCGAGTATGCATTGACTACCGGAAGCTGAATCAGAAGACCAAAAAGGACAACTTTCCGTTGTCTTTCATTGATGAGATGCTCGAAAGGTTAGCGGGCAACAAGTACTTCAGTTTTCTTGATGGTTACTTGGGCTACATGCAGATCTGCGTCGCGGAGTACGACCAGGGCAAGACTACTTTTACTTGCCCATTTGGTATGTTCGCGTATAGAAGGATGCCTTTTGGCCTATGCAACGCTCCTGGCACATTTCAACGATGTATGATGAGCATATTCTCAGATTTGCTCGAAACATGTATAAAGGTGTTCATGGACGATTTTACTGTCTATGGATCAGATTTCGATAAGTGTCTAAACAACTTGGAGATGGTGCTAAAGAGATGTGTGGATAAGAGTTTGGTCCTGAACTATGAGAAGTGTCACTTCATGGTCAAGGAAGGCATAGTTCTAGGGCATGTCATATCAGAACGAGGGAAAGAGGTCGACAAGGCCAAGATCGATATCATAGCCAAGTTGCCCTACCCGAGCAACGTGAAGTAGATGCGTGGTTTCCTTGGACATGCAGGATTTTATAGGAGATTCGTCAAAGATTTTGCTAAGATTGCGCAGCCCATGACCAGGCTGCTACAAGGAGAATTGGAGTGAACTTCGATGAAGATTGCAAGAAGGCATTCCACACGCTAAACGAGATATTGGAGTCAGCACCTATCATTCAACCACCAGATTGGAAAATGCCATTTGAGGTGATGTGTAACGCGAGTGACTACGCAGTAGGAGCAGTTCTTGGGCAGAAGAGAAGAAGGGTGAATCATGTCATATACTATGCATCCAGAACTCTCAATCCTGCCCAATGCAATTATTCCACTACAGAGAAGGAACTATTAGTTGTGGTGTTCGCTGTCGAAAAATTTCGATCATACCAGCTTGGGGGCAAGACCATAGTCTACACAGACCACTCTGCCCTGAAGTTCCTCATGGCCAAGAAGGAAATCAAGTCCAGATTGATAAGATGGATCTTGTTGCTTCAGGAATTCGATTTGGAGATTAAAGATAAGGCTAGAACCCAGAATTTGTTGGCTGATCATCTAAGTCGCATAATCCTGCAAGTAGAGATTGAGCCAATCAAGGAAACTTTCCCAGACAAACATCTCGCTCTTGCCCAAGACAATCCAGATCCATGGTATGCCGATTTGTGCAACTACATTGTCTTGGAGCGACTTCCAGGCAATCTCAGCCTATATCAAAAGAACAAGTTGAATGTGGAAAGTCGATATTACATATGGGATGAGCCGTATTTGTGGAAAATGTGTACCGACCAAGTTATTCGTAGATGTGTTGATGAGAAGGAAGAAGCAAGCATCCTCGCACATTGTCATTCTAAGGTGTGTGGGTTTTATTGGCCAAAGAGAACTGCAAGGAAAATATTAGACCAAAGAGAACTGCAAGAAAAATATTGGATTGTGGGTTTTATTGGCTAAATATATTCAAGGACAGCTTCGAGTGGTGTAAATGATGCATTCAATGCCAGAAGGAGGGCAACATTGGCAAGAGGAATGAGATGCCCATGACCCCAGTCATGCCCGTTGAAGTATTTGATATATGGAGAATGGATTTTATGGGGCCATTGCCCAACGCAAGAGGAAATCTTTACATTTTGTTGGCAGTCAACTACGTATCTAAATGAGTGGAGGCTAAGGCAACATCCATCAATGACTCAAAGGTGGTTGTGGAATTCCTCAAAAGCAATATCTTTAGCCAGGTTGGTGTACCCAGGGCGATCATTAGTGATCAAGGAATGCACTTCTACAATGGAGCTGTCAAGGGGTTGATGAGTAGATATGGAGTGCATCAAAGGATTTCGAATGCCTATCATTTCCAAGCAAATGGTCAAGCTGAATTGTCTGATCGCATTATGAAGGCTGTCTTGAGAAAGACAGTTAGTCCAACAGGGAAGGATTGGAGTTTGCATCTGGAGGATGCAATGTGGGCATAGGATAGCATTCAAAACCCCATTGGACATATCACCGTATAGAATGATCTTTGGCAAGTTGTGCCACTTGCCTGTGGAAATAGAGCATCGAGCGTATTGGGCAGTTCAGAAGATGAATTATGATTGGCATGAAGTAGGACAAGCTAGGAAGCTTCAACTGCAAGAACTCGAGGAGATACGATTCATACGACATCGCCGTACTGTACAGAGAAAGGATGAAGAAGGCTCATGATGCGTTGATCAAGGTCAAGAAGTTTGAACCTGGGAAACAAGTGCTTCTATACCAGTCCAAGTTTAAACTCATGTCGAGAAAGTTATCAACTAAGTGGGTTGGTCCATTCGAAGTACAAGCCACATATCCAAATGTGGCTGTGGAAGTGATGAATGCGAGCACGGGAAAGATTTTCAAAGTCAATGGAGAAAGATTGAAGGCCTTCTTTGGCCAAGTCTTGGAAAGACCAGAGGAATACTTGAAAGTCCTCTGTGAGATGGAGCCCTAACTTAGGCAAGGAGGACGTCGTGCCCACGACGATAACTGGGACGCTGGCTAGGAGGCAACCTAGTATGTTTTAAATTTCACAGTTTGTTTTTAGTTCGTAAAAAAAAGGAAGATAAGGATTAAAATAGCCATAATTTTAATGTTTTCTATCAAATTTAGGCGTATTTTAATTCCATTATGAGTAGAAATGCCTAACCATATGATAGAGTATTTTTGCCTTGTGCATGGTAGTGTGTTTGTGATTTGCAGGAAACAGATAATGGGGCAAGAGGAAGAAGGAGGATTGGGCACCTTGTCTTGAGCAAAGTGTGTGCACAGGAGGGCAAGAGCGGCGCTCTGGGCTAAGCGATGGACTTGGGCAATTCAGTTGACGAGGCAGCAACTGCCACATCACGTGCGATGTGACAATTGCACTCAAAACCTACCCCTAGCCCTATAACCATCTGCCACCCTACCACGACTATCCCTCCAACCTTTCCACTTCCCCACGTAAACCATCAATTCAAAAACTACCATACACCACTTTCCATCCTCAACCCCCCAATTTCGGATTTTGCAGATTTCTTCCCTAAAATTTAAATCCTAAAACCACAATGGTATCAACATGCCCCAAAAACAAACTCAACAGGATCCCTCACGGCACACGCATCGACCTCAGCGAACCAGAATCACCACCAGCGGAATACTCGTTTGCTGAACCAGACCTAGCACTTTGGGTAGTTCCATATTCTCTTACAGCCGAAGCGGAAGAGATTATCAGCAAAGCGCTTGCTGAGACAATGGTGGCACCTGAGAAAGAGAGAGCAGAAGAAACTGCGTCGGAAGAGGAAACTTTTGTCACATCGGAGGAAGCTGCGCCAGAGAGTACGCAATAGGGACCAGAGGAGAAAGGAGTGAAGCCAGACGATGATGTGGAGATGGAGGTTCGTGAGGAAGAAGACGATGAGCAGGAGAAGAAGGAATCTGCTGATTCCTTCGACAAGGTTTGTGAGGAAGTGGAGCGGGATGCCAAGAACAGGAAAGAGAAAGGGAAGGAGACCAAGAAGAAGTAGAAGACGAAGGCGGTCACGTCTGAAGCTACCCCGTCACTAGGAAGAGAGTTATCCACGGAAGAAAAGAAGGCCACCATGCCTTCGTCCAAGAACCCAGGGAAGAGACAAAGAATGGTGGAGTCGGAGGATGACGATGATGTTAAAATAATGGGGGAGAGGATAACAAGGTCCTCTGTTCGGAAGGTCAAGAAGGAGGAATTCGAGTCGCGAGGGAAGAAAAAGCCCAAGAAGGCGAAAGATTTGACCGCTAGGAAGGTTTTTGTGCACAGGGAGGTTGCCTTTAGCGATCTGGACGCCTTGGGCATAGCCCTGGAAGTGAGAGCTCTGTACGAAGGATGTGGCTGGGGAAGATTTCTAACGCTACCCTGCCACATCTATGAAGATTTAATGAGAGAGGTATATGGATCAGTGGAGTTCGTACTGGATGGAGAAGGAAACTCGGCCTCGATCGAGTTTGTGTTGAATGGGCAGCCATATGTGGCTGGGCCGAACAATTTGAACCAGATTTTAGGGTTCACCACGATGATGGAGTTGCAGAAGCCGGAGTTTAGAAGGGCAGAAAAGAAGGTACCAGTCGATTTGCCCAAGGAGGAATGGATCCGGATGTGGAATTAGGTTAGCGTGGGAACGGAGTTCAAGTTAGGAGACAACAAGGCATCTGACCTGAAGTCGCTAGCCCTCCACATTGCCCATAGGATTCTTGCCTACAACATGTTTGGCAAGGAAGACAACAGGAATTCGCTAGCCAACAAGGAGGTTTACATACTGTACTGTATGTTGACCAGGAAAAGGCTGAATTTTGCAGGCTTCTTGATGGAGCAGCTAAAGGCAGTAGTGGCCAAGGCGAGCCAGAAGTACTCATGTGGGTACTTTGTTACAGCTTACATCGAAGGGTTAGAGCTTCATGACGAGGTGAAGGAGTTTGAGGTGACACCGGCTGACGTGTTCAACATGGAGAGGTTGAGCAAGATGAAGAAGGTGGTGAAGCATGGGAAGGGATGGCGCTTTAAGGAGGCGCATGAGAAGGATCAACCAGTTTCAGCCCGCTTGCCGCCCAAGAAGTCAGCTAGATTGGCCAAGAAGTCCGTGATCAAGGAGGAGGAAGAAGATGATGAGGAGTAAATTGAATCATCTTCTGCCTAGCTGAAGGAAGTACTGGAGAGGCTAGGCAAGACTGAGGAGTTACTCAAGGAGCTATGGAATGGGCAACTGACCATGCATGCTACCCTCAATAGCCTTGCCCGCTACCTGAAAATAGGGCCAACTTCTGATCCTTCTACTTAATTATGTCCTCGTATTTGTTTGTGTAGTAGTTTTTTTTATGTTTTTATTTTGTGGTTAGTGTCTTAGTGTTTTATTTGTTTTTTGTCTGTTGAGTGATCGAATACCTCACCCACATTTTGCCTTGCAAAATGTGAGGTGAGATAGGCGAGTAACTTATGTTTGTTTTGCTAGTGTCTTGACCTCTTTACAACCATTACTTTGCTTTCAGCAAAGTGTGTGCATAGGGCGGCCATTTGTTTGTCAGTGTCACAGCCCCAAATCCCGAGGGATGGCAGAAGCCGGGGTGCAACTGGGATTGGATTAAAGAATCGGGGAAGAAAGGGAATGAATGATTAAGCAGACATAAAGGACTGAATTATTTCTATGAACAAACCTCATTACTTAAAGAAAGAGTTGATCTTAAAAGATCACTCGTACAAAGTTCTCATAAGCATCTAAGTTATAATACAGAATTGAACCCAAAAGTGATTTACATATAACATAAGAGCGTCTAGAGTTTGGCAGCGGAATTGTAAACTACATACTAAAGTCTTCCCTGTCGACAACTCTTAACTCAACCGTCGCCACTCCGTCACTCAACTTGCACATTTAGAAAACATATGCAGGGCTAAGTACAAAAGCACTTAGTGGGCACGTTTCCGAAAACATAATCATAAGTATAGATAATCAGGCATTTCATTTCTGTAGCACATCGGGGTTTTTCAACAAATTCCCGTGTCTACTAAACATTTTCTTTCTCATTTTCATAACTTAGCTTGTACAAGCAATTTTCATAGATTTTACGTTCAATCTTGACCATTCATTATCACCGTGGCTGGCTATCCCTCAACAGGATACCACATACACCACAGGCTACAGTGTACACTAAAATTTGGAAAGTCCCTTTTGACTAACTCAAAGCCGATCGTTTAGTTAACCCCTTTTGGCTAACTCATAAGGTACAAGAGAACTCACATAAAACAAATAGTTCATGCCATGATTATCACTTTGAAAACACGATTATCAAAGCGATAAAGAAAGGTTTTCGAGCATTGCTCATTTTGTTTCATATATAAAAGCCTACCTTGAAATTACAGAACTCCTATACGAGCTTCCGTTCTTCAATCTTACGTCCTGTCCTTGTGCTGACTTCCTCCTTCATCGTAAATAATCATACTTTAAAACTCGGTCGCAAACGATAAACGAATACGGAAAATCGAATTAAGTTTTAGTCCTTTAGACTTTTTAGGCATTTGCACGCTAAACTAAACTCTTTTAATTAAACAGAAACGAGATACGAACACATCTCATTTGACAATCATTTGGTTCTGTACTTGACACTTAGGTCAGTAGAATGAAAGTAGTTGATAACTTATTATGACTTAAAAGATCGAAAGGGTTCAAGTTGAGAAGAATTCAACTTAGAAATCTAAGTTTTCGAACAATCCTGCACAGATCACTAAGCTTGTACAGAACAGGGGATTTCGAAACAGGGGATGTTCCCTATAACAAAAGAAAGCCTCGGATGTCTAGTTTATTCTCCAATTTGCGGATCTCGATTTTGTTAAGCGAGCTAGGAGTTATGACAGTTTCCGTGAAGGGTCGCAAAACTGCCGAGTCAAACCCTAATGCTCGATAAAATCGACGCACGGTTTTCTAGGTTCGTTTTATGTTATCTTACCTAAATTCTCACGAAATTTACACCTCAAGGCAGTCAACACGTATCTTCGTACGTGATAAACTCCTTTTCATTTCTCGATTATAAGCATGACGTTTAAAACCTCGTCTTTTCAAACTAAACAAGTACTATACCAAAAATAATTTCTAACTTCTCGTTTCTACTTTTCGTTCACAACTATAACTTATCATTTCATATCTCGGATGTAAAAGCCTTCAACTACAAACTCGTTCATTTAACAATAACGATCATTAATATCCATTTACTTTCCTTATTCGTCTTTTCTAACGATACTTAGGTTCATTCATTCGTCTCTTATGAAAAATCCAACGTTATTAGAATTCGTTCTAACTTTCCAATTATAATCATTAACTAACAAGATTATCAAAGGTTCGAATCATAAACCTAAAACATTATCTAATCTCGACTTATCGTCGATCGTTCGTCTCTTAGTGAAAATCTTACGTTCTCCGTTTTCATTCATATTTTACAACAACGATTATCACTTGATCTTCATGATGGATTAGAGCTTGATTCTAAGCTTGCATGGAAGAAATTCTACACTATGTTTTGAGGGGAAACTCATGGCAATGGAGGAGGGAGGGGAGAGAGAATTTTTCTTTGTTGTTTGATGGAGATTTTCGAGAGAGAGAGGGATAGATAGAATGAGAGAGATTTTTCTCTTGAATATTATGGAATGATCGAGAGAGAGAGAGTAGATAGAATTATGTAGAATGCATGTATCTCATTATTTTATTAGATATGGTTTAGATATTCTTCCAACATTGAGAATCTCATCATGACGCTCTAGGTTTAGGTGTTGAAATTAGGCTTAAGAGAGAGAGAGAGAGTGAGAGTTTCATTTGATAGTGATGAGATGGATGCATGAAATCTTATCTCTCACTACACAAGTTAACTAAGATATTGTCTTTTTAGAGAATATTCATGATTAAACCTACTTAGTAGGTTTTGAAAATAGGCTTGGAGAGAGAGATTAGGGAGAGATAGAGAGAGAAGTCGGTGGAGAGGGAGAGAGATGAGAGCGATTTTTCCATTATTTTATTACAGATATTATTTACCCAGTCGTAAAAGCTTTCCGGATAAAAAGTCCGTATTATTTCATTTATGCAGAAAACGGATCTAATCTCTCCTCGTCTCGTTTCTGATACTAAAAACATCTCAAACCTATATCACATCCCACTAAATAAATCAAGGATTCCGATTATCTAATTTTTAGGTCTAAATTCCAAATAGCAGAAATTTAATCGGCTTATTAATCCATTAATGATTAAATTCTCGTAACTCTCTCACATAATCTCGGATAAGCTCCTATCTTATCTCAATGACCTTAGAATAAATTCTAGGTTCAGAGATTCTAATTAAAGTCTATTCTAAATTTATCGATGAATAGTGATTTCTCGGTTATCGACACTATTCACTTAAAATCAAGATCCTCAGAATTTTCTGAAAATCATACTCATACTCATTCTCATACAAATAAGCTCAATATATGCATCACATTATCTTTTCAAGAAATAAAAACAGATAATCTCACGTAAAAGTACATAAGGGCATTTTGATCGTTTTACTCATCTCTATTTATTTAGAAAAAAATTTATTCCTTAAATCTTGTTATTTAAACTTATAAGGTTATTTAATGCACTCTCTAGGGGTATAAAAGCTTGGGGTATTACATCCTCACCCCCTTAAAAAAAATTTCGTCCCGAAATTCACTAACCTTGAGAAAATAGCTCGGGATATTTTGCCCTCATCTTCTCTTCGAGTTCCTAGGTGGCTTCTTCAAGATCATGATGACACCACTTGACCTTTACTAAGGGAATTGATTTCGTTCTAAGCTGCTGAACTTTACGATCTAAAATCCTCTTGGGTTTCTCCTCGTAGCTTAGATCGGGCTTCATCTCTACATCCTCTTGACGTATCACATGATTCGGATCGAAGACGTACTTTCTCAATTGCGATACGTGAAAAACGTTATGCGAGTTTCCAAAACTGGGAGGTAACGCTAATCGATATGATACGGATCCAATCCTCTCAAGGATTTCAAACGGTCCTGGCCCTATCACTTTTCTCTCGCCCACTTCGTCCCAATAAAGCGGCGATCTACATTTTCTTCCGTAAAGAGCTTCGTAAGGGGACATTCCTATCGTGTTCTGATAGCTATTGTTATAGGCAAATTCGACAAGAGGTAAGATTTTCTCCCATTCAACTCCCTTATCTAGCAAAACAGCTCTCAACATATCCTCAAGGATTTGAATCGTTCGCTCGGACTGACCATCGGTCTAGGGATGATAAGCAGTGCTGAACTGCAACTGAGTTCCCAACTCCTTGTGGAAGCTTTCCCCAAAACGGGCTGTGAACTTCGAATCTCGATCAGAAGTAATCGTCTTTGGCACTCCGTGCAACTTTACAATTTCCTTAATATAAATCTGAGCTCATTTGTCTAATCCATAGGTGTGTGGAATAGGTATGAAATGAGCAGACTTCGTCAATCTATCCACTATCACCCATACTACTGTGTTTCCTTTCCTTGATCTTGGCAATCCTGTCACGAAATCCATCGTGATTCCATCCCACTTCCACTCTGGGACTGGTAGTGGCTGCAGGGGTCCATACGGTCTTTGATGCAAAGACTTCACTTGCTGGCAAGATAGGCATCTCTCAACGAACAATGCCACATCCATTTTCATTCCATTCCACCAAAACTGTCGTTTTAAATCTTGGTACATCTTCGTGCTGCCGGGATGGGCTGTATAAGGGGTTTCATGAGCTTCACTCATTATCTCGTTTCTTAACTTCTCGTCGTTAGGCACACAAATTCTTCCTTGGTACAACAAGGCATTATCGCTTGACTCAGATAATTCTTTAACTTCTTCACTTCTCACCTTCATCCTTAACTTCTCCAACTCTTCATCCCTTCTCTGACCTTCCATGATGCGGGTCCTCAAATCGGGCATCACTACTAAAGTAGCAATCATTTGTTCTACCGTCGCTGGAGGTACAATCACTTCAATTCTCATCTTCCCAAACTCTTCGATCAGCTTGACTTCATCAGTTAGAAGGAATCCTAATTCGGTCTCTTCCGAATTTTCCTTATTTCTCTTTCGGCTTAGCACGTCGGCTACAACATTAGCTTTACCGGGATGGTAAGATATCTTGCAATCGTAATCTTTCACCAACTCAAGCCATCTTCTTTGTCTCATGTTCAACTCCTTCTGCTCGAAGAAGTACTTCAAACTCTTATGATCTGAAAATATTTCACACTTGGCTCCGTAGAGATAATGTAGCCAAATTTTCAAAGCATGCACGACGGCTGCTAATTCCATGTCATGAGTCGGATACTTCTCTTCATGGGGCTTGAGTTGTCTTGAAGCATATGCAATCACTGTTCCATCTTGCATTAGAACACATCCTAATCCTTGAGCAGATGCGTCAGTATATATGACGTAATCTTTGTCTGGCTCGGGCAGGGCTAATACTGGAGCTGTAGTCAATCTCATTTTGAGCTCTTAGAAACTTCTTTCACATTCTTCCATCCACTCGAACTTTGTGTCTTTCTTTAACAGGCTCGTCATTGGCTTTGCGATCTTGGAGAATCCTTCTATAAATCTCCGATAGTAACCTGCTAAACCAAGGAAACTACGGATTTTATGCACTGATGTCAGGGATTTCCACTCTTGCACAGCTTTCACCTTTTCCATATCTACCTTAATTCCTTCGGACGAAACAATATGTCCTAGAAAATTCACCTCCTTCAACAAAAATTCACATTTACTGAACTTGGCATACAACTTTTCAGTTCTAAGCTTTTCTAACACAATCCTCAAATGCTTCTCGTGCTCGGCTTCATCTCTTAAATACACCAGACTATCGTCTATGAAAACAATCACGAACTTATCTAGATATTCGTGAAAAACTCTGTTGATCAGATCCATAAATACTGCTGGAGCATTTGTCAAACCGAATGGCATTACTATGAATTCGTAATGTCCATATCTCGTCATGAAAGCAATCTTTGGAATATGTTCTTGCTTGATCTTCAATTGATGGTATCTAGATCTTAAATCGATCTTGGAGAAAACACCTGCTCCTCTTAGTTGATCGAACAGATCATCTATCCTTGGCAAAGGATACTTGTTCTTAAGCATAATCTTGTTTAGCTCTCGGTAGTCTATGCACATCCTTAAACTACCGTCCTTCTTCTTCACAAATAAGATTGGAGCACCCCATGGTGATACACTTGGTCGAATAAAATCCAAGTCCAACAATTCTTGTAGTTGGATTTTCAACTCTTGAAGTTCTTTTAGAGCCATTCTATACGGGGCCTTGGATATCGAGGCTGATCCGGGTTCTAAATCGATCGTAAACTCCAATTGTCGATCAGGGGGTAAACCTGGTATTACTTCTGGAAACACGTCCTTGAATTCTCTCACTATTGGTACATCATCGATATTCAACTCTTGATTCTCGTCATTATTCAGATAAACTAGATACACTTGTGTATCTTTCTTTCTCATTAATCTCTGCGCTTTCATAGCCAAAATTATCGGTACGCTCTTCCTCATTCTCTTCTCAACTCCAAAAACTACGGTTGGCTCTTCTCCTGAGGGTTTAAACGATATTTGTCTCAAGTCGCATCGAATCGTCGCAAAGTTCTCGGTTAACCAATCCATTTCTAGGATTATATCTACGTCCCACATCTGGATTAAATTCAGGGATTTCGCGATCAACTTACGATTTCCAAATTCGAATTCTAAATTCAAGCAAGTGCGCAAAACTAACGCAGATTTTCCTAAAGGGGTTGCGACACTAAGCACCTGGTTTGATTCTTCTACCTTCAAATCTAGGTTCTCTACGCAAATGCTAGATATAAATGAATGCGAAGCACCCGTATCGAACAAAACAATAACAGGTATGCCGTTAAGCTTTCCCATACCTGCCAAATTTCCTTTATCTTTCTCTAGCGGCTTCTGCTCAATTGCATAGGCTCTTTGAAAGTGCGGGGGCTCTTGCTGAAGAGGTTGCTGCTTTGGCTACGGCGGCTTGCGTTGATGCTGGATAAACTTTTACGGAGGAGCTGCCTCAACGGCTTTTATTTGCGAAGGCTGGAACTGATTTGGCCTTCCACCTCTCATTCCTTGTTGCTTACTCGGGCACTGATTCGAGAAATGACCAGGCTGACCACAAGTATAGCAAACATTACTCCCAATCTTGCAGACGCCTTGATGAATTCTGCCACACTTCGAACAAGGAGGGAGTCCTAAAGGTCCTACAGTTAGGTTACTTCGGTTGACCTGTGGAGCTTTTTCCTTCTGGGGTTGTTGCTGGCTTTTCCCTTGCCATGGTTTCTTGCTCGGGTGGTTTCCACCACTCTTTTTTCCCTTCCTCTCTCCATGCTGGCCGAATTGAGATTGATGGGTAGTTACAATCGTCGTTTTCTGGCTTTGAAATTGAGGATTCGCTGAAGGATGCGATCCTTTTTCTGGTTGCATGGCCAACTCCATATCTAGGGCTCGGTTCAAGGCTTCAGCATAAGTCAGACCACTCTGACTAGCAAGAACTACTCGGATATCCTGCCTCAGTCCCGCTCGAAACAACTCACACATTTTCTCATCAGTGTCTACCTTATCAGGCGCAAATCGTGCTAACTCAAAGAACTCTCGATCGTACTCGGCCACAGTCTTCTTTCCTTGCCTCAGATTGGCGAATTCGTTTGCTTTCTGCTTACGATAACTCCTCGGCACATACTTCTCATACAAGGCTTCTTTAAACTGATCCCAAGTCAGGTTCTCGCGATCTTCGAGTGTATACATTCTTTGTTTTGCTTCCCACCAGTAGTCGGCAGTTCCTTTTAACTGATACATCATACACTCAAGACGTTCACAATCGGTGCAACGAAAAAAACGGAAAATTCGCTCAAAAGAACGAATCCAGTCCTCGGCATCAGCTGGACGGCCTTTACCATCGAAAGTTGGGGGATTTTGACAAAGGAAAAGTTCTTCGACTCGTCGTTCATTCGGAGGGGGCGGAGTAGGATCACGCTGTCCCTCGAGGTTATCTCCAAGGTTTCTGACATTTCTACGTCTTGGCGGTATTCTAAAAATTCAACAAGAAAACTTTAGCCACTTAAATACTTTAGCTCACTAGGAACCTTTCTCAATTCTGAATACATTTCCTTTTTGGGAGGAATACGATTCTCGATCGGTACTTATCAAAATAAATAATTAAAAGGCAAATCAAGAATCATCTCAAATAATTTCATTATTTCAATTTCTCGTATATACTTACATCTCATTCAATTTCCAATAATCATCAAGCATTTACATCATCATTTTAAATTTACATATTCTCAAGATAATTATTTTCTCAAGCAATCAATCACAATCACCGAATAAATCATCATCACATTAATACTCACATATTCTCAACAAATAATTTCAAACACCATATAATCAATATTCACATACTCATTTATTAAAACTTTAACTCATTCATAACTCATTCTCATTCTTTCATTTTTCTCAAGCATAAGTTATTTAATTATCTCCACCATTAGTTAAGGATCTCGAATACTCAATTCAAATTAATAACTCGGGAGACTCAAAATTGATTTTAATAGCCTAACGGCTCATCTTTTATATCGCCCGACGACGGCCTCTTCTGAGGACTTATAAACGATAGGGATTTAAACGATTACACTAAAAATTTCCCTTTCTTCTACTCGATAGCTAACGTTCTACTCGAACTACGCAAGTTCTCACTTTTCGTTCAATTCTTACTTACACATTAAGCCACAATAATTACATCACTGCTGAAAATTAAAAAGAGTTCATCTCTCAAATACACACGGTAAACTACTTAGATTTCCACGGCTTCCTTGAACTGATTCTACATGCAAGAATCATCTTCACTCGGCCCACTGTCATCGTATTGCTCTGCGTCGGAATCTACCTCAACGTGCTCTTCAGGGTCCTCCTCTTCTTCAGGATCCTCTTCTTCTTCCTCTTCCTCATTTGCGTTTTCTGCAAGCTGCCCTTCTTCCTCAACGTTGTCATCTTTGATAGTGAAACACTCACGTTCGGCTGCCCTCAATGCTTCCTCGCAATCCTCTAGAGTGTAGTTTAGTGCAGCTAGTTCGGACTCAATCCAAGGCGGGGTGTTGGGGTTTTCCTCTCGACGAAGGTAGGATGCTAGGTCGGCAGAGGCACCAAATTGGGAGTTGTACTCATCTTCTGGCCTTACTATAGGGGTAGATGCATAGGTATAAGGGCAGGAAAGATATCGCTGCGTAAAGCTTGGAGGTATCCTCTTCCCACTGTCGCTGCATCGGCCGGCTCATTTTCATTTTCATTATCATCACCGTTGTTTGAACGGGCTGGTCTGGAGGACTCCGCTTCGGGATGAACTGGAAGAGTTGCTTGATAACGATGCATATAGGCGGCGAACTGATCCTCAATTGGTGACGGAATTCCATTAAGGTCTTGCATCCGTCTGGCTGCAATGTTGGCAAGTTAGACAAGGCAGAGGGATCAAAAGATCGGATTGAAAGTACACCACTTACAATTGAATAATCTTGGGGGGCTCTCGAGGTTCCGGTTAAGTTCGTGGCGGCGAATTAATATGAAGGGAAACAGGGCCATCTTGAGGAATCGGTGGAGAAGCACAGACAATTCCGTTTAACAGGTCTGAAGAGTCATCCTCATACGGCTCTGGCGGAGGGGTGCCATATGTCATGTAACGAGCTAAGATAGTGGAGATGAACGTATTAACATCTCCGTACAGAGTTTGGTCGAAGTATCAATAGCCTAGGAATCGAGGAACGAGGGATGCTGCCCAGTCTCTCCATTCCCGAAGTAGGGCCTGGATCAAATGTGCCATGCCTTCTAGTGGCCCGATGCCCATATACTGAACTTTTCCCCAAATCGTGTGATAGCGCGTTAGGAATTCAGCTATCGATTCAGTACTCATTTTTCTTACGTGCAGGTACTCCTGCATCCAGTCATCGTCGTCCATCCTATACGAATTTTTTAAACGCATTAAGCACACTTAAACAATTAACCAAGCATGCTAGAATTTCCACCACATACTCATTTTTGCGTTCCAAAGGGGGATTTTCGTTCATGGTTTCGGGCAATTCCAAATCACGTAACCGTTTACACAAGCGTTTCATCCTTTCCGATTTTTCCACACGAAACACGCATTAGGGAAGACATTCTAAAGCAATCTAGTTATCAATCAACTTAATAGCTTTTATCTCTAGACATCATAACTTATAAATAACTCAAAAATTCTCAAAATCTTGATAATTCAAACATCACTTTAACTCGAAAAACTTTTAGAAATAAGACGTACCTGGTTGCCGAATGAGATGGAGGATAGCTTGGTGTGGTTTACTGACTCACATAAGTCTAGGAATTAAATCTAGACTCGACTCATCAAAGAGTATCAGACTTCAGAGCAGTCAAACCTGGCTCTGATACCAACCTGTCACACCCCGACTCCCGAGGTGTGACTTACGAAGACTAACGCAACTTAACCATCTAACAATCAACTCAAATACGGGGAAATATGCTCGGGGAAAAATCAACGAAAAGCAATAACACTCGAATAAAGCTATCAAAGACATAACGAAGCAATACCCAAGCATATTAATTTACAATTCAATGAGAATACGATAAGTATATCAAGTCAACGAGAACAAGACTCAACAAATATTTAAAATCATCGAGCACATTGCTCGGAGCCAAAACAAGTATCAAGTATATAATAATAGATTTCCATTTCAAAAAGGTTGCAGCGGAAACTCAACTCAAATCCCAACATTCACACGTATGAAGACTTGCAAATGCCAGTCTGATATTCGACTCAACTCAATCAAACAGCCCACACCACCAAACCTTTCTTGCCATCGCCATCTTGCTAACCTGCACGTTTAGAAATACATGCAGGTCTGAGTACTTCGTACTCAGTGAACACATGCCGAAAATATTTAGAAAAGATGCTCTTAGAGCTATATCAATTGAACTTGTCTTGCCGAAGCATCACAAGTATTTATGCAATTTAAAACGATTTTACTTGTGCATGCAAAAAACATTTTCTTTTAAATAGACTGCGCAGTCAAAACACAATATATACTCAACAGTATGCATCATCTGTCACAAATTCTCTCACTGTGCCGAGAAGTAGGCCTCCTTCTCGAACACTGTGACCGCTCCAACCGAAGCAAGGCTCACAGTCACCTAAACAATTAACATACCACACGTGGGTTTCCTGTCTTTCACAGGACAATAATAACTCAAACAAACAGATGATAACACATACCACACTCAATAAAACGGCAAGTCAATTGAACTTTAAAATTTACATAATAGTACTCAAATATCATAATAGCATTCATCGATAGTTTTTGGTTTAGAAAAGCCCACATGTCCTCCGACGTTCTAGCTAGGTGGCTTACGTGCTATCTGTCCTCACTTATTTCTCCGTCCCGCTTGATCCTTCACAGTTTGACATCGATAAAGAAGATAAGATACTACGCAAAGACGGATATTAAACGTTTGTCTCGGCTGAAGGACTTCTACTTGACTCGTCTCTCTCTATGTTATTCTTTTCTAAATAAGTCTCGTTTCTCGATTCTCGTTCTCGTTTCTTACTCTATTCGCACATTCTTTATCAAGTCTCGCACTCTCGTCTCTAGGTCATTAACACTACTCGATAATCGGTTAATACTACTAACCAATATCTTAACGCTTCTCGCTTTATTTATGAAACGTCGTCTATCTAAACTCTATTACTCGAGTTTTCTTTTATATTCTTAATCAATTCTCGATTTAATTATCAACTTAATAACTTAATTGTTTTGCATACAAAACAAACTCAATAATCTTTCATGTCATCATCAAATAATATCATTCACTCAAGCACATTAATTCAAAATAAATCAACGCATTGTCTCGAATTCAGTCACATTTCAAGACACGTTAACCTTTACTTAATTTTTATTTTAGAACTTAATTCAAATAAGAATTCCTTTTTATAAAAACTCAAATAATAAAATTTATCTTTCTCGACTTATATACGACACTTTTCCAAACTCGTTGTCTTATGAAAATATATTATAAATCTTTACTCAATTAATAAAAATTATTTTTATTTTTATTAAACTCTTATGAAATAGGAATCTCGTTTCTATTTTTAACTCGACTCTCATTCTCGACTTAAAACTAATATTTTTAGTTCATTATCTCGACAACCCTTCTCGATTTATTTTTAATCCAAACGGTTTGAAAAACAACCCACTTAATTAATTTAGTCGATTATTCTCAATTTTATTTCTCGATATCTCACTCGTATTTTATTCCATTATTTTCTCGATTCGATTAGGCATTCTCTCAAGAACTTACTTCTTTTAATTACTTAATCTTAATTAATTCTTTAAACTCGACTTCACTTATTATCCTCGTAATTAATCATTTCTTGATTAATAAAGAAACTATTATTTTTTTTATATTTCTCGATTAAACTATACGAGTATTTAAACTTAACTCGTCTAACACTTTTCCTCAACTCAATTAAATCTTCTCTTCGTCTTCTTATTACTTTATTCTGTTTATTTTAACTTCTAATATTCCTCATCGTTAACCTCTAACTTACTCGGTTAAATTCTCGATTAAATTTTAATCTCAATTGATTTAACTCGATTTCCTCGAATCTTATTTATTTAACTAAGAAATTTCTTTTCCTCTTTTATTTACTAATTTAAGACTCATTTCTTAATTAATACATTTTCTTCTTTATTCTTCAATTAATTTTTATTTTAATAAATATCTAGATTATTTTATTAATTTAATTACTAATTTCCTTTTGATTTTATTTTATTTAAACTCAAATCTTCAAGTTCTTATTCAAGAACACCTAGAACACCAAGAACACCTACTTGATGTTCTTCTTTATTATTTTTTTATTTTTCTTTTCTTTTAACAAACAAACTTCACTCTTTTTAATTCTTACCTCCTAATATCATCTAGGTTTTAAATTAACACTCAAACATATACTCAATATCATCACATCAAAATACCAAAATAATCTATAATCATTTTTCATCCAACTTTTCACATAAGGCTCGATTTTCACACAATTAAGTACATGAAAGATTAAATCATCACATCAATTATAATCTCAAGATTAAACATCAACTAAATCATCACAAAAATCAACAAAACAATTTCTCCTTCTTGGCTCCAAACTCACGGCTTTTCTAGGATTTTTAGGGCAATTGATTTTTTTCAATTTTTCAAGCATATAACTCCATTCTCAACATGATAAAAATCATAAATCAAGCATCAAAACATGAATAATTCAAGAAATTCATTTTCTCCTAATTTTGCCAAAATTTTCGGTCTTAGTCCAATTTTTAGGGTTTTTATTTTCTTTTTCTCTCTTAACTCATAAATTAATCTCTAGGGTTCGATTTACTTAACGAATTCCTCACTCGATTCCTAAATCGATAAACCCTAGGTTTGCCTAAGCATAAAATAAAATCATGCATGCATTGTTTTCTTTACTTTAGGGCTTTAGAGATACATATATACAAGTAATCAAATAAATACCATACTTTCAAAATTAAATTTGATTTCTCCTCCTTGATCTTCTCCTTGGCCGAAAATGGTAGGGTTTGGGGCTCAATCTTCTAGTTTGACTCCATTATGGAAAAACTCACTTGAATCCGCAAGAAAAATGAAACAATAATTAATCATCCATTTTAGGGCTTAAGAGCTGAAAATGAAGAAGAAATTTGGATGATTATTGAAGATTAATACTCAAAAATTGGGGAAGATCAATACCTTTAAGATTAGAGTTTTGGAAGCTTGATGATGGATTGATCCTCACTTGATCTTCATGATGGATTAGAGCTTGATTCTAAGCTTGCATGGAAGAAATTCTACACTATGTTTTGAGGGGAAACTCACGGTAATGGAAGAGGGAGGGGAGAGAGAATTTTTCTTTGTTGTTTGATGGAGATTTTCGAGAGAGAGAGGGATAGATAGAATGAGAGAGATTTTTCTCTTGAATATTATGGAATGATTGAGAGAGAGAGAGTAGATAGAATTGTGTAGAATGCATGTATCTCATTATTTTATTAGATATGGTTTAGATATTCTTCCAACATTGAGAATCTCATCATGACGCTCTAGGTTTAGGTGTTGAAATTAGGCTTAAGAGAGAGAGAGAGAGTGAGAGTTTGATTTGATAGTGATGAGATGGATGCATGAAATCTTATCTCTCACTGCACAAGTTAACTAAGATATTATCTTTTTAGAGAATATTCATGATTAAACCTACTTAGTAGGTTTTGAAAATAGGCTTGGAGAGAGAGATTAGGGAGAGATAGAGAGAGAAGTCGGTGGAGAGGGAGAGAGATGAGAGGGATTTTTTCCATTATTTTATTACAGATATTATTTACCCGGTTGTAAAAGCTTTCCGGATAAAAAGTTCGTATTATTTTATTTATGCAGAAAATGGATCTAATCTTTCCTCGTTCCGTTTCCGACACTAAAAACATCTCAAACCTATCTCACATCCCACTAAAATTCCAAATAGCTGAGAAAACCTAAAATTTAATCGGCTTATTAATCCATTAATGATTAAATTCTCGTTAATTCTCGGATAAGCTCCTATCTTATCTCAATGACCTTAGAATAAATTCTAGGTTCAGAGATTCTAATTAAAGTCTATTCTAAATTTATCAGATGAATAGTGATTTCTCGGTTATCGACACTATTCACTTAAAATCAAAATCCTCGAAATTCTCTGAAAATCATACTCATACTCATTCTCATACAAATAAGCTCAATATATGCATCACATTATCATTTCAAGAAATAAAAACAGATAATCTCACGTAAAAACACATAAGGGCATTTTGATCGTTTTACTCATCTCTATTTATTTAGAAAATTTTTTATTCCTCAAATCTCGTCATTTAAACTTATAAGGTTATTTAATACGCTCTCTAGGGGTATAAAAGCTCGGGGTATTACAAAGACTCAACTTCTCGAAATCTTTGATAAGCTCCTCTTGCTGTGTCAACTTCATCTTCGGGTTTTGCACTCTTTTTCGACTAAGAGCATCGGCTACCATGTTCGCCTTTCCAGGATGATACAAAATCTTGTAGTCGTAGTCCTTTACCAACTCCAACCATCTACGCTGCCTCATATTCAACTCCTTCTGAGTGAAGAAATATTTCAAACTCTTATGGTCCGTATAGATCTCACATGTTCCTCTATAAAGATAATGTTGCCCAATCTTTAGGGCGTGGACAACTGTTGCCAACTCTAAGTCATGAGTAGGGTAATTCTCTTTGTGAGCTTTCAATTGCCTAGAGGCGTAAGCAACCACCCTACCTTCTTGCATCAACACACAACCCAAACCTTGCAACGATGCATCGCTATAAATCACATATCCCTTTGTACTATCCGGGATAGTCAAAACTGGCGCCATTATCAACCTTTCCTTCAATGTCTGTAAGCTTTTCTCGCACTTTTCGGTCCACTCAAAAGCTACATTCTTTCGAGTAAGCTGTGTGAGTGGTCCGGCTATCTTAGTGAATCCCTCAATGAACCTTCTATAATATCCCGCTACAAACTCATAGTGGCCATATCTTGTTCTAAAGGCCGTCTTCGGAATATCATCGTCCTTCACCTTCAATTGGTGATACCCCGACCTCAGATCTATCTTCGAGAATACTCCAGCACCCTTAAGTTGATCAAAAAGATCTTCTATTCTCGGAAGGGGGGTACTTGTTCTTTATTGTGAGGTTGTTCATCCTTCTTCTTCACAAATAGCATCGGTGCTCCCCATGGGGAAACACTTGGTCGGATATGGCCCTTATCCAACAACCCTTGAAGTTGCACCTTTAACTCTTGCAATTCTTTCGGTGCCATTCTATACGGTGCCTTGGATACTGGTGCTGCTCCAGGAACAAGGTCGATGGTAAACTCAACTTGCCTCTTCGGCGGTAGCCGGTAGTCCAGGTATTTCCTCAGCAAACACGTCCACAAAGTCTCGCACTACTGCCACATTCTCCATTCTTAGTTCCTCGGGTGTTGATCCCACTAGATTTACCAAAAATCCTTGACATCCACATTTCTTTAACATCTTTACAGCCTTTATTGCAGATATAATTTTTGGTAACTTCCCAATCTTCGCACCAAAGAAAATGAATTCTTCTTCATTCGGCTTTTGAAACACCACTTCTCTTTCATGGCATCGTATAGCAGCAAAGTTGCAGCTCAACCAATCCATGCCTAATATCAAATCGAAATCTCGCATCTCTAAGGTATACAAATCGGCATTAAGTTCTTTTCCTCCCAAATCTAACTTAACGCCCTTAGCCATCTTATCGGTTCTTAACGTTTTGCCTGAAGGGTTCTTAACGTCCAAGGCTAAGTTATCTACTTCTAAGTTCAAACTGACTCGCATGCAAAGACTTTGAGATATGAATGAATGTGACACGCCAGAATCAAATAATGCCAAGACAGGTAGACCAGAGACTGTTATCATACCTAAAATGTTACCGTTTCCCTCGCCGACCTCTTACTGTGAGAAAGCAAAGAGTCGCACATTCCCTCCAGGTCTCGGCGCATTGCCTCCAGCTTTTGATCCATTTCCACTTGGTCTCGCTCCATTTCCTCTTCTCTTGGGGCAATTGCTAGCATAGTGCCCTGGTTCATGACAACTGTAGCACACGCTTGTGTGTTGAAGGCACTTTCCAAAGTGATTCTTACCACAGTCCTAACAAAGTGGCTTCTTGATTGAGGCAGTGTTTCCGGAACGAGCGTCAGTTCTTCCTCTTTTGCTAACAAAGTTCCCCTTTTCCATTGCCACGGTTGTCCCACTTTCTTTTCCCTTGAAAGTTGCCATTGCCAGCAGACACTTTGTCCACCTCTAATGCAGCCTCAACTCCAAGTGCACGCTTGACAGTAAGCCCATAATTGACATTCTCTTGCATGGAGAGGATTCCTCGAATCTCGGGACGTAGGCCATTCAAGAAGAAGTCAGCCTTGTCTTCCTCCGTAGCCACTAGTCGCGTGGCGAATTGAGCAAGTTGGATGTACTTTCGCTTATAGTCATTTACACTCAAGTTTTCTTGCTTGAATTCGAGAAATTCTCGCTGCTTCTGGTTGCGGTAAGCTCGCGGCATATACTTTTCCACCACCATTTCCTTGAACCTTGCCCAGGTAAGGCCTTGGCGCTCTTCTTCAGTTAGACTATTGCGGTGTGATTTCCACCACTGTCCAGCTTCCTCGACTAGCTAGAATACGGCATACGAAACTCTGTGTGCATCATTGCACTCAATGTGCTCGAAGATCCTCTCGATTTCTTCGAACTACTTCTTCAAGGCTAAAGCTCCATCCCTTCTATTAAACTTTTGTGGAGCATAGTGACGGAATTGCTTAATAGCTCGGCTCGTTGTTGCCCTAGTCGGATCTTGATTTCCTTGGTTGTTATTTTGAGCAAGACATTGGAGTGCGTCGATCAATTCTTGCATCGTAGTGTTGTTTCGTGGTCTTTCCGACATTTCCTATAACCAAAACGAGCTAGTCATAAGGTTATTCTAAGTTGAGGGTTTACATAAAACCTCCAAAATCATCGATCCTAATTGCAAAAATACTATGTGGGAAGCTTCTAGGTTCATCTTAAATTTCGAGGACTACTCAAAATGAAACATTCTTTATTATTTCTCAATAATCACTTTAACATGCAGAACATATGATCATAACTCATCATAAGACATATACTTTCATTCTCAAGTGCTCATTCATAATCAAATATTAAAATTATAAGCATAGAATAAATACCTTGAGCAGGAACGCGGGTCGAAAATGGGTAGAGTACTTAATCCTTTTAACTTATCATCCTATAAAGCAAGTCTACAGGAACGTAGACCTGCTCTGATACCACTAAATGTAACACCCTAATTTACTAAACTAGAATGCTACTCTTTTATCGTTAATATTGCAGAAGTAAATAAAAAAATTTGCTTAATAAAATAAAAATCAAAGACTTCAAACGGTTCCAACGAATTCAATCCAAGAAATAACAGCATGATCAACCCTTATTAAAACTCTAATCCTAAGAATACGAAATGTGGACCATCATTTAAAAGAAACAAACCAAAACAAATTGCTGAATAGTCTAACTTAATGAATTCAGTTTAATAAACTTAAACTTTTATTGACACCCCGTTTCCTTCCACGCAGCTCCATGCTCACTAACCTGAAAACATTTAAAAATGTGGGGGTGAGTACTCATAAAACGTACTCAGTGAGGGTCATACATGGGATACTTTCATTTTATGTCCAACAACAAGATTATCAAAGGAAATAACATATAACATTCTTTTCTATAAACCACAAGAGCTCGAAGCATCAGGACGAATATAGAACATATAACATTTTCATCTATAACCCACAAGAGCTCGAAGCATTCAAGGCAATTATAGAGACCTCAAATCACTGTGCACATGATATCCTTTAACATATAACCCACAAGAGCTCGAAGCATTCAAGGCGATTATATGTAACATTCATATTTCACATTTCACATCACATTCCACATGATAATAACATGCTGGACATATAAAAACGTTTCGTAGAACATTTAACTTTCACAATTAAATACACATTCATCATAAATCACTTTTGAGTTTAGAAGAGTTTTACCCACCTCAACTTTGAGCACAAACGATCCAAAAGAAAATCAAGTAGCAGACGAGGGTCCTAGTTGCTCCGCACCTAATCCATTAAATAAATATTCTATTAGCAAAAGGAAAGTACAAGTAATCTCAATTCCAACTATTTAATTGAATTGAACCTATTCCTTTCCGAAAGCATAATCGAACTATTTTTTTCTAAATTATAGGCTTGAATTTTAAACATTAGCACCTAGACATCTTTCTTTGCATTTTGAAACATATCATTTAATTACAACTAAACTTATTAATTAAATCCTGAAATTCATCTAACTTAGTTAATTTGGAATGATAGTCTGAAACTGAACTTATAAAACTAATACCTTCGGTATAAAAAATATACTTATAGTAGTATACATATACTATATTTTGAGACATTAGTTAACTCCATCTACAAGCCTTCTCCCCCAGTTTATTACGCTGACACACATTGATCATGCACATTTACCACCTTCACTTCTATATCTTTCCTCACCAAATAAACATATACAATTTTATCAAATTCATAATTCCAGATTCTCCTTTAGTTTTTTTTCTTCTCTGTACTCGATTGAAATCAAACTTTAATTTGATATATATATATATAGAATGATTTTCTCTGTAAAGCTACTGAACAAACCATCTATTTTTATCTTCATTTTTTTTCTTCCAAACTTTACGTACACAATAACTCAAAATCTTTAGTTAAAGAAACAGACGGCTATCCCATTATTAAATTCCTACTAGACAACCAATTTTTTAGCTAGTCTGGACTTATAGTAGGAATTAAATTATATATATATATAGCTTATTAACTTTATAACAATTAGTACGAAACAAACTTAATACGAAACTAATTACTAATTAATAATAAGTAGATTATCATTACTTTAATTACTAGTGATTAATCCTGCAATAAAAAGAAATAAACATAATAATGACTATTCCTCCATATGCATATATAATATATGCATGTCTTTAACAGTTAAGTTGTAATATCTAATGAAAAGTTCTTCAAATTTTCTTTTTCTCTCTTGTCTGAACACACACACATAATATTTCTACAACTTTGTCTCTCTCTCTCTCTCTCTCTCTATTTTATTTATCTTCATTTGCCGTCACGACATCCTTAACATCACTGTATCAAGAAACTTCTACAAGGGTTCTTAATTTAGGAAAAGAAAGAAGAAGGATTTTTTTTACCGCAAAATCGATAATTGGGAGAGTTCTGATAGGTGCTAAAGAGAGGCCTTCTTTCAGATTCTCGCTCCCTATCGCCGCCGAAAACTTTATGCGCGAGTGGATTTTTTGCGTTGAGAATTATGGCTCGTGACAGGAAGGTTTATTTTTATAAAGAAGTGACTAGGATTTTTATATTTGTTGGATTAAGATTGAATTAGTTGGAGCAAGAGACGTAGGGGTGATTAAAACTTATCCATATCCCCATATCAAAAACCTTTCCCTGCTGATATAAAATCAACTACTACTCTTAATCCATAATAATCAAAATATATATATACTGTCACAGCCCCAAATCCCGAGGGACGGCAGAAGCCGGGGTGCGACTGGGGTTGGATTAAAGAAGCGGGGAAGAAGGGGGCTAATTGACTAAACATACATGAAAAACATCGACATGGAAAGAAACTAAGTTCAAACCGTATAAAAAGAGTTAATCCCTAAGGATTACTCGACAAAAGTATAAAAAGAAACTAAGTTCAAAAGTTACATACTTAGACTACTGAATATTGTTCAAAAGTACATCAAAGAAATTCAAAGTTTGGCAGCGGAAGGGGTTCTAACTAAGCATCCTATCCTTTACTCAACATCAACCGTCGCCGCTCACCGTCGCTTCAACCTGCACATTTAGAAAATAATGCAGGGCTAGGTACAAATGTACTTAGTGGGCACGATGCCGAAATCATAATCATAAGTATAAATAATCTGGCATTTTATAACCGTAGCGCATCGGGGTTTTGTTGAAAAGGCCCGAGCCTACTAAACATTTTCTGACTAATTTGTATAAAGCAGCTTGCGCAAGCATTTTTAGAGTATGTTATGTTCAATCTTGACCCAAACTAATTCACCGTGGCTGGTACCCCTCAACAGGATATCACATACACCACAGGTTACAAAGTGCACTAACTCTGGAAAGCACTTAGCAGCTAACTCAGAGCCGATCGTTAGTTAACCTAGTTAGATTAACCCTAAAAGTCTGGAAAACCCGAAGGTTAACTCAGAAATCTGGAAAATACGAATGTTAACTCAGATAGGTACAAGAGAACTCACATAAAATAGTTGAAACAGTTTATGCCAAGATTATCACATTGAAAACACAATTATCAAAGCGATAAATAATACTTTCGAGTTGTGGAAAAACCCACATTTTATTTGATATAGATAAAAGCCCACCTTGTAAATACAGAACTTATACGCAAAAGCTTCCAAGATTGGATCTTCGTTCTTTCTCTACAGTTGGCTTCCTCCTTCAAAATATACTTAAAAACGGTTCGTAAAAGATACTCGAAGAAAGAGAATCGAAGAAGTTTTAGTTGTTTCATTCTTTAGGCATTTGCACGCTTACTAGATTCGTTTTACTTAAACGGGAAACGAGACTTGTACCAATCTCGTTTAGAACTTGGAAGATCTTATACTTGACTCTCGAGTCAGAAGAGAAGGTAGTCGATGTCTTAATACGACTTTAAGGATTATAAGAAACTAAGTTGGAAAGAATCAACTTAGGCGATTTATATTTTAGTTCTTTGAACGATTTACGAAATTTCTCGTTTATTACTTCTTTAAAGAAAAGATAAGATATAAGGTCTCGACTGGTCTCCATCACTAGAGGTCTTGTACTTGACTTTAGGGTCAGTAGGTAGATGTTCGATAGATAAAAACGGCTTAAATGATTGAAAGAAGCTAAGTTGTGAACTAAACAACTTAGAAAACAAGAAACTGAAAATTCACTGTACAGTCAAGTAACTCTGGAGGCTGTCCAGAACAGAGGACTTGGAAACAGGGGGTGAGCCCTGTACCACTAGAAAGCTTAGGAAGTCTAGTTTCTGCTCCAATTTACGGATCACAAATCCGATAAACGAGCTGGAAGTTATAACAGTTTCCGGCGAGGGTCGCAAAACTGCCGTGGAAACCCTAATTGATTGATAAGTTCGCCGTATAACGTTTTAGGTTCGTTTTAAATTCTCTTATTCAACTTTTTGGAAACTGAACTTTCAAAGCAGTCATCACGTACCTCCGTACGTGACAAACTCCTTCTCAACTTGCTCAAAGGCACGACGTTCTAACGTCGGATTTCAACTATCAAGTACTATACCAACAAAGAAATTCCAAACGTGTTCTAGTTCCCGATTATCACTATAACCCATATTATATGAACTCGGATGCTTATGACATCAACTAGAAAGATGTTTTAAATTTCATTATAAACAATAATATCAAGTTAGAATTTTCGTCCGACTTCCCGATTATTAGTTACAACTAGATATTCGTCTCTTACGCGATTTCCAAAAGTCGTCGGTTTTCGTTCAAATTTTACGACGTTAATCTACGTCTAATGTGAACCGTTTTCATGCATGCAAACACATCTTAACATCATTATAACTCAGTTTATATGGTGATTTTAGTCTCTTACATTCCATTAAACATTTTTAGAAAATTTCCAATTAACTTCTATAATCAACTAATATAATTTGCAACAATATTCAACTAACAAATCATCACTTATATCTAACATGTATAAACTCCTAATTATCTTATAAATTTTCTGATTTCATACATATTTTAAGGGGATGATTTTCTTCTCAAATTAACAACATTTATTTACTAAACATACTCTTATATCACCAATTAATCAATTGCAATTCTATTATCATTTAACATGCAAAAACCCCTAATTTATACTTCAAACCCTAATTAAATTTCATAATAACATAGGGCTTTCAATCCCTTTTCATCCCAATCACTAATTAATCACCTACTAAACATGAATCCATGATCAAAAGAAGAAAATTAGAAATTCTACCATTTTCCCAAAAAATTCTGCATTAACATAGATGTTAGGTTTCTTATTTTTGTTCCATTTTAATCTCCAATTATCATATCTAACATATCTAATTTCATCATTCTAAGATCAATTCATCTATCCCATAACCTTAAAATTTCGAACAAGAAGGAAAAGAGAAGAAAAGAAAATCTAAATGGATAGAATTATGGAGGATGGAAATACCTTAAGATTTAATGAAGAACTTAAGAGGTTGAATGGATGGATTGATGGCTTGTGTTCTTTCCCAAGCTCTTGAAGAAGGCTTCAATGGTGGGTGGGAAGGATGAAGAAGATGAAGTTTGATGAATGGGAGAGGGCTGCCGAGAGAGAGAGTGGAGAGAGAGGGATGGAAATTGTTTTGTTGTAAATGATGAAATAATGAAAAATTTGACATGTGTAAAGGTGATTGTAGGTGTCATTAGTTTAATTAAGTCAACACATGCATGTTGACACCTAATTAAGGTGAGGTGGCGGCTGTCCATGCAGAAATTTGGAGGGTTACGTTTTTCCGGCGCGATCCGACGTTACGGGAAAACGAACGACGAAAAACGTTGTTCGGTACAGAATCGTCGCGATTCGATTTGACTTAAAGATTCTAACGTATGAACTTAATTAGAAAATAAATTTATAAAATTTATTTTGACAAAAACTCGGGACGACAAGACCGAGTTTCGTCCGGAAAAACATAAAAACAAACTTTCTCGGCGTGTTCGTATCGCAATTTTCTAAACGTAGAAATTAGACGGTTTTCCGTTCTTAGTTTATAAACTAAAAATTTTTCGTATGCTTTAACCCTAAATACGGTAGTCGTCTAGCCGACTTCTGTAATTTATTTTTTTAATAACGGATTCGACCGTTAGCCTTAGAATTCAAAAATTGTAAACTTAGGCGTGCAAAGCCATTTATTTAATTAACTTTAAATATTTTTAGAACGTAAGGAATTTACGGGGCATTACATATACATTTTATATATAACTCATTTTAGTTAACTCATTTTATATATATACATTTTATATAGAGGAAAACCCCCTTTCTAGCCATTTTGGGGATGTCATTTTAAATTTTAGCCATTTTTTTGAATTTTTGACTTTTTTACCCTTCCCATTCCATTTCACATACTTCTCTTTACCTTATTTCTCCTTTTTCTTTTCTGAATTTCACTCTCTCTCTTTATTCTCTCTCTCTTTTTTATTCTCACTTTCATCTCTCTCTTTATTCATCTCTTCGTTTTTTTCCGACGTCGCCACCACCACCTCCTTCTCCACTTCTTTCTCCCCTCTCGCTGGAGCTAGTACCCTCGTCGCCATCTCCTCCGCAACTTTGTTGTTGCAACAAAGTTGATCGGAGATGCGATTTACGATAGGTTCTACTGCAATAAGGCAGATGCGTTGAAAGGTACGGAGGATTAGCCGGCAGATTTCATTTTGGAACAGCCACCACATATCTGGAATCCACGATTCAAAGCACCGCGGCTGGAATTCGTGAAATAACAGACGGCGGCGAGGCGAAAGAACGACGATCACTCCGACAACAAATTGACCCTCTCCACCACTACTAAGAGAAGCGCGACAATGAGAGGAAGCGAATCGTGTAATCCCTGAACCTCGATTCACAGTGATGGCTCCGGAATTTTTGAAAAACCAGACGCACCGCCGCCGCCACCACAGATCTGGAATTTTCTTTTTTTGTTATTTCACAATTAGGTTTTTGTTACTGATCAAAAAGTTATATGTTTGTTTTGTTTAGTCACAATATGAGTTGTTACTTCACTTTTTTTGTTATTGTTCCTTCACTATATTTACTTATTGTTACTTAACTATTTTTCTTCATCGTTAGTTCAATGTTATTGCTATGATTGTTAGAATGTTATTAGCCTAATAATTGTACAAAGGCACATGCTTTTTTGTCTTCTTTTTGTACCTTCCCTAATAAAATATTTTAGTTAGGCTAATTCTATTTTGTTACTTAACTTTTGTTCTTTACAATTGTTACTTCACAAATTTTGTTATTGTTTCTTCACTATTTTTAAATATTGTTACTTCACTATTTTTCTCACTGTTACTTCAATCTTGTTGCTATTATTCAATTTCTCGTAATTATAATATAATAGCACATGCTTTTTGTCTATGTTGCTATTACATTTACTTCACAGTGTTTCTGTTTTGTCTTATTTTTTGCTTTCGCTAATGAAATACTTCATTTTTCATTATTGTCTTTTGTTACTTGATTTTTAGTTACTTCCCGAATTGTTACTTCACTAAGATTCATTTATGTTACTTAACTTTTAGTTACCTCACAATTGTTACTTCACTAGGATTCCTTTTTGTTACTTAATTTTTAGTTACTTCACTATAGATACTTCACTAGGATTCATTTTTGTTACTTCACTATGTTGTTTCCATTATTTCACTTACCCTAAAAAATTTACAAAGTCACATACTTTTGCTGTATTATTTGTGAATGCACTATAAGTTACAAGTATATGTTATAAGGGATATTCAATATTAACCATCGCTTTAAACTACATACATACAAAAATATGGGGAATACCATCCAAAAGTGATAAGTTTTGCTACAAGTTAATTAACCAAAAGTTATAACAAACAATATCAACGCATGCTACCACAATTTGCAGCCTTAAAAGAGTTAATCCAAACAAAATAAAATGTAATTCAGTTCCTTCCTGTCACAGCCCCAAATACCGAGGGACGGCAAAAGCCGGGGTGCGACTGGGGTTGGATTAAAGAAGCGGGGAAGAAGGGGGCTAACTGACTAAACATAACTAAAAGACATCAAACATTCAATGAACAAGACTTGAATATTATAAAGAAAGAGTTAATCGCTAAGGATTACTCGACAGAAGTACACGGAAGTAACTAAGTTCAAGTTTACAGACTTATGCTACAGTGGTTTGTTCAATATACATATTCTCAAAAGACTTAGAGTATTGTAGCGGAAGTAAGTCATAAGCTAAGGCATCCTATCTCCTCAACTCAACTTCAACCACCGCCGCTATCGTCGCTTCAACCTGCACATTTAGAAAACAATGCAGGGCTAAGTACAAAAGTACTTAGTGGGCACGATGCCGAAAACATAATCATAGGTAAAGATAAATATGGCATTTCATAATTTGTAGCACATCGGGGTTTTATTTGAAATTAGCCCGTGCCTACTAAATATTTTCTGACTCGTTTTTCTCAATTTAGCTTGCAAGCATTTTTCTGGTATGTTACGTTCAATCATGACCAATTCTCATTCACCGTGGCTGGTACCCCTCAACAGGGTATCACATACACCACAGGTTACAAAGTGCACTAACTCTTGAAAGCACTTAGCAGCTAACTCAGAGCCAATCGTTAGTTAACCTAGTTAGATTAACTCTAAATCTGGGAAACACGAATGTTAACTCAGATAGGTACAAGAGAACTCACATAAAACGTAAAACAGTTCATGCCATAATTATCACTTTGAAAACACAGATATCAAAGCGATAAAGAAGGGTTTTCCGAGCATTGCTCATTTTGTTTCATATATAAAAGCCCACCTTGTGATACAGAACTAATAAGTACTAGCTTCTGATCTTCTGATCTTCCGTCCTTTCCTTACTGCTGGCTTCCTTCTTCATCGTAAAATAATAACACTTAAAATCGGATCGTAAAAGATAATCGATCATTGAAACTCGAAAAAGGTTTTAGTCGTTTCATTTCTTTAGGCAATTGCACGCTTACTAGTTTCATTTTAATTAAACGGGAACGAGACTCGAACAAATCTTGTTTAGAACTCGAAAGGTCTCATATTCGACTCTTAGGTCAGTAGAGAGGTAGTCGATAGCTTAATACGACTTAAGAGATCAAAGGAACTAAGTTGGAAAGGAAATCAACTTAGGAAATAAGTTTTAGTTCTTTAGACGATTTAGGCATTTTCACGCTTAACTAAATTTCTTTACTTTAACGGATACGAGATACAAACTCGTCTCGTTTAGCACTCAAGGCTCCATACTTGACACTGAGGTCAGTAAGAAGATAGTCGTCAAGTTATTACGGCTTAAACGATCTAAAGAATCTAAGTTGCGAACGAAACAACTTAGAAGAATGAATTCTGAAAAATCACTGCGCAAGGCAGTAACTCTGGGGACTTCCCAGAACAGGGGAACTGGAAACAGGGGATGAGCCCTGTACCGTTTGAAAGCTTGGGATGTCTAGTTTACGCTCCAATTTACGGATTGCAAATCCGATAAACGAGCTAAAAGTTATTACAGTTTCCGGAAAGGGTCGCAAAACTGCCGCGCTAACCCTAGTTGCTCGATAGAATCGACGTATAACTTCTTAGGTTTGTTCTAAGTTCTCGTATTCCATTTCTCATGAAACTTGACCCTCAAGGCAGTCAACACGTACCCCCGTACGTGATGAACTCCTTCTCAAAACTCGTCCAATAGCACGACGTTCTAAACGTCGACTTTCGACTAACATGTACTAAACCAAAAATCAAGTTAACCAATTCTCGTTCTAATTCTCGACTATAACTACAACTCATATTAAAATAGCTCGAAAGCTCATGATGTCAACTACAAAGTTATACCTTAGTCCATCATAAACAATAATATCAAGTTAGAATTCTTATTCGACTTCTCGGTTATTAATTACGACTAATTGTTCGTCTCTTACGTGATTTTAAAAGTTATCGGATTTCGTTCATTTTCTACGTCATCAAACATCTAACGAGATTCATTTTCATGCATATCATCACTTCATATCATTACTACATCTCAACTTAAATTGAGTTCTTCGTCTCTTACGACTCACGAAATTTTTTTAGAAAATTCTAATTAAATTCATATCAACAACTAATATCAATTACAACATTATTTCATCAACAAAACATCATCTAAATCAACTACATGAAAACCCCTATTTTTCTAATAATTTTCGGTATTTACAAACAATTAAAGAGGGTGTTTTTCTTCATCAATTAACATCATTTATCTCTTAATCATACTATTATATCATCCTTTAAACAATTGAAGTCCAATTGCAACATGAAATTGAAAAACCCCAATTCCAAACCCTAAACCCTAAATCAGTTTTCATCAAATCAAAGGGCTTTCGATTTCTTTTTTTTTTAATCCCTAATCGAACACTTCCTAAGCATGATTATAACATCAATTGAAATATTCAAAAATCCTACACATTTCCCCTAATTTTCAGTATTAGCATAGTAGTTAGGGTTCTTGATTTCAATCAATTTTAATCCCCAATTATCACATCTAACACATCTAATTACACTAATCCAAGATCAACATCTAATTCTATCATTCCTAAATCTCGATCCAAAGAAGAAATAAAAAGAAAAGGATTTTGGATGGATAGAATTAGAGAGGAGACTAATACCTTGAAGATTAGTGAAGGAAGTTGGATGATTCAATGGTTGGATGAAGGACTTGTGAAGAAACTCTTGCTCAAGATCTTGATGTCTTCAACAATGGAGGAAAGAAAGAAAATGGGAGAGAGATGAGGGAGTGCAGCCATGTGTGTTGAGGGAGGGAGGGAGGAGATGATTTAATTTGTGTGTTATAAGGTATATTAACCTAATAGGTGTAAAGTAGGAATAGTAATATACTTAGGTGTCCAATTAATATTATATAAGATGAAAAATATCCAAGCTTGTGTGTGTGTATGTGTCCATGTCGGTCAAGAGAGGGGAGGGAAAGAAATTACACGCTTTTTCCGACGCGATACGACGTTACAAAAATCGAACGACGAAAAACGTAGCTCGGCACAAAATCGTCACGATCCGATTCGTCCCAAAATTCTAACGCATTAAACTTAATCGGAAAATAATATTTATAAAATTTATTCCGACAAAAACTCGGGACGACACAATCCGATTTTCGTCTTGAAAATCATAAAAACGAACTTTCTCGGGCGAGTTCGTATCGCTATTTCATGAATGTAAAATCAAACGGTTTTCCGTTCTGAGTTCACGAACTAAAAACTTTTCGTACGCGATAACCCTAAATACAGTAGTCGTCTAGCTGACTTCCGTAATTTATTTTCAGAAACGGATTCGACCGTTAGTCTTAGAATTCAAAATCGTAAACTTAGGCGTGCAAAGCCATTTTTATTATTAACTTTTAAATTTTGAGATCGTAAGGAATTTCCAGGGTATTACATCCTACCCCCCTTACGAAAAATTTCGTCCCGAAATTTGCATACCTTCTGTAAAAAGATGAGGATATCTCTCCTTCATCTTCTCCTCGAGTTCCCACGTGCCTTCTTCTTGCCCGTGGTGGTTCCATAGCACTTTAACGATTGGTATCGATTTGGTTCTTAATTCTTGAACTTTTCTATCCAAAATCAATATCGGCTTCTCTTCGTAGCTTAGGTCAGATTCAAGAACTACGTCTTGCTGACTAATGACGTGCTTAGGATCATAGACATATTTTCTCAACTGAGAAACGTGAAAAACGTTGTGAACACTTCCTAGACTTGGCGGTAAGGCCAATCTATAAGCGACGGGTCCTACCCTCTCGAGGATTTCATAAGGTCCTATAAACCTGGGTCTTAGTTTACCCTTAACTCCGAATCAAACGATTCCTCTAGTTGGTGATATCTTAAGAAAGACTTTATCTCCTATTTTAAACTCAAGATTGGTTCGACGATCGTCGGCATAAGACTTCTGTCGGCTCTGGGCTTCTTTCATTCTATCTCGTATCTGCCGAACTATCTCAATCATCTCATTAATCGTATCTGGGCCTAGGTTCTTTCTCTCACCTACTTCGTCCCAATAAAGCGGCGATCTACATTTCCTTCCATACAAAGCCTCAAACAGCGCTATTCTTATCGTGGCCTGATAGCTGTTGTTGTAAGCGAATTCGACTAAGTGTAGAATTTCTTCCCAATTCGCGCCTCGGTCTAATACCATTGTTCTTAACATGTCGACTAAAATCTGAATTGTTCTCTCTGACTGCCCATCTGTTTGTGGGTAAAACGCTGTACTGAAATTAAGCTCTGTTCCCAATTCTTTCTGCATCGTAATCCAAAATCTCGAAGTAAATTTGGCGTCTCTATCTGATACTATGACCCTCGGTACTCCATGCAGACGTACAATCTCTCTGACATATAACTGAGCTAGTTTCTCTGATCCATACGTAATCTTAATCGGTAAGAAGTGTGCTGTCTTCGTAAGTCTATCGATAATTACCCAAACTGATGTGTTTCCTCTTCTAGACTTAGGCAATATGGTACTTTGTTGACTTCAATTTTGTTATTCATGATACGAGTTGTTTGAGTTTGCATGTGTATGATGTTAAATTTTGACTGAGTTATTGAGCTTGCACAATATCATATCATGGCTTTCCTTCTGAAATTCTATTTGATGTTACGATATTGGCAATATCGTACATTATATACAATTTGGCTTACTGTTTATGATTCCAGTAATGTACGATATTCGTAATATCGTACATCTGTTATAACTGATTTGTGTTCGTATAGTACGATTTATTTGAATTCGTTGCGCAACTAAGTTGTCTAATGTCTCATGTAGGATCTTAAAGCCCTGCTCAAACCAGGTAAGACAGAGTCTGAGACTGTCTATTGAAAATCCCTGGAGCAAGATTCTGAGGAAAGCCATTTGCCTTCAATTATGATGCCAATGACACCAAGAAGAAGAAAAGGCCTCCGATGAGGGTGATGATGATGAAGAGCCAACTGTTGATGCCGCTCCACAATCCACTGCAACAAGCGCCTTACTCACCGATGCAGACAAAGCTGCATTGATCAAGGAGATCGGTGATTACGCAGGTGAGGTTATAGCAAAGCGCGCAAGGCTAGAAGCGGAGGGATACTTCGAGACTATCAAGGACGAGTTAGTTGTTGGAATTGGAGAGTATGTGTTCAAGAAGATGGTTGAGGCATGTGGTCCTCCTCCGGAACAAGATTACATTGGGAGGATGAGCCAGCAATTTCAGCACAGCACGCCACACCATTCCAGCACCATGAGCATCAGTCATCCGAGCACATTGTTGAAGACCTAGGTGCACAAGACCCACCTGCACAAGGCACATCTATAATACCCCGATTCTTTATAAGTCTTTAATTTCTTCTTGATTGAATTTGTGTGCCTTAAATGAATGCCTTTGAGTGATAAAAATTTTCGAGAAAAGAAATTTTCTCGTAAATTTACTAAAATGACCTTGAGTGCCCTTATGTGATTCTCTTCATTTCGATTATCCGAATCGAATGTGTGATGAATTGATTGAGCATGATTATATGAGTTTGAGTTTGAGTTTGAATTTAGAAAAATTCTTTGAAGTTTCATTTTTCGATGAATAGTAAGTTTTCCCGAATTTTCACTATTCATCGAACTTTTCTGAATTCTGTCTAATTAGTGTCTTTTGAGTCTAAAAATTATTTTAAAAGCTTTGAGATATGTTTGAGAGTCGTCAGAGATCGTCTCAGAGAAATTCAAGTTAAAGGTCCAGAAAACCCTAATTGAATAGTGAATTTTGACTTTTTATTCGTTGCTCGAAATTTTAATTTAAAAATTTTATTTCTGGATTCCTTGATTTATTTGGTGAAGTTTGAGACGAAGTAGAGAGTTTCTTGACTTCGAGAAAGAGCCGTGGTGAGTTTTAAGTCGTTTGAGAGTTTAATGAAAAAGTAGAGTTAAATTGCACCAGAAAACTTTTTTTTCCGGCGAAATTTATATCGCTTTTTTGACCATCGGGTGCAACTAATTCCTATTAAAAACTATCCTACTCTCACTCTCAACTCACTCTCTCTCACACTTTCCCTCTGTCTCCCGATTTGTAATACCCCGAGTTTTTATAAGTCTTTAAGTGCGTTCTAAATTTCATAATATGCCTTGAATAATAAGATTTTCTGAAGAAAAAGTAATTTACTTGAAATAACCAAATTGCCTTATGTGCTTTGATGTGAATTTTCTCATTTCGATTATTCAAATTGAGTCTGTGATGCATTGATTGAGTTTATTTATATGATTTTGAGCATGAGTATGACTTTTGGAGAATTGTGAATTTTTACCTTTCAGTTAATAGTAATAAGAACCAAGAAAACACTATTCACCGACGAACTTAGAATTTGACCTAATTAGTATCTTTTAAATCTAGATTTATTTCTAAGACCCCTGAGACATGTTAGAAGCTTATCCGAGATCACATGAGAGAATTCTAAGAGTTTAGATCTCAATGGATTAATTAGCCGATTGATTTTTAGGTTTTCTTCGTTACTAGGAATTTTGACTTAAAAATTAGATATTCGGAATCCTTGAATTATTTCGTGAGATATGAGATAGAGTTGAGGTGTTTTCGATGTCGGAAACGAGACGAGGAGAGTTTAGAGCCGTTTTCAGCATAAATGAAATAATACGGACATATTCTACCGGAAAACTTTTTCATCCGGAGAAAATTATACCCGTAATAAAATGGGAATCTCTCTCTCATCTCTCTCCCTCTCACCACCGACCTCCCTCTCTCTCTCTCCCTAAATATCTCCCTAGACCACCCTAAATTCAATACCTACAAGGAATAATAATGATGATATTCCATGAACTTGGTTAATTTCTTTCCTAAGCTAAGTTCATTCATTCATCATTCAATTCATCCATATCTTATCATCCCTCAAACTCTCTCTCTCTCGTGACTTAACCAAGAAGAGAAAAAGAAAATAATTCTCTCTCTTTCTTCCCCTCTTTGCCGTGAGAAAGATATACACACACATAGTTGAGAAATCCTCCATTGAAGCTTCAAATCATCAAGCTTTCAATTTTCAATCTTCAAGAGATCATCATCCTTTCCAATCTTTCAAGCTCTAAGTGAAGAGGTAAAAATCCATTAAATCTTGAGTTCAATATCAAAGCCAAATCGTCTCTATTTTCTTCATAATTTTCGGCACTCTTGCCTTTGGAGAGATGATTGATTTTTATCTTATTTTTCTTGAGGATTCAAGATGAAATCCACCATGAAAATTCAAACTAGAGTTTGAGCCTCCAAACCCCTTCAATTCGGTCTAAGAAGAATGAAGAGGAGAGCTTGGATTTAATTTCTTAAAAGTAGGTTAATTCATTTGATTACTTGTATATATATGTAATCTTTAATCCCTAAAAGAAAGAAAGATGCATGTTTTAATTTTATGCTTAGGCAAACTAGGGATTTTGAGGTGAGCATCGAGTGAGGAAATCGTTAGAGAAATCGAGCCTAGGAATTAATCTATGATTAAAAGAGAAGAGAAAAATTAAAATCCCTAAAATTATTTGGAAGCCGAAAATTAGGGCAAGTGGAAGAAAAAAAATCGATTTTTATGTTTTATTAATGATTTAATGATCTATATGTGTTTATGAGTATGATTTGCATGATTATTTATGCATGAAAAATTGAGAAAATAATTGCTCTATTTTTATGTATATATGCCGTGAGTTTTGAGGCTTAGAGGAGGAATTTTATTTTGATTTAATTCTTGATGATTTGATGATTTTATGAGCATGAGATGATTATGAGTTATAGAATATTCAATCCATTATGATCATGTTATGAGAAAAATCAAGTTTTATGCATTATATGAGGAAGAAATGATGTTTTAATGATTTTAGTGATTTTTGATGTTATAAAGATTTGAGCATGTTTGTATGAAATTTTGAGTAATAGATGTTTGATGAGGATTTTTGAGATGAAGAAGATGAATTTCTAAGCATGAAAACATGAAGAAATCGAAAAATAGGAGTTGAATGCCTAGTGTGTGTTCTAGGTGTTCTTGGTGAAAAATATGTGTTTTTGAATGAGTGTTATTGGTGTTCTAGGTGTTCTTGGTGTAATTTTTGAAGATTTAAAGATCATTAAAATTAATTATGAAATAAAACAAAATTAATTAATTAATTAATAAAATAATTCAAAAATAGAGAAAATAAAATTAAATAGAAATTAAGGAGAAAAATTATTAAATTAAAAATGAGTTTTGGAATTGAAAAAAAAATAAAGAAAAATAGTTCTTTATTAAATAATTAGAGTTAGAAGGAGAAAATTGAGTAAAATAAATAATAGAGAATTAAAAGAGATGTGTAGTGGACAAAATTGGTAAGCCCAATTTTGCATTTAGCAAGCTTGACAAGCCGAACTAGACAGACGATTCGGCCCAATAAAAAATAATACATTAAGCCTACATTCGCATTTGGGCTACAATATCCATCTAAAAACCCTAAGGGGTCCGTCCGTCTGGTCAGTCCGGCTGACTAAGTCAAAAGGCTTATCCTAACGTTGACACCAAGATAGCAACGAATCGGAGGATTATGGCGGTTAGATAAGGTTGACGAGGTAAACCCTAACCCTAGGGGTTAGCCGCTCTATATATACAACCGGACTAGGTCATAAGCGGACACAATCATTCACTCCCACTATCACTCGAACTCTCTCCATCTTTACTTGCCGTCGCCTTACTCTCAAGCTCTTACCAGACGGACTAGCCGACTCGTGTTGTCTCCGCCGTCGACCTCTCACTGTCATCTATTCACTGTCACCGTTGTCACCCTCTCGACGCCTTCAAACCTTCCAGACGGACACCTCCTTCTGGACGGACTTAACCTGCCAGACGGACTCTACCATTTGGACGGATCACGCTAACCGATCTCTCAATATTCTCTATTATCGCTTTTTCCCTACTTTCCTTAGCGGTTATCTTTTTATTCCGTTACTTACTTAAGCGTCGGAGGCTCTACGGTCAGCACCCCCTCCCGGTGCTCAACCTAGGGCTCTAACGTGTTCTTGTGCTGACAGGTTGCTAGTGCCCAATCGATCCGGACGTGCTGACGTCATCATCAATTGTAGATTTAGCCTCTACAATTTGGCGCCCACCGTGGGGCCCTAGCAATCAAGCGAATCAACGCAGTTTCCGTAGATCTCTTCCACCATCAATCATGTCTGACGGACGTGACGGATTTGAAACTCCCGACGCATCCAACGTGATTGCTCAGGCTGACCTAGCCGTCCAGATCGCCGCCCTCACTGAGCAGATGAATCGGGAGAGAGAGAGATGCAAGAAGTTGGAAATGGAGAACGCCAACTTATACAGTCGTCTCGAGGCTTTGGAGCCTATCGAGATCATCGAACCCCCAGGCTTCCAGGCCCAAGTGCCTCCCATGCAGCCTCTGGGAGACACACCGATCACCTGCAATGATGGATCTAACTCTCTTGTGACGGACCCGTCACCTTCGGTAAGAAACCATAACGTCATTGGTAACCCAACTAATCCGGCTCGTGGTATTTTGAATGCAGGTGTCAACGTTCCACCATCTGCGCTTGAGCAAGCACGTGATCTAGGGCAAACCAATCCGGACGCAACTAGGACCGGAGAAATAGCCCGACCAGACAGAACAATCACCACCGGGAGACAGCATGCTCGGACCATTTTCACCACCCCAGGCGTGGCAATGAGCAATGTCGTTGTAGCAAACATGCAACCTACCATACCAGAGCCCAATCAGACGATCACTCCAACCCAAGTCAACCAACAGGAGGTCGGACATGGTCAGAGGGAGATCACTCAAGATCAGTTGTTCGCCAATGAATTCGCCTAACCAGCCACAACCGGCCAGTATGCAATCAGAGATGAAGACTTGGCAAGAAAATTGGCTGAAATGGAGGCCTTGATCCAGCGAATTCCTGGCATGCCGGCACCCATCCACAAAAGTTCAGAGAACTGCTATGCCGACTCACCATTCGTGGATGAAATTACCTTGGTTGAAATGCCCACGAAGTTCAACTTTCCGAGCATGCAGATGTTCGACGGGACGACTGACCCGACAGATCACATTGCTCAGTACAAGCAAAGGATGTTCACCGCCGCAATTCCTCGTGAATTGAGGCAGGCCTGCATGTGTAAGGGGTTCGGTTCTAGTCTGACAGGACCGGCCCTCCAGTGGTACACTAATCTTCCTAATTATTCTATTTCAAGTTTTGCTCAACTAACGGATATTTTCGTGCAGCAATATGCTAGTAGCAGGAAACTTGAAAAGATATCAGAGGATTTGTATGCCGTGGTTCAACGGCGTGGAGAGAGTCTTCGAGACTATATCGGCCGCTTCAACAAGGAGAAGGTGCCCATAACCAATTGTAACACCCAGACAGCGGTCACTGCCTTCCGAAAGGGCCTCCTACCCGACTCGGACTTATACAAGGATCTCACCAAGTATCCTTGCAGAACGATGGAAGACGTCCTGGCCAAGGCATGGGCTCAGATCAAGTGGGAGGAAGATCAATACAACCACCACCGATCTTCACCAAGCAGAAACACTAGAAGAGACTCCAGGGTGGATAGGAGGGCAAGTGATAAGCGGTCCGAGCCTTACCCACCTCCACGGAAAGAATACAGAAGGAGGCAATATGATCACCCTTACGAGACTCGACCGCGTCAAAGGGCGGAGATACCCGAGTACAACCTGTCCATCTCACCGGCTGAGGCGGTCTTAGCCCTCAAGAGACTTGGAAACAAGGTCAAATGGCCGGAAAAGATGAGGACACCAGCTGATCAGAGAGACAAGTCCAAATGGTGCGATTTCCATGCTGATCACGGACACCGAACAGAAGATTGCATCGCGCTGAAGTTAGAATTATCGCACCTACTGAAGCAAGGTCACCTGACTGATCTCCTTACTGACAAAGGGCGCCAGACCTTGCAACAAGCCCAAGGTCGTCAACAAAGCGATGCAGATGTCACCCCGCCTAGACCACCGACACTTGATCGAATAGTGAACGTGATAACCGGCGGATCAGAAGTCAGTGGAATCACTCACTCAGCAGCTAGGAGACACACCAGACAGGCCGGTCATTTCCAACCAGAACATGGAGAAGCTCAAACAAGCAATGCCATCCTGTCGGCACAAACCATCACTTTCACCACATCTGAGTCAACCAGGCTACTTAATCCTCATCATGATGCTTTAGTAATCTCAATTTGTATTGCAAATTGTTTAACCAAGCGTGTTCTAATAGACAACGGCAGCTCTGCCAATGTTCTTTTTCTGTCTACTCTCAGGAAAATGGGGATCGACGAAACAAAGATCATCAGGAAGGCGACAATCCTTATCAGCTTCAGCGGAGAACAAAAGACCACAATTGGTGAAATTGAACTACCCATCTACGCTGAAGGAGTTAATCTATGCACCCGCTTCCTAGTGGTGGACTCTCCTTCTGCCTACAACGTCATCCTAGGACGACCATGGATACACGAGATGGAGGCAGTACCATCCACATATCACCAAGTCTTAAGGTTCCCAACCAAATGGGGAGTGAAGGAAATTCGAGGAGACCAAAAAGATTCCAGATCTTGCTACCAGACAACCATGAAGGCTAAGCAAGCCGTCTTATAGCAATTACAGCAAGGAGAATCATCTGACCCCCAGCCGAGTCAACAAGCTCAACCCGATCAACCTAACGCGGTGGAACTAGATGAAGTCTCCATTCACCCAGACTTCCCGGACAATAAAGTCTGGATCGGAGCACAACTTGAACCCGACCTCATAGAGAAGCTTATTCAATTTCTTTCTGAGCACTATGATTGTTTTGCTTGGTCCCATGCGGACATGACCGGAATTGATCCTGATATTATTGTTTACAGGTTGAATGTTGATCCTGACTACCCTCCAAGGAAGCAAAAGCGAAGAAAGTTCGCTCCAGAAAGGAATAGAGTCATCAACGACGAAATCAAACAACTTCGAGATACCGGGCTGGTCAAAGAAGTCCAATATCCCGACTGGCTAGCGAATGTGGTGGTCGTAAAGAAAAAGAATGGCAAATGGCGAGTGTGCATAGACTTCACAGACTTGAACAAGGCGTGCCCTAAGGATTCGTTTCCACTGCCTCACATAGACATGCTCGTCGACGCCACAGCCGGACACGAGCTACTCAGCTTCATGGACGCGTACTCCGGATACCACCAGATATTGATGCATCCCGATGATCAAGAGAAGACAACTTTCATGACCAACATAGGCATCTACTGTTACAAATACATGCCATTCGGATTGAAGAACGCCGGAGCGACTTACCAACGTCTAGTCAACAAAATGTTTGAGGAATTGTTGGGAAGAACAATAGAAGTCTACATAGACGACATGCTTGTGAAGTCTCTACGAGCAGAAGACCACATAGACCACCTCCGACAGGCCTTTAACGTACTCCGTGAGTATAACATGAAATTTAATCCGACTAAATGTTCTTTTGGTGTAACTGCAGGAAAGTTTCTCGGCTACATGGTGACCCAAAGAGGGATAGAGGCCAACCCGGCTCAAATCGACTCTGTACAAAGAATCACATCCCCAACATGCGTCAAGGATGTTCAAAAGCTTACAGGAAGGGTGGCGGCCCTTAGCCGGTTCATCTCGAGATCGTCGGAGCGGTGCCACCCGTTCTTCAACACATTGAGGAAATCCAAGACATTCGAGTGGACACCAGAATGTGAGGAAGCGCTCAACCAGCTGAAACGGTACTTGACGAGCCCGCCACTCCTATCCAAACCCAAAGACGGTGAAACATTATACATCTACTTGGCGGTATCAGAGACAGCAGTTAGCGCAGTCCTGGTCCGAGAGGATGAGGGCAAACAATCACCGGTCTACTACGTTAGCAAATCCTTGTTGGATGCAGAGACGAGATACAGCTTGCTTGAGAAGCTTGCCCTCGCCATCGTACACGCAGCAAGGAAGCTTCGCCCCTACTTCCAATGTCATCCAATTGTGGTCCTTACAACTTACCCTATGAAGACCACCCTTCACAAACCGGAGCTATCAAGCAGACTAGCCAAGTGGGCAGTCGAGCTAAGCGAACATGACATATCCTACAAACCGAGGACCTCACTCAAGTTGCAGGTACTTGCTGATTTCATAAATGATTTTACGCCTAACCTTTCAATACAGGCAGACAAAGAACTATGTTTCCTAGCTGAGGACGAAACGTCCGGAACGTGGAAGCTCTTCGTGGATGGTTCGAGCAACAGACATAGAAGTGGACTTGGGCTCGTCCTCTCATCACCCCAAGGTGACAAGATAGAACAGGCAGTCAGATGCGGATTCAAAGCAACAAACAACGAGGCCGAATACGAAGCTATGTTAGCCGGCCTCGGATTGGCTAAGGAGGTGGGAGCTAAGAAGATCAATGTCTTTAGTGACTCCCAGCTAGTAGTAAATCAAATGCAAGGAACCTACCAGGCTCGGGACAACAAGATGACAGCTTACCTAGACAAGGTAAAGGAGCTGCAGTCAAGCTTCGAAGAGTTCACCGTCAGCCAGGTGCCCAGAGAGGATAACAGCCACGCGGATGCCCTAGCCAATCTCGGCTCCTCTATCCAGAGTACCGCCTCCAAAACCATTCCAATCATCTACCTCCAATGGCCGGCGGTCTGGAAACAGGAAGAAGGACAAGTGTCCGACATATCAGACAGTCGAACGTGGATGACTCCGATACTAGAATACCTAGAACAAGACGTACTTCCGGACGACAAGAATGAAGCACGCCGCATAAAGGCTCAGTCTGCCCGATTCTTCATTATCCGAGGTAAGTTGTACAAACGATCATATTCTGGTCCATACTTAAAATGCATTAATCATGCAGAAGCAAAACAAGTCTTGGCCGAGCTACATGGCGGAAAATACGGGAACCACTCCGCGCGGGAGGAGCTTGGCTCACAGAGCCCTAACAAGCGGATATTATTGGCCCACGATGAAGTCAGATTCAGCCGAATACGTCAAGCGATGCGACAAATGTCAGCGGTTTGTCCAAGTATCTCACTTTCCACCTGAACCATTGATCTTCGTCACGTCACCTTGGCCCTTCATGAAGTGGGGGATGGACATCGTGGGCAAACTACCTACAGCACGTGGACAATTGGAGTATGTCCTGGTTGTAACAGATTACTTCAGCAAATGGATAGAAGCGGAGGCATTCCACACAATCACCGACAAGGTCGTAAAAGGATTCATCTGGAAAAATGTGATATGTCGATATGGAGTACCAAACGAGATAGTGACCGACAACGGCTCTCAATTCATCAGCTACGACTTCCAAGACTTTTGTGAGTCTTGGAACATCAAGCTCAGCTTCTCAATGCCTAGATATCCTCAGGCGAACGGCCAAGCCGAATCATCCAACAAGACAATAATCAACACATTGAAGAAGAGACTTGAAAAAGCCAAAGGTTTATGGCCCGCCGAACTACCCGGAGTGCTCTGGTCATATCGAACAACCACTAGAACCTCGACGGGAGAAACTCCATTCTCCCTAGCTTACGGGATGGAAGCAGTCATTCCAACCGAGAGCAAAGTACCCACTGCCAGAACCGAGCTTGCCTCAGACAGCCAGAATGACCAAGGAATATGTCACGAGCTCGACACACTTGATGAAAAGAGAGATAAGGCAAGACTACGGCTAGCCTCCTACCAGCAAAGTGTCGCCAGATACTACAACAAGCATGTTCGCGCTCGGACTTTCAAGCTGGTTGATTGGGTACTCCGACGAGTATTCCAGAACACTAAGGAGGTCGGAGCTGGCAAGTTGGGTCCGACATGGGAAGGTCCGTACTTGATCACGAAGGTGTTCGGAAACGGAGCATATAGGCTTCAAAAGAAAGACGGAAACGATGTAGACAATAGCTGGAACGCCATCCATCTTCGACAGTATCATTTCTAAACTCAACTTTCAATTTTTTCCATTAAGTTTATTATTTTCCACACTATTGCTAACAGTTTCATCGAGGCCAATTCGGAACTACATCGGACTTGATCCCGTCAAGGGTATGTAGGCAACTCTACGGAGCGTGACTCTACGGAGCTCAGTCAAAACAAGAACTACATCATGGCTTGATCCCTCTTTAGGGTATGTAGGCAGCTCCAAGGAGCGTAGCCACCCTTACCTTCCATCCTGATAGTTCTGACGTTTCCATGCAACAGGTCAGAACTACATTTGGGCTTGATCTCCGAACGGAGTATGTAGGCAGCTCTCCGGAGTGCAGCCCCCCTATTGTCTAACCTTCTTATCCTATCAAGAAAGGGGGACAAACAACTAACAAATGCCTTACTAGACGTACCGGACGAGTTGTGACTCATATCAATATATTCTACTACTAAAGCCTAATCTGGCAAAAATCCATGTCTGGCAGGCAGGCACGCCGCCATCTACTATCCCATCACCACCATCGGACGTGGAAAGCAACGAGAAGATTTCCCAAGTAGAGAGAGACTTTTATTGTACAAAGTTCACCTCTCTCACTTCGTAAAAATACCGCAACAATAAAAATCATTTGACTTTGTATTCCAAGCAAATAGATCCATCTCCACTTTTATAAGCAATTGTTGCTTAATGTCGTTCATTTTGTACAAAACTCCTTGACAAGAGAAAAATATTTGACAATTGATATGTTTATTCTTCATCTCGAAAATGAGGTAAGTTTATTTATTTTTATCTTGCTTAACTAATTTTCATGTGCATATATCGATTGAAATAGGAAGTGGCGTATTATTACTATCTCAAAAACTAAATCTTTTCGCGTGGGTTCAAAAATTTGATCAACATGCGTAAAAAAAAAAAAATCATCATCATGCATATCCATTATTTGCATTATCAAAATTTTTAAGTGGCCTTAATTTCGTTTTTATATATCTTATGCGTAAACAAAAATTATTGTTGGAATGACTACATTTACAAGCTATATTTGTTTTGTATTTTGCTGAAAATGAGAATAAAATTAAATGAAGAATCTGCTACCTATGAGTCCTCAGACGATTCTATATACACTTAACGGTGCGAATTGCCTTTTGGTCCGAGGAAACTTCAAAATTATCCTTCAAATATGATCCAAGGCCACCAACAAGCTTCGACAACAACGATCATCACGGAGAAAAAATGCATGATATGAAAATATATAAGAAGATCAACTTACTTCAACGGCAAAGACCGGAGATATCATCTCTAGAGTCGACACTTGCAATAATTAGAAGGGGACACCCCAGACGGCACGCCACTATAGATATGACAAAATAAATCTAAATCCATACATCAAGTAAGGATTCAGATTTAGGGGGGAAGTTGGGGGTCGAGAATCCCTCGAAGTGATTAATACATGTCCAAAGAAATAGGCACACACGCCAAATGCTAATAAAACATCCCATGGTCTTCACTAAACCGAAAAAACTAACTAAAAGACGAATCAATCTTGCTTTGCCCCGCTTGCCTGCTGCTGCTCACGCGCCTCATCCACGGATAGCATGTCGACAAGAAGGCCTCCCAACGTTTCAGTCGGGATAGCAATTGAAGCAGCAGTGATCTGCTCCAGCTCTTCGCGAGCAGCAAAAATCTTCTCAGCATCCCAAGTTTCAGCTTTCCCGTTCTGATAATCTTCCATCATTTTGGCCTTGAGCTTAATCTCAGCTTTCATGGCTGCCATATAAACTCTTTTCTTTTCACTAGCAACCTTTGCATTGAGGGACTCCACCTCAGCTTGCAGACGACTAACCTCAGAGACCTGCGAGTTGAACTGCACGCGTAGCTCGGCTATGAGCTTGTCGACTTCTAGCTTCTTAGACATAAGCTTCTTGTTCTCAACTTGGAGCGCACTCTTCTCAGCCCGCAGTGTCTTAATTTGACTACACAATTCGTCCACTTTGTTGCCTGCGTACAACAATGTTTGCATGCCCTACCAAAAGTTCGAATTGAAACTCAAGCACTAATATTGCGGTTGCAGTAACTAGCAAGTTTAAGCAGTTAGTGAAAACTACAAGTACCTGGAAAGTATGGGCGACGCCACCCTTGATTGCATTTGCTGGACCAAGATCTTCAAACCGATCTTTATCTTCAGGCCACAATAATTTCCCGACCTTTGCAACTTGGGGACCAAAGTCTGAGTAGGCAGAAGCGGAGTGTGCGAAGCTAAGACGAATATCATCAGTAGACCAATCAGAGTGATCAACTGTAGCTGCCCTTTTCTTCCTCGTCTGGATAGGAGAAGAAACTGGAATTGCTAAAGGAACTCGCCCCTTAATGACAACAGGTTTTTCTTTAGCTGCAACAAGATCTGCACCCATCTTTTGCTTGAAGATTTCAATAGCATCGTCACCGCCCAAGGGAATATCTTCAGCTTGAGACATTACATAATCTGCACAAACTCTCTCGACTGGAATCGAGTCAGAAAATATACAGAAAACATATAGAAGCTCAGAGCTCAATTGAGAAACAAGATTTGCACGGGGCAACACGATAACTAACCTTTTTTACGAAGAGGAACCAATCGCCACAAATAACTTCCCCTAAAATTGGTGTCAACGAGAATGGCCTCCCACCAGCGACTGTCCTCCGGATGGCTAAGAAATTCCCGTATCCTCCTAGCAGTCAAATCCCTATTTCTCGAATCAAAACTGACGCCAGTACGACCTGCAATAACAGCGAAATAACATTAGCAAAGTTAGTAAAACGTGATCATATGCACGAAAGAAAAACATAAAAAGTTTTAAAACTCCCCACACAAGGGCACTCACTCGCAGCAGCCCATGCGCGAGATACACGACTCTTGGGTGGCAAAGCTAATGAATCAAATGGGAGGAAGAAATACCGATCCTTCCAACGCTTATCACAATCCTTCAACTTCGGGATCAAAGGAGTCCGGACAAGTCTAGAATGTAATTGGTACCTCCCAACATCCCTGTTACACTCCTTCAACCTATAAGCAGTAAGAACCTCATCCCGGGAAAACTCAATCGAATTTATCTCACAAAATAACTCAATAGAAAGTAGGACTCGCCAAGCATTCGGTATCAATTGAGATGGCGATATCTGATAATAGTCGCAAATGTCTGTTACAAATCTCGGAAGAGGAAGCCTAAAACCATCCTTAAATGGAAGCTCGTATAGACATGTCATACCAAGCAAATTCCAATCTGCTCTAACTTCCGAAGACGGGACATGAAGACTTACATGGCAGGGAATGTGAAATTTTCTACGAATACCCTTCAAGTCTGATTTAGTGAGTTTTGATGGAGGGTTAATACCCGAAAGAATTCCTGTTGCCCTGCAGCCCCTTATTGGCCCATCAGAATCTATGCCTATCCCGGGAGTCTCGCCGGAAACATCATCCTGTCCACTTTCAGCCTCTGAGGCATAACAATCAGCGAGTATATTGCCACTTCCAACACCCTCACTAAATTCTCCACTCGTCATATTAGACGACTCGACTGAGTCATCATTGCAATGAAAAAGCATGCTGAAATAACAAGCTATCTAAGCCCGAAAAAACGAAGTAACAAAGAAGAAGCACTTTTTGACTAACCATGCAATATTACATATAATTTGGGCAAGCTCGATGCACAAAAACAAGGCAAATCAGCCCACATTGTTTACCAGAAATTGAGAAAAAACTAATTAAATATTGTAGTATGCAGCCTTAAACTCGAATAGTCATGAAAGAGCATACATTCTGGAAGCAATTGTGAGTACAAATATTGCTACAAATATTCTGCAATGTGAAAACAGAGAGCATGGAAATTGCACATGGAAGAAAGTGAAAACTTAAGTAATTATGTCATTTCAGATCTATCAAAAACACATGAGATGGTGAATCAAATTTTTCACGACATTCACTACTCGCATTCAGTACAAAGAACACGAAGAACACTGTATAAGCATGAGGAAGTGGAAGAGAAACCAACCTTGAAGGGCTCTCCAAAACCTTCTCTCTAGGGCTCCATTCTCTCACTTCTTTCTCCAAGAGTCTTCTAAAATTTTGAAATGAGAATGAGGATAAAGTGACCAGTGGCACTCCCATTTATAGTTGGAAAAATTGAACAAGAAATACAAATTATGCATGTGTGAAACTTCCGGACAGCCGGACAAGCTGTAAACTAAAGTCTTATTTTGTTTTCAGACTTCCACCGTATCTGTTATCTCGACATCAGCGGACACCCCAAATTAAAACGTTCGAATAAAACTATTTGGGTAAAGAAGCAGCTTTACTCCTATCGAAGTATATGCCCAATTATGTTGCTTGTAGTTTTCAAGAATCTGACAGGTTCATCATCTTAGCTTATTTAATTTCTACAACTAAAATATTCATACGTTAAAGGCAGATGAAATTACCTCAATTGTCCGATTACTTGCCGTCATTAGCAGTTGGAAATCAAGGATAACGGGTCCAAGCACTTTACTCGCCCCGACTGTGCTGCCATCTTGATTTGCTATCGGACGAGGCAGCCCCCTTGTTAGTGGCATCTTCCGGAGCTGCCGATCGAGTCCGCCGACAAATCCAATTTGAGAAGCAACCTCAGCAGCCATGACGGTTTCCTCCATCAACAGTCGGACAAAATGAATCAGTCTGACTGCTCATGTTTACAAATTGAAAAATTAAATCTGATTTACTCTATCTCCTAGAGGTTGCGATAACCTGTATCAAAAGGGAAGTCTCCGAATCTTGCTGCCATCTCTTTACACGCCAGACATATTAACAAATCCTTCAATTGGAATTTTTTTTTTTTTGAAGCAATAAAAATAAAACTCTCTTGTCCGGTTACTTGACACCATCAATGGTTGGGAACTAAAAAACGAGTTGTCCGACAACTTTATCCTCTCTTGCTCAGCTGCCATCCTGATTAGTGGTAGGACAAGGCAGCCCAGCCGCAGTCTTCTTCCCACCCGCAACAGCTATCGGACAGACGCCAATTTAATTTTATGAATCAATCGAAAACAGCGCCCGCATCCATCGGACTATCAGACCAATTGCTCTCTCTATAACAGACCCTTCAAATTTGAAAATTATCGGCGTATGAAAGAGCTTCACATCCGAACAGACTGATTGATTCTATTTTTTTCTTCAGTTTCGAGGTTATCGGACAAGGAAGACACGTGGTTAAGCAAATTCATGGGTTGAAATTCTATTTCATACGAAAGCCCACAATATTAATTTTCCTTTCCATGGCCCTTTGTCCACGTTTTATTTTTTGCAAAGGCTGGCCCATTACATAAGACCTTGGCCCATTATCACACTAAATTGCCCAAATTGGGCCGACGTCATCAATTCTTCAATTTTTCATATTTTCGATTATGAAACACACTAGCATACGTGTGTATAAATCAAGGAAAAATTTATACAAATTTATTATAATAATTAAGTTTATCCAGCTCGACATGTGTGATATTTATTAATTGAAAGATAATATTTATCAACCTCATGCAAATGATGCATCAATCAATTGTTCTCGACGAGCTCAATTTACTCGATTTTATCAGACTCTCTACTTAGATTACCTCTAACTAGAGAGTGGGGGACAAACTGTAGTGGACAAAATTGGTAAGCCCAATTTTGCATTTAGCAAGCTTGACAAGCCGAACTAGACAGACGATTCGGCCCAATAAAAAATAATACATTAAGCCTACATTTGCATTTGGGCTACAATATCCATCTAAAAACCCTAAGGGGTCCGTCCGTCTGGTCAGTCCGGCTGACTAAGTCAAAAGGCTTATCCTAACGTTGACACCAAGATAGCAACGAATCGGAGGACTATGGCAGTTAGATAAGGTTGACGAGGTAAACCCTAACCCTAGGGGTTAGCCGCTCTATATATACAACCGGACTAGGTCATAAGCGGACGCAATCATTCACTCCCACTATCACTCGAACTCTCTCCATCTTTACTTGCCGTCGCCTTACTCTCAAGCTCTTACCAGACGGACTAGCCGACTCGCATTGTCTCCGCCGTCGACCTCTCACTGTCATCTATTCATTGTCACCGTTGTCACCCTCTCGACGCCTTCAAACCTTCCAGATGGACACCTCCTTCTGGACGGACTTAACCTGCCAGACGGACTCTACCATCTGGACGGATCACGCTAACCGATCTCTCAATATTCTCTATTATCGCTTTTTCCCTACTTTCCTTAGCGGTTATCTTTTTATTCCGTTACTTACTTAAGCGTCGGAGGCTCTACGGTCGGCACCCCCTCCCGGTGCTCAACCTAGGGCTATAACGTGTTCTTGTGCTGACAGGTTGCTAGTGCCCAATCGATCCGGACGTGCTGACGTCATCATCAATTGTAGATTTAGCCTCTACAAGATGATAATAGAAAAATAGAAAGACGAGTTAGAGTTAAAGGAATGTAATTAGAAATCGAGTATAAAATTTGAGACGATTAGTCGAGGTTAAGCCGTTCGATTGAACGAGAAGCAACGAGAAATAATAATAATAATAATAATAATAATAATAATAATAATAATAATAATAATAATTAATCTTAAATTAGATAAATTCTCTTTTAAAGTGGATAATGTTTGAGGAGTCAATGAGAAGATTAATCGAGTCAAGTTCGTTTACTCGTTTAATTGTAAATTAGTCGAGAAGTTTTGAAATAAAAAAAAATAATAAAGTTAGAATTAAATAATCTAAAAAGAATTTCTTAATGAAATAAGAAATAATAGAGAATGAGAATAATAAGTCGAGTTGAGTTTTAAATAGAAAACGAATTTTGATTAAATACGAGTTTAATGAAGAATAATAATAGAATAAATAATAGTACGTCTGCGAGTATGTGTATGTGGTTGAGAAAAGACGACGTATTTTGAAATAATGTCGTATATTGAGTTGTAATACCCCGATATTTTTCTTCTGTCATTAAAAATGAAAGTTAATAATAATTATGGTTTTGCACGCCTAAGATCATGAAATTAAATTCTAAGATTTACGGTGAAATCCGTTTCAGAAAATAAATTCCAGAAGTCGGTCGAACGACTACTGTATTAGGGTTTTCGCGTCCGGTAAATTTTCGTCCAAAAACTCAGAATTTACATTCACTTTTTCTTCGATACGAGTTCACCGGAGAAAGTTAGTTTTTATGATTTTTCGGGCGAATTTTAGACTGTCTAATCCCGACTTTTTCTCGGATTTTGAAAAAAACGAATTAGGTTTTCCGAGTACGTGATTTATTTCCAATCTAACGGACAAATTAGTTTTCATCGAATTCGTAACTATCTAATAAAGTATTTCTCGACTTTTTAATCATTGTTTAAAGCCAGAAACGAGATATTTTCGTCTAAGAATTTCCTCGCCAAACACTCCCTAACGACTCACCATACCTTTGTTAGATTTTTTTCTTAACTTTATGTATCTATAACAATGAGTCATCTTCTCTCCCTCTCTCCCCATCCAATACCGCAACCCCCCCCCCCCCCCCCCCAATCAAACACTCTCTCTCTTTTCTTCATCCTCCATTGGAGATTCAAGTGTTCTTCAAGATCCAAGATCATAAGTTCATCAACCATCCATCCAATTCCACTTCTACTCTCATAATAATTAAGGTAATCATCTCCTCCATCGATCTATCCATTTAGATTTTTGATTCTTTAATTTTCAACCATGACCTATTTTGAGGATTAGAATTAGGATGATGTTTTAATGTTTAATTCATGTATTGAGATGGATAGGAATGAATTTCTAGTGTTAAATTGAAGAGAAAAGCAAGAATCCTTAATTCTAGTTACGACCGAAAATTAGGGGAAATGAGTTAGGATGCTTTGATCTTTAATTAATTGGATAATTAAGCTAAGGAAGGGTTTAATTGATGATTCATGCAAGAAGAATTGGAATCCCCTAATTAATTGGTGAGGACCGAAATTAGGGTTAGGGTTTGAAGTTGAAATTTCAATTAATGATATAGTAGTGTTAGTCTATGATTAATACTTGTTGTAGTAAGCTTATGAATGATATTATGGATTGAATTAATGAAGAAATTACCCCTTCTAATAATATTGCTAATACCAAAAATTACTAAGGAATTAGGGGTTTTGTGTAGTTTGATTCTATTAAGGATTTAATGATGAATTAGTGTTCTATGTAATATTAGATAATTACATGAATTAATTGAGAATTTTCTAAAAATAAAATGAAAAATGTAAGAGACAAAAGCTCATCGATAAGTCAAGATTAGTTAATGAATTGAAGATGTGATGTACGTATTAATGATTCTAGATAGATGATGAATAATATTGTAGAACTTGATCGAATTCTAATAACGTTGGATTTTTTTCATAAGAGACGAATGAATGAACCTAAGTATCGTTAGAAAAGACGAATAAGGAAAATAATTGGATATTAATGATCATTATTGTTAAATGAACGAGTTTGTAGTTGACGACTTTTACATCCGAGATATGAAATGATGAGTTATAGTTGTAAACGAGAAGTTAAATTGTTATTGGTATAGTAAATGATTAGTTTGAAAAGACGAGGTTTTAAACGTCGTGCTTATAATCGAGAAATGAAAAGGAGTTCATCATGTATAACAATACGTGTTGACTGCCTTGAGGTGTAATTTTCGTGAGAATTTAGATAAGATAACATAAAACGAACCTAGAAAACCGTGCATCGAGATTTGTCGAGCATTAGGGTTTCACTCGGCAGTTTTGCGAGCCTGCACGGAAACTGCCATATCTCCTAGCTCGTTTATTGGAATTGAGATCCGTAAATTGGAGAGTAAACTAGACTTCCATGGCTTTCATTAGGTACAGAATACCTCCCCTGTTTCAGAATACTCTGTTCTAGACAGTCTCCAGAACTTCTGTCTTGTGCAGTGAATCTTTAAAACTTAGTTTCTTAAGTTGAATTCTTCTCAACTTCAACTCTTTCGATCTTTTAAGTCGTTTCAAGTTATCGACTACTTCTTTCTACTGACCTAAGTGTCAAGTACAGAACCGAATGAGTGTCATACGAGATGTGTTCGTATCTCGTTTCTGTTTAATTAAATGAGTTTAGTTTAGCATGCAAATGCCTAAAAAGTCTAAAAAACTAAAACTTAATTCGAATTTCTGTATTCGTTTATCGTTTACGACCGAGTTTTAAAGTATGATTATTTACAATGAAGGAGGAAGTCAGCACAAGGATAGGACGTAAGATTGAAGAACGGAAGCTCGTATAGAAGTTCTGTAATTTCAAGGTGGGCTTTTCTATATACGAAATAAAATGAGCGATGCTCAAAAACCTTTCTTTATCGCTTTGATAATCGTGTTTTCAAAGTGATAATCATGGCATGAACTATTTGTTTTATGTGAGTTCTCTTGTACCTTATGAGTTAGCCAAAAGGGGTTAACTAAACGATCGGCTTTGAGTTAGTCAAAAGGGACTTTCCAAAGTTTAGTGTACACTGTAGCCTGTGGTGTATGTGGTATCCTGTTGAGGGGTAGCCAGCCACGGTGATAATGAATGGTCAAGATTGAACGTAACATCTATGAAAAATGCTTGCAAGCTAAGTTATGAAAATGAGAAAGAAAATGTTTAGTAGACACGGGAATTTATTGAAAAACCCCGATGTGCTACTGTAATGAAATGCCTGGTTATCTATACTTATGATTATGTTTTCGGCAATGTGTCCACTATGTACTATTGTACTTAGCCCTGCATATGTTTTACAAAATGTGCAGGTTGAAGCGACGGGAGCGGTGATGGTTGAGTTGAATAGAGATAGGGAAGGCTTTAATATGTAGTTCACTTTTCCGCTGCTAAACTCTAGACGCTTTTATGTTATGATGTAAATCACTTATGGGTTTAAGTTTCTGTAAAATAACATAGATGCTTTTGAGTACTTTGTCGAGTGATCTTTCAAGATCAACTCTTTCTTTTGTTATTAAAGTCTTGTTCATAGAAGATAAGTTGTTATTTAAGTCTGTTATTTATTTATTTCCCTTTCTTCCCCGCTTCTTTAATCCAATCCCAGTCGCACCCCGGCTTCTGCCGTTCCTCGGGATTTGGGGCTATGACATGAGTCGAGAAATACTAAGTGATTATTTGAGTTTTAAATTCTTATTACTTGAACTTTTTATTCGCTTTATTGAAAAGACATGAAATTATTTTATCAAAGTTAACATCTTTTCTAAAAACTAAAATCAAGCAAAGTCGAGCCAATTCATGATTGAGTATGGAATATGAATTATGTTGAAGTTGTTATACTTGATTGAATCTAAATGTTTACTTGAAATATTCGTACTTTGTTTTATGATGAAATGATTTGTTCAAATTATTGAGAATGCGTGCATAAGACATGATTAATTTGATATGACGTTAGTTGAGTTGAGAATGCAAGTAGGAATTCGAGTAATGAAATGGAGATAAATGATATTTCATTAATTAATAAGAAATGCTAAGATTTTGCCGATTACCGATTAGCAATAATAACTTATAACGAGAATACGAGACGAAGTAATTAGTAACCGAGTAGAGTCGACAAGTCGAGAACGAGAAAGTTGAGAAAGGATATTGATTTAGAAAAGATAAAGATAGAGAGTCGAGTCATGTCACAGCCCCAAATCTCGAGGAACGGCAAAGCCGGGGTGCGATTAGGGGTTGGATTAAAGAAGCGGGGAAGAAGGGGGAATAAATACTGAATAGATGCCTTAACTAATAATAATAAACAAGATGATATCTATGAACCGATTTTATTAACAAAAGAGAGTCGATCTCGAAGGATCGCTCGACGAAGTTGTTATCAGAGTAGACTAGGTTTAAAGTACGAAACTTAAACCAAAAGTTATACAACAAAAAGTGCAGTAGTTTGCAGCGGAAAAACGTAGAACTGAATACACTATTCTTCATTCCTATATACAACCTCTACTCAACTTCCGCCGTCTTCGTCACTCAACCTGCACATTTATAAATACATGCAGGGCTAAGTATAATCATACTTAGTGGGCACAGTGCCGAAAACATATCATAAGCTTATAGATTAATCACGCATTCTCAAAGTAACACAACGGGGTTTTACTTTCAAAGGCCCATGCTTACTAAACACTTTCTCTTTTCATAAATCACTCGGCCGAGCATTTTCTAACTATTGTTACGTTCAACTTGCCCAACTTCTGTTTCAACGTCGGGGGAGAGTATACTTCTTCCGCACACGTTCCTCACCGTGGCTGGCTACCCCTCAACAGAGTACCACACATAACGGCTACCGTGTACACTAACTCTGGATGGCACTCTGTGGGCTAACTCAGAATCTGATCGATTAGTTGGTAACTCTGGATAGCACTCTGTGGGCTAACTCAGAATCTGATCCTCTGGATAGCACTCTGTGGGCTAACTCAGAATCCGATCGAACCAACACAGAATGGCACAAAAGAGCTCACAAAAATAAAATTTTTTTATGCACTGATAATCAATTTGAAAACACACTTATCAAAGCAGTAAGTAAACATTTTCGAGCATCGCTCATTTTATTTGATATATCGAAAAAGCCCACCTTAGGCGATATACAGAACAACTAAAGCTTTCGTCTTCGGTCTTCTGTCCTTTCTTATAATTGCAACTTCCTCCTTCTATCGCAATCAAACATGCTTTAGTAAATCGGTCGAAATGATTAAAAAAAGTAATTCGAATTCGGTTAAGTCTTTTAGGCATTTGCACTTTAACTAATCTCTTTTGATTAACGAAGAAATGAGACTCGAACACATCTTGTTTAGAACTAACTCGGTTCCACACTCGACATTTAGATTAGTTAATAACGGAAGTCGATAACTCTTAACGACTTAAAAGTTCTTAAAGAATTAAGTTGAAAAGAATTCAACTTAAGAAACTGAGTTTTAGACATTTTCTGCACAAGATAGTAAGTCTGGAGCCTCTGCAGAACAGAATACTTCGAAACAGGGGATTTTCCTTATTTCAAAAGAACGACACGGATGTCTAGTTTACTGTCCAATTTACGGATCTCGATTTCGTTAAACGAGCTAAGAGTTATGGCCGTTTTCGTGAAGGGTCGCAAAACTGCCGAGAAACCCCAATCGCTCGTAAAACTTGACGCACAATTCCCTAAGTTCGATCAATGCTATACAACCTTTATGTGCATGAAATTTCAATCATGTAACAATCAATACACACAATCATTTAACGTGAACACCTTCACGTTTCTCGATTAACAAAATGACGAGCACTTTCTCGTCTTTTCAACTAACCAATTATTTAACAAATTTCATTTCAAATTCAAATCATATCTAACTTCTAATTTATATTTCATAACCTATATAACATCATCATCAACTACACTCATGCATATCATTACTATATTTTACTTCATGCATATATATTCATAGATCAAAAGTTCATACTTGAAAATAGCCTACTACCGGTCCGTTTTCATAACTTTTGATTCCGACGTGTGATTTTATCGGTTCAAGTTTCTATCATGCTTCAAATAGTTCTAATTTCACTTATCAATCATCAAACACAACTTATAACATGTAGAAATCATAATTTATTTAATATAGTCTTAATTCCATCTACTTACATAAAAATATTCTTATACTTGTTCAATAAATTCCATTCTTAATCTTATCATGCATAATTAACCTAATTGTGATTTTAGAAACTTATATCATGATCATCTAATATGTGAAACACAAAAACATAGATTTAAAGTTCATATATGTATCGATTTTTCATAATCGATAATTAATTCTCAATTAATTCTACAACCAACCTAGCATACCAACAATCACTAATATTCAATTAGTTTTCTCGTTCGTCCTATCGACGATTACGCTCGACTCTTCGTCTCTTACGAAAAGTTCGACGTTCTTAGATTTCGTTCAAACTTTTCAATTATCATCATTAACTACATAGATCAACTAATATGCAAACCATAAGCTTATATCATTATCGAAACTGATTTTATCGACGATTCTTCATCTCCAACGATTTCATTTTTTTATTTTTAGAAAAATCTAAATTAAATATATGTTGAACTACATGCTTCCTACATCATATATATCAAATCATATCATCAAAATCATAACAATTACTCAATCAAAATCATGCTTCTTCATCTCTTACATTTTCATTTTTATTTTTAGAAATTTCTTTACAATTCCTACACCAACATACTAATACATAGAAACATATTCCACAAATCAATCATCCAAAATCAAGTTAAATCTTCACCAACTAGTTCATGCATGTTTCGAAATTTACCCTATTTCTTCCTATATGATTTACTCTTGATTTCACCCATAGAAATTTATTCCTAAGCATTAACATCCATAAAATAAACTTTAAACATGATCCCTTCCTCTCTTACTATTTTCGAAATTTCAAGAATTAGAGGAATAGAATTTTGTTTGGATAGTAATGAAGAGGAAGCTCTCACCTTGCTAACTATGATCTCGGATTTGAAATCGATCGGTAGATGATTAAGTTATGGAGCTTGGATGCTTGAAGAATTTGATGAACACACTTGAAGATCTTAAAGATGAAGAACAAGAGAGAGAAGAGAGAGAGAGATGAGGGGGGGGGGGGGGCAGTTATGAGAGGGGAATGAGATAGAGTGATGACTAATGAGGGATATATTAAACATAAAGTGAAAAATATCAAGAAGGATGACTAAGGGGGGTGTAGGTGGCGGTTGGAGGTGGAAAATTAATTCAAAATATCTCGATTACGGGTCTAATACTGCGTATTGAAATCGACTAATTAATTTTTTAGACGGTTATGTTTCCGACGAAAACTAATTCAACTATTAGATCGGAAATAATTTACTTAGTCGGAAAGCATGATTCGATTTCTAAAATCCAAAGAAAAATTGAGACATGACAGTCCAAATTTCGGCCGGAAAAATAAATAAAATTGACTTTTACCATGTAATGCCCCGTAAATTCCTTACGTTCTTAATATTTAAAGTTAACCAAATAAATGACTTTGCACGCCTAAGTTTACAATTTTTTTTTCTAAATTCTAAAGCTAACGGTCGAATCCGTTATTAAAAATAAATTACAAAAGTCTGCTAGACGGCTACTGTATTTAGGGTTAGAGCGTACGAAAAAATTCTTAGTTAGTAAACTAAGAACGGAAAACCGTTTAATTTTTACGTTTACAAAATTGCGATACGAACACGCCGGGAAAGTTTGTTTTTATGTTTTTCCGGACGAAACTCGGACTATGTCGTCCCGAGTTTTTGTCAAAATAAATTTTGTAAATTTATTCTCAAATTAAGTTCATACGTTAGAAATTGTAAATCAAATCGAATCGCGACGATTTTTGTACCGAACAACGTTTTTCGTCGTTCGTTTTCCCGTAACGTCGGATCGCGCTGGAAAAACCCATAAACCCTCTAAAAATTCTGCATGCAGCCGCCACCTCATCCCTATTAGTTGGAAGACATGCAATGTTGACTTGTTAAGATAATGACACCTTAATCTCACTTTACACCACTTCAACCATTTTTATCATGACAACACTTGAACAAACAATTTCATCTCTCTCTCTCTCACAACTATCGGTTGCACCACTCCTCAATTCATCTTCTTCATCTTCTTCATTCACTCAATCCACCATTGAAGACCTCTCCAAGCACAAGAAGAAAGAACACAAGTCAATCCATCCATTCAAACACCATACATCCTTGTTTAATTCTCAAGGTATGATGATCCTCCACAATTCTATCCATTTAGATTTTCTTTTCTTCTCTTTTCCTTCTTGTTCGAAATTTTAAGGTTATGGGATAGATGAATTGATCTTAGAATGATGAAATTAGATATGTTAGATATGATAATTATGGATTAAAAATGATCAAAACCAAGAATCCTAAAACCTATGTGAATGCAGAATTTTTTTTGGGAAAATGGTAGGATTTTTGTTTTTCTTCTTTTGATGGTTGATTCTTGCTTAATAGATGTTTAATTAGTGTATGGAATGAAAAGGAATTGAAAGCCCTATGTGTTTGTAAGTTTTCAATTAGGATTTTGAAGTATGAATTTAGGAATTTTATGCATGTTAGTTGTTTTTGGAATTATAATCGATTAATGGATAATATAAGATGTTGATTAGTGAATATATGTTGTTAATATGAGAAGAAAATCATCCCCTTAACATATGTTTAAAACCAGAAAATTATAGAGTAATTGGGGGTTTATACATGTTTGATATAAGTGATCATTTGTTAGTTGATTTATGTTGCAAATCATGTTAGTTGATAATAGAAATTAAATGAGAATTTTCTAAAAATGTTTAGTGGGACATAAGAGGCAAAGATCACTTTATAAATTGAGTTATAATGATGTTAAGATGTGTTTACATGCATGAAAATGATTCACGTCAGACGTAGTTTAACGTCGTAAAATTTGAACGAAATCCGACAACGTTCAAAAAAATCGCGTAAGAGACGAACTTTTAGTTGTAACTAATAATCGAGAAGTCGGATGAAAATTCTAAGTTGATATTATTGTTTATGATGAAATTTAGAACATCTTTCTAGTTGACGTCATAAGTTTTCGAGTTAATCTAATATGAGATATAGTTGTAATCGAGAACTAGAACGTGTTTTGAAGTTTTTGTTGGTATAGTACTTGTTAGTTGAAATCCGACGTTAGAACATCGTGCTTTTGAGCGAGTTTTGAGAAGGATTTTGTCACGTATTTCTAAAAAAATGAATACGAGAGCTTAGAACGAACCTAAGACGTTATACGTCGAACCTTCAAGCAATTAGGGTTTTGTTCGGCAGTTTTGCGACCCTCGCCGGAAACTGTAATATCTTCCAGCTCGTTTATCGGATTTGTGATCCGTAAATTGGAGCGCAAACTAGACTTCCTAAGCTTTCTAGTGGTACAGGGCTCACCCCCTTTTTCCAAGTCCTATGTTCTGGACAGCCTCCAGAGTTACTGGACTGTGCAGTGAAATTTCAGTTTCTTGTTTTCTAAGTTGTTTAATTCACAACTTAGTTTCTTTCAAACGTTTAAGCCGTTTTTATCTAAGGAACATCTCCCTACTGACCCTAGAGTCAAGTACAAGACCTTGAGTGATGAAAACCAGTCGAGATCATATATTTTATCCTTTCATTAAAGAAGTAATAAACGAGAAATTTCATAAGTCGTTCAAAGAACTAAAACGTAAATTGCCTAAGTTGATTCTTTCCAACTTAGTTTCTTTTAATCTTTAAAGTCGTATTAAGACATCGACTACCTTCTCTACTGACCCGAGAGTCAAGTAAGAGATCTTCCGAGTTCAAAACGAGATTGGTACGAGTCTCGTTTCCCGTTTAAGTAAAACAAATCTAGTAAGCGTGCAAATGCCAAAGGAATGAAACAACTAAATCTTTCATCGATCCTCTTTCTTCGAGTATCTTTTACGAACCATTTTTAAATATGTTTATTTTACGATGAAGGAGGAAGCCAACTGTAGAGAAAGGACAGAAGATCCGAAGTTGGAAGCTTTTTGCTTATAAGTTCTGTATTTACAAGGTGGGCTTTTATATATAAAATAAAACGAGCAATGCTCGAAAAATCTTTCTTTATCGCTTTGATATCTGTGTTTTCAAAGTGATATTATGGCATGAACTGTTTTATGTTTTTATGTGAGTTCTCTTGTACCTATCTGAGTCAACATTCGTGTTTTCCAGATTTAGAGTTAGTCTATTTTAGATTAACTAACGATCGGCTCTGAGTTAGCTGCTAAGTGCTTTCCAGAGTTAGTGCACTTTGTAACCTGTGGTGTATGTGGTATCCTGTTGAGGGGTAGCCAGCTACGGTGAATTAGTTTTGGTCAAGATTGAACATAGCATACTTGAAAATACTTGGCCAAGTGATTTATGAGAAAAAGTCAGAAAATGTTTAGTAGACACGGATTCTTTCAATAAAATTACGATGTGCTACGTTTATAAATGCCATATTTATCTATATTTATGATTATAATTTCTGCATCGTGCCCACTAAGTACGTTTGTACTTAGCCCTGCATTGCTTTCTAAATGTGCAGGTTGAAGCGACGGTGAGCGGCGACGGATGATGTTGAGTAAAGGATAGGATGCTTAGTTAGAACCCCTTCCGCTGCCAAACTTTGATTTCCTTTTGATGTACTTTTGAACAATACTTAGTAGTCTAAGTCTGTAATTATGAATTTAGTTTCTTTTTGTACTTTTGTCGAGTAATCCTTAGGGATTAACTCTTTCTTATTTATGTTAAAGTCTTGTTCATAGTTTAATAATGTCTTTTTCATGTATGTTTAGTCAGTTAGCCCCCTTCTTCCCCGCTTCATTAATCCAACCCCAGTCGCACCTCGGCATCTGCCGTCCCTCGGGATTTGGGGTTGTGACATACCAGTAGACTCGTATCGCAAAATAAGTGAATGTAAAGTCAGACGGTTTTTCCATCTGAGTTCTCGAACAAAAATTCTATCGTACACGAAAACTCTAATATAATAGTTGGTTGAACGACTTCTGGAATTTATTTTCAGAAACGGATTTCACCGTTAGTCTTAAAACTGAAATTCCTTAACTTAGAAGTGCAAAGCCTTAATTTCTTAGAAAATTTTTATTTCTCGACGAAAAAGAAAAGCCGGGTATTACAAGTCAAGTAGAAGTCCTTCAGTCGAAGCCAAAATCTACTTTACGTCTTTTGCGTCGAGTCTTATTCTTTTATCGATGTCCAATTGTGAAGGAGCGAGCGGGACGGACAAGTAGCAAGGATAGTCAAAAGTAAGCCGCCTAGCTAGTCTTCGGAAGTCAGGTGGGCTTTTCTAAAACCAAAATCTGCGATGAATGCTATTTTGATTATTGAGTATTATTATGTGAGTTTTGAAGTTCAATTGACTTGCTGTTTTTACATGAGTTTTGGTATGCTTTATCATCTGCTTAAGATATGAATGCCCTGTGAAAGACAGGAACCCACGTTTGGTATTTGAATGGTTTGAGGTGACTGTGAGCTTTACTTCGGTTTAGCTGGTCACAGTGTTTGAGAAAGAGGCCTATTTCTCGGCACAGAGTCAATGTGGTAGATGATACATTCCTATGTTGAGTATAGATTATGTTTTGACTGCGCAGTCCATTCAGAAAAGAAAATGTTTTTGCATTCACAAGTAAGAGATTTTTAACTGCATAAATACTTGTGATGCTTCGACAAGGCAAGTTCAATTGTATAGCTCTAAGAGCAAGTTTTCAAATATTTTTGGCATGTGTTCACTGAGTACGAAGTACTCAGCCCTGTATGTATTTCTAAACGTACAGGTTAGCGGGATGTGGATGGCGTGGGCGGCTTGGTGGTGTGGTGTGTTTTCTTTAATTCGAAAGTTAACTGGCAATTACATGTCGTCATACATGTAGTTGGGATTGAGTCGAGGTTTCCGCTGCAATGCAATGCTATGTTAATTGAAGTCTTTTGATATATTTTTGAATCAATACTTGATATTCTGTTGATTAAGAGCGATGTGCTCGATATAATTTATGGTTTTTGTTGATTCTCGTTTCTTGTGAACTTGATATCCTTATTCCGTTTGGACTTGGTATGTAAATTATCCATGCTCGTTTGATGTTTTAGTTGGGATTTGGAAGCATGTTCTATTTGTTATCGCTTTCAGTCAATATTCCCTTATTTTCCTCGAGCACGAATCCCTTATTTGAGTTGAGTTGAAGGATGGTTAGTAGTGTTAGTGTCGTTAGTTGCACCTCGGAAGTCGGGGTGTGACACGATCAACTCACTCTCTCTCTCTCTCTCTCTCTCTCTCTCTCCAATTCTCTCTCTTCTCTCTCCCCTCTCTCAAGCCGACAACCCTCTCTCTCTCATCTCTCTCTCTCGTCGGCTATACACACACACACACAAGATGAATTTCTCCATTGAAGAACAAACTCTCGAGGTCTAGAGTTGCGAGGAATTTCACTACCGATCATCCAACGAGTAATCTAACGAGGTATTCATGATCCTCTTGTTCATGTGATTATTTCAAGACTAGGATCATCCCCTTTTTCCCTCCCTTCATTTTTGGCACTCTCAAGCTTTGAAGGAGTCTTTATCTTTGTTGTTTTTGAAGTCTAGAAATCAATCCTAGCATGGTTTTATGCACGAAAATTTAGTCTAAAATCTTGATCATCTATGCCCTATAAGTACCAATTTTTATGGCTAAAAATAGGGATTTCTATGCTCTTGTTTTGATAATGATTTTGATAATGCATTTGTGTTCTAGGAATTTGTTTAAGGATTTCTATGTGATTGATTGAATGAGAGAAATTTCCATCTCTATTTTGATGAAGAAAACCGATGCAAAGTGAGTATGAAAACTAAGAAATTTTGTTGTGTGTTCTTGATGCAAGAAATTATGATGTTATTGATGATTTTGAATGATATGGATGCATGAAAAATGAAGAGATGAAAGAGTATGAATTTTGCCTAAATTCTAAAAAATGCCGATATATATATATATATATATATATATATATATGAAGAAATTATATTTTTGTGATGTTCTTGAGAAATTGATGAAGGAATGATGATATTGATAAAGATTCATGTCTTGCATGAATATGAGGATAAATTGAAGAAAGGAATTTATTTGCTATTTTTTTAGAAAATGCCGATTTATATACATGTATGAAGGAGTTGATGATTTTGTGTCGATTTTGATTATATTTGTTGATATTATGGGTTATTTGATGATACGAGGATGATTGAATAAGAAAAATGAGAAGTATGAAATTTTTTGCAATTAAACTCAAAAATTTCGAACCATGTAGGTGAATAAAGTGGATGATTTTTGATGTTGTATGTTAGTATTGCATCATTAGATGATTGATAAAGGACTTCTAGTATAAACTAAGCTTAAGTATAGAAGGAATCGAAGAAAGAAAATCGTTTGTCCAAAAAGATGAAAATTCGGTCTATATGAGCTTAAGAAGAGGATTTTTCGTGTTTGAGTTTGTTTTAGTGAATTGATTGAATAATCGATCAAATGCATTTTTTCTAAGTATTACAGAATCTCGAATTTTTGAATCCGGATAAATTTTGCACTAAATGCCAAAATGTCGATCAAAATGAGAATTTTAAGTTGATGATATATTCATGAAATTAAAATTATTCTAAGTAAGTTAGAGCTTTGAATTTTGAAAATCGAGTAAGTATTGCTATATATATATGAAAAATTTGATGATTATGAAGAATTTCAGAATGAAATTTTGAGTTCTTGATGTTGTTTGAAGTGTTTGATGATTAGATGTTTGAATCCGAGTCAGTATGTGGAAGTTATCGAGTATTGAAGATTAAGAATGAAAAATCGAGTTTTCTTAAGTTAAAAATGAGATTAAGTAAAATTAATTAAGTTAATAGTTAATTAGAATTATTTTGAGTCATTTTTCTAAGTTTGATAATTTTTCGAGCATGTGCACATTTTACGAGAAAAGCGACTTAGACTTTATTCCGAGGAATATTTATTAAGATTTCGAATTTTAAATCCGATTCCATATTTGAAGTCTTTTATTTATTTTAAGAAAAATGAAACTATCTTCATTTAAATCTAATAACTTATTTTTTCAAAGTTAGAATCGTGCAGAGTCGAGTCAGCATGAGTTAATAACCGAGACTTGAATGAGTTTCCGAGTTGATAATTATGATTAAATAAATTTATGTGATTCTCTAGAATTTTTCTATAATATTTAATTATATTTGGAAATTTTTTCTTTTTCCATCTATTTATCGAAGTCGATCGTTTACCTATCTGTGAATGTCTGATTCTTGATATGAAAGTCTGTATGTGAATGATTTGTAATATTAGAACCCGGGAATTAATCTCGTGATTTTTTTAGTTCATTTTATGTGAAAAATCGAGAAATACAAAGTTTATGGAATGAATAGTGATTTCTCATTTTTCGTGAATTATTTAAGTTTAATCTGTCTGATGTTATCAAGTTATATTTTCAGAGTCTGAGAGTCTATTGGTTTAGTACTTAGGTAGAATCGAGAAATTGAGAAAGATCGAGTTAGACAAGTCGAGATAAGTTAAGAAACCCGAGTCAAGTAGAAGTCCTTCAGTCGAGCGTTAAAACTCGTTTTCGTTTTTAGAAAGTCGACTCGTCCTTATGAGATGTTATTCTTGAAGGAACGAGTGGATCTGATAAGTAGACCAAGAGAAGAAAATGGAAGCTACCTCGACCCAAACCCTTTGCAGTCAAGTGAGCTTTTTAACCGAAACAAATGGATGAATGTGATTACCATTATCTTATTATGTGAGTTTTTAAATTAATTGACTTGCCATTTTATCTGAATTTTTTGTATGTTTAATTATCTACTTGAGTTATTACTATCCTGTGTGAGACAGGAACACACGTGTTGTTAATTGTTTGAAGTGATTGTGAGTCTTGCTTTGGTTAGGCCAGTCACAGTGTTTGAGAAGGAGGCCTACTACTCGACACAAGAGATTATGTGGTAGATTGATTCATACCTACTGCTTATATTATATATGTTGACTGCGCAGTCATTTCAAGAAAAAGAAAATGATTTTTGCATGCACAAGTAAAAGGTTTTAAATTGTACTAACAATTGTGATGCAGTGGCAAGACAATTTTAATTATATAGCTTTATCAAGCAAAATTTTAAATTATTTTGGCATGTGTTCACTGAGTTCAAAGTACACAGCCCTGCATGTATTTCTAAACGTGCAGGTTAGCTGGATGATGATGGCGGAGGATTCTCGGCGGTGTGTTCAAATAAATTAGTGTCTTCATATATGTAATTGTAGGACTTGAGTTAATATTCTGTTGCATAAACAACTATGTTTTATTTGACTTCTTAAACTATTACTCTGATATTTGTGTCGATACAATGAGCTTGATGCTCGAACTACTTCCTGTTTTCTTATTATTCAACTTGACTTGGATTTGAGATAGTTATTTACCTCTGACACTTGAATTATTTATCAATGCTCGTTTACTTGAGTTAAGAATTGAAAACATGTTCTTATTTGTTATCACTTGAGTTAAGAATTGAATTATATATATTCTCTTGTTCCTGAGCATGATCCCTAGTTAAGTTATGTTTTATTCTGAGCCTTCTTCCTTACTTTCCAATGGATTCTAATCGTTTTTATACACTGAAATTCGGATTGTTACAACATTCGAGCACACCCCACCGTCATCCACATACACTGCCCAAGACCCAGCTGCACAAGACAAAGAGATGCAGCAGTTGGAGTTGGAGGATGTGGAAGATTCAACAGCAATGGATGAAGGAGCGGCGGACAAAGAGGATGGATCAGCAGCGGATGAAGCAGCAGCAGCAAGAACGGATGACAGAGGATGCAGCAGCAACAGAAGCAACAAAGGACGCAACAGAGAAGGATGTGGGAGATGTTGCGACTACAAATGCAGGTGACGAGGCAGATCGTGAACAAGTACAAGACGTGCATGTCAAGGAATAGAGCATGCATAAAAATTTTGAATATGTGTATCTCCTAGTGGTGTAAGGTTCACAAACACATTTATATTTCGTTATTTTTTTTTTTCTGTATGTGTGGTTTTCACTGTTACAATGTAACATGAACGTTTTAAACCTGTAATTGGTATGATTTAAAGTCATAGTACGACTTTTATGAAATTTGTATCACTCTTAGTACGATTTTCATGAATGTCGTAACAAAGACATTGATAGTTTTTGCCAGACTAATACGAGTTAGTGTTAATCATAGAAAACTTGCTAACAGTTTGTTATTATGTTCAACATATTTGCTTCGATTTTCATGAATGTTGTAGCACCTGATCATATTCATGTACGAAGTCAAAAGAATTGATACGATGTTCATAAATTTTATAACATAATATCAACATATTTACTACGATTTTCATGAATGTCGTAGCACCAGATCATATTCCTGTATGAAGTCAAAAAAATTGCTATGATGTTTATGAGTTTCGTAACATAATATCAACATATTTGCTATGATTTTGATGAATGTCATAGCACTAGATCATATTCGAGTACGAACTCAATACAATTTGCTACGATGTTCATGAATGTCGTAGCACCACATCATATTCGAGTATGATTTATGTATATCGTACCACGTTCGATTAAGAGGTAACCCGCAAATAGCACAATTGATTTACCTTGCTACACTTTACAGATTCTTTGCTCCCACCAAGAACATCTCGAGACAGATGATGACAAAATATTGACAATAGCAGCAGCATCGGAAGCCGCAACACTTAATATTCCAGATGATGGTCCAAGTTTTGATTCACACCTGATACGATTTGCATAAATTCGTAACATGCACTTTCATTCTAGTTACATATTTTAATATAACATCTTATAAATAGGACCCTACACAGCATGCTACCAATCAAGATGTCAGCAACACACAGATGAATAATGCATATGACTCTTTGTTGGCGACCACATCTGAGTCTTTGCTGCATACTGTGATGCCAACAACAACAAAAGCTCGAATGCTACTGCCAACGGGGTCGGCGACCACATCTGGGACATCGGTTCAAGCTCCACAAGTATAGGCACAAAATTTGAATGCCAGATCCATTAGACAGAGATTCCCATCAGCAGCTTGTCGGAGTCCGTTCCTAGTCAATGATGTACGCCCAAGGCGTGATGGGTTCGAAGCATTCTTGGAAGCAAAGACTGAAAAGTAGGTTTAAATTTACAAGTTTTATTTTACAAGTTTAAATTATGCATTGCTAAATATAACCAAAAACAGGAGGAATGTCGGATTGCTATGGGCCGTTGACACTGAATTCTTCGAGAGCTTAATAAATCCAGAAAAAAATGTTGTACAATGATCACATCAGCTGCTACTCATCGGAGATATTCACGAGAATGTTGCAATTACGACCACTGATTTCATGGTATGTTACGATTATAGTAATATCGTACATGATATAAATTTTCTGAGCGGGTACGATGTTACGAGATTTGTATAAATCGTAACATCATACTATGAAATTTGAAACATCATGTCTGATATCAATGTACGATATTATGATATTCGCAACATCGTACATCCTCTAAAGAATATCATTGTGAACGATGTTACGACTTCTGTTAGATCGTATCATCTTGACGTTTTATTCTTATATCGTATCATCTTGACGTTTCATTTCCTTATGTCGTACTATGATATTCTTTCATCTTTATTCGTAGGATGCTCTGGAAGACATATTTGATTCAAGGCATAAGGCAAAGAGGGTAGGATTTGACCCATAAGAACCTTCTCTATTTGATGCTCATAGAGAAGAGATTGTTCCAGAAGAGCAGCTGAAAAGGTTGGTCCACTTTGCAGAGGCAAGAATACCACGTTGGGGGCCGAACATAAAGGCATGGATCAACTGCGAAAAGGTAACAAAAATTAATTCTACATGATGTTGTTACGATTTACCTAATCTCGTACAATCGTAACATAATTTGTGGTACGATTCGTCAAATATCGTACTATCATATTCCCGAATACTAATGTTATTTGTGTATATCTATATCGCATCCATTTCTAGGTTTTCATGGTTGCGTACTTCAGCAACCACTGGGAAACGATTATAATGGATCTCGCTGCACAGCAGTTGTGGCTTTACGACCCCAAGTCATGGCAATTTGAGAAGCACCACAAGGACAATAGATTGCAACACTTCCTGCCCATGGCCAGATTGCTGCCACAAGTAATGAAGAAAATTAGCTACTGTGAAAAACATGGAATAGCTAATCCAAACTACACGCAGTGGCCGTTGTGCTTTCCAAGAGAAAATGGGAAGGGAATCTACAAGCAAGAGAATGGTGTCATTTGTGGTCTATATTCATTGAAGTATGTGGAGCGGTTTATATCAAAGAAGAAGCTACCAAAGAGTCTGAAGAATCCAGCCGAGCTTAAATCATATCGCCACCACATAGCAAGGAGCATGTATGCAAACAACACCGATGAAGACACACTCCCGATAGAGATGGATTTGGAGTGAAAAGATTGAACACTTGTTGTGCTATTTTGTTTATATTGAACACTTGTTTCATTTTGTTTATTTTGCTATTATTTATCCAGGTATTCTGTATTATATATCTTTTGTTAAAAAAATCTGGTAGTTAGGTATTTGTAGTTATCTATATCATGCATTTTGTAAGTACAATTGCTACAACTTTGCTTTAAATCATATCTATTATTTTTGCTATGACTTGTACAATATTAGATAATCTCCTATAAACTCATACAAAATTAATAATTTTATGAATACCGTAACAACCTATTTAAGCAAAATCATAACACGTTAAGTATGATTTTATGAATATCGTAACAATATACGCACATACAAAGCGATGTTTGAATAAATTGATGACTACGAATAAAACTCGTAGCAAAGAAAGGTGTCAAATCCCAAACTAAATAAATAATTACGAACATGATCATTAAAACCTATTTGGATCCTTGCATGTTGTATGATATTTGGAATATCGTAACAAAAAAATAATCGTATCATGTTTTGCTGCTAAAATTTTAGGAATATCGTAATAACAAACAAGCATACGACTTATAATCGAGTGTACGAGATTATAAATGTCGTAACAACATACATACATGCATTCACAAAGACAATACTAAAATTAATCTCGTATAAACTCGTACGAAATTAATGATTTTATGAATATTATAACAACCTACTTAAGGAAAATCATAACACGTCAAGTACGATTTTATGAATATCGTAACAATATACGCACATACAAAGCGATATTTGGAACCTTGCATGTTGTACGATATTTGGAATATCATAACAAAAAATAAATCGGATCACTTTTTGTTGCTACGATGTTAGGAATATCCTAACAACACTAAAATTTAGTTCAAAGACAATACTAAAATTAGTTGCATTTACAAAGACAATACTAAAATTAGTTGCATCTTGTTACGATATATGTATAATTCGTAACATGCTGAATAACTTAAGCTTACACCAAATAAATCAGACCAATTTAGTTCAATTTTTTTAAACGTAGCATCCAAAAAAAAACTAAAAAAAATATCTAAACAAAAACATTTGACATCATCATTCATTCAAACCTATTTCGATCCTTGCATGTTGGTCGACTATGGCCAATCACACCACAAATCCCATATTTTTTCTATTGTCGATATTTATTTGTACTTGATTGGCTGCTATCTACTTCTTGTTCCTGAATCCTTTCTAATACAGCCTTACACGTACTCAGATAATGAGCCTTTTGATGACATCTAGAACATGAGTGTCTCCCTGTTTAGCTGAATCCAGACGAGATTCTCCTTGTACGAGGACGTCCAGCTTGTCTCGAATCGGCCGGCGTTAACACTACCCATGCGCTAACCTCGGGCGAGAGACACCAATCATCTTTATCAGGAACTGTTATCACCTCACCAGCATAAATATCTCGCCACGTCTGAGTGCTATAGAAGTTGTCCACGTATGACAAAGGTGATTGTCGTATATGACTACAAAATTATCACACAATAATCAAAACTCATGTACGAAAATGTATAATTGTAAGAAACATTCAGCCAATTTTGTACAAAATCTTGTAATGCCGTACCACCATAGTACGACATTACTGATTTTCGTATCAACTCATGAGCTAACTGAAGCCAATATTGCTACGACTTCATAATATTCATAAGAAATATGTTACTATATATACATAGGTCATATCTAACATAATCACGTGTAGTACGATATTTAGGAACGTCGTAGCAAAAACATTAATGAAAAATCATCTTATCACAGCTGAAGCATGTGAGCATGGGATCAAGTCAAACTGAAACACAAGATATGAGCACTCCCTAGCAGCAACATCAACAATGTTACTCTTCGTTCCAGAAATCACTTTAAACCTCACATCAGAAATTGGTTCGACCCTCATTGGTCGGCCCGCTTCAACTGCATTCCCTAATCTCGTAGCTGCCCACACCGTCAACTCCATAGTTCTAGCTGCAGCTATAGTGCGACGCTCGTAAAACCATTTCTGGAGCAAGGTACGTACACTTTCCAAAAGAGGAGACACGGGTAATTTTCTAGCCCATCGCAACCGAGCATTCAAGACCTCGCATCCATAAGAAGTTCCATATTCATATCGCGGCACCGGACATTTTGAACGGGTCCATCTACAAGGATCCAACTTCAGCAGCTTTTGATAAGTGCCAGGAGCCATGACCTTCAAATTCTGCATATGCTCCTCAAAGTCAATAGTCTTGTAGCAACTAGCAGCAACCCGGAACAAATCGATAACAGAAGTACCACAACTCCTCATATTTTGCTGAATGTGAAATGTACAAAGCCCGCGATGGGCACCTGGAAACACAGAGGTCACAACATTCTTGATACTAACGTGTTGATCAGACATAACAAGTAGGTTCTTCGGACAACCAAATGATCGTCAAACTCTCTGAAGGAACCAAGTCCACGACGAATCATTTTCTATGTCCCCGATGCCAAAAACTAGTGCAACTCTATGTTCATTACCATCCTTTGTTGCTGCAACAAACAATACACCTTTGTACTTCCCCTTCAAATGAGTCGCACCAATCACAAATACAAGATGACACGAACGAAAGGCTCTTATACATGTGGATAGAGCAAAAAAATAATATTCAAAACTACCATGTGAACATGTCTGTAATTCAACCGCCGAGTCAGGATTTACACGCTCTAACATATACAAGTACCTAGGCAAGTCTTGCATTGAAACATACAGAACAAAATCAACATCTACGAGCAGGTTAGTAGTACGATATTTCAAATGTCGTACTTGGCATGTTACGATATTCCGAAAATCATACTGCAAGTTGTACGAGAATCATAATATCGTATATATTAATACGATATCATCAAAGTCGTACAATAATGCAATATACTTCTTTGCAAAATTATATAAAATCGTAGCATATAAACATGAAAAGTTACCTGGAACGAGTCATCTGCCTCCCCATATATCAAACTAAGTGTCTGGTTCCTCCCCGACAAAGCAGAATGATATATGATATGAACATCATGTTCTTTCAATAATTGTCCTTGAATTTCTCTTGGCGTAAGATCAACTACATCGTCCAACTTAGGACTAACGTACGACACTATGCCTTTAGCAAATACTCTTGGATGAGGACGATATCTCAAGTCAATCTCACATGTATGAATGGCCCATTCATAGATTCTCCATGCTCTACCAATTCCTTTAGCTCTCATAATAAAATCACATCTCTCTTCATGTTTACATCGAACATAATACCATCGCTTATTTGACTTCTTTGTAGCAAACTCCAAATTATTTTTTAGATGATAAATCCCAAGAACTTCTTTCATACGCGCCTTCTTGGCAAAAGAACAACCAACAACTAGTTCTTCACGAGCCAAAGGATTTGCTATAACTAAATCTTTACATGGAATCGATGCTTGTTGTGAAGCACCTGCATTTAAGAAATTCACACAATATAATATAACAACACATAGGTAACTATAAACATGTATGATTGATATGATAGTAATAATTTACATGTATGTTACGATATTATGAATATCGTACAACTATTGCTACGATAACCAACTATTTGTACTATCGTAAATTTGTATGAAATTATTAATATCGTACAACTATTCATATGATAAACAACTATTTGTAATATCGTACACTCATACGATATTATGTACATAATTTGAGTGTACGATATTAACAATATCGTACATACGTTGCTACAATTTATTAATGTCGTAAATGAGAATCATATCGGGAACAACCCACGGCCGGATTGGCTGTGAATTCTCTTCATTAATTTCATTTGAAACATCTAATGGCGACCTCAGATCATGATCTTCAGCAACATAATCATCATGCAAATCATCCCCAAATGAGTAAGCATCATCCAAACTAGGGTTAGAATAAAAAATAACAGCATCGTCACCGAATCCTAAACCAAACATTGGCTCATCTTCATAACAATCTATATCATCAACAAACACATTCTGCGCGACTCTAACATCATTTCGATGAGTCTGCTTCGATAAAGCTTCCCTATCTCTAGGATAAACACTCACATGAATAATAGGAATCTCCAACATTTTCATCAAAGTATTCAACTCAAAATCGTCTATTACCTTCATCCGCATGATTTCGCCAGTAGGAGAAGTAACAAGGGCATCAACCTAAAAAATAAAGATGCTATTGTCCTTCTTCATCCGAATCTCAAGCTTACTCAATAAATCTTCATAACTTATCCCATCAGGTGATATAGGTATATGCTCATTCCTCCCACCCTCATATATATTCTCATTCCATGATCTGCCATGAGCAACAATTAAACAACAATCCCTAGTCTACATGAAGTATCACACAGTCAGATATCAAATGATGTTACGATATACCATATATCGTACAAACACAAGCTACGATATATAAAAATCCTCACATCATAATGTATTGATAATGAATGTCATATAATATATTACACTACGATATTATGTATGTCGTACAATATATGATACAATATATCCAATCGTACAGTAGTATTAGAGATATCTTTGTACCATCTGCAACACGTCGTAGAAACTTAAACTTGTGCATGGCCACAATCTAACATTAATATGATGACAAGATCAAATTACGAAAAAATCTAAATGATGTTACGACATACCATATATCGTACAACCATAAGCTATGATGTATTCAAATCCTACAATTTAACATAATGATAATGTATGTCGTACAATATATCCAAGTACGATATTATGTATATCGTACAATATATGATACAATATATATAATCGTGCACGCGTATTAGAAATATGTTTGTATGATTTACAACACCTCGTACAAATGTAAAACTCATTCATGGCCACAATCAAACATTGATATGAATGTACGACTTAAACATATATCGTCTAACTGTATATCGTACAACCGCGAAAAAGAGAAAATTCCACATATCAATCCTCACATTTAACAAAAATTGTTCGTCAAATCAACGAAAATCAAACGGCATAACATACAGTACCTCCATTATTGTGAAAAAGACCGGAAATACATCGAAAAACAGCGCCGAAGAAGAGAAACGAATACTACCGGAAAACGAAGACATTTTTTCATACCACCACCACCGCCCGCGAATATAGGAGAAAACGAAGACAAACTTTTTCTCTTACCACCACCACCGGCGAAATAGGAGAAAAATGGATAATATAGAGCAAAATCAGGCGAAAAAAATAAGCACAATAAGAGAGAGAAAGAAGAAGAAAAAGAAGAAGAAGAAGAAGGAGAGAATGAAGCTCACGAGCTGGAAGAGAAAAAGTAGGAGAGAGAGAAGAAAAGTATGAGAGAGAAATAGGGTAAGTGAGAAGGAAGGGTATTTTTGTCCCACTTTTGAAAGAGTATAGCCATTTTTATTGTAAATTAAAATTGTGGCTATAAGTACACTATTTAACACAAAAGTGTTTATAAAGGTCAATATTCTCTCTCTCTCTCTCTCTCTCTCTATATATATATATATATATAAAGTGTCACTTTCATCCATTAAAACAATTACTGTTATTCATTATGACGATCATTATTATTTTTCCTTAAAAATAAAAAAAAATGTTAAAAGAATAAATTGAAATTCAACAAATTACAATAAGAGATGAAAGAATTATATAATTAAAAATTAAAGGAAACAGTAAAAAGAAAAAAGAAAGACTAAAAAATAAAAATAAAAGATAGTGCAATAATAGAAATAGGTTTAAAAAAAGATAATAAAACAAAAAAATAGTAAAATAAAGGATTGAAGTAAAAAGAAAAGAAAAAGAGAAAGGGGAATAAAAAGAAAAAACACGAACGTTGATTTAGGGAATTGAACCCCAAACCTTCAACCCACCAATTAAAGCCTTACCCGCTAGACTACTATTTGATTTTATCAATTTATTGCAGTTAAGTAATTAAGTAAGATAATACTCAATTTTTTTTAAATACACACAAGGGTGCAGGTCGGCGGGTCAAACCCAACCCGTCTAACACATACACCCTTTGTATGCAAGACCACCTCTTTATGTTTTGCTAATCACTACTATCACTTACGAGATATTTTATTAGGGTGGGGGTCCTCCGAGCCGTTGAGCATAATGTGAGATATTTTACTAGTCAAATTTTAATCATGATATAAATAAAAAAAATGCTCAAAAAACTTAAATTTAAATTCTAATTGTAGAGATTAAGGGCGTTTGTACCATACGTGTGCTCGCACGGGAGATTTTGTGTAAAAGTATTCACTCAAACCAGAATATTAAGTCAAAAAGAATGAAAATAAATAAATACTACATGTATAAACATCTTCTTTTTTAGCATTGTTGTAACAATCACTTAATTAAGTAGGCCTCCTTTAAGACCGATCTCATCCATGAGACGGAATTAAACCCGTATACCTTTAATTTTTTTTTAAATTAAAAATATAATTCATCTAAAAAAGTGAAAATAAATCTTATTTGGAGACTAATGAATCATAATTAAAGATTAAAAAAATCCTAATTGGATGTTAATTGAGGATTAATGAATTCTAATTGGATTGAAATAAATACTAATTGGGGATTAATAAACCTAAGAGGATTGATCAATTAAAAAAATTAAAAAAACTATCAAAAAAGAAACCAAAAAAAACCAAAAATACTAAAAAGAATAAATGGAACATGATATTAGAACCCTTTGAAGTGTCTTAATAAATTGATAAGTACGACTCGTATAATACACACGCCTATTAAAAAATAAAAAGTCGGGCACGTGGACGCGCCTTGTGTGTTGCGTGTATCACACGAACCCGACTTATACCTCATTTTTGGGGCGTGCATTGCATGCGCACGACTCAGTCTCACGGAAGAGACTGATCGTATACAAGTTTTTGTGTTAGTATAATATTTAAAAATTGAGTTGACTTAGAGAATGAATTTACATTAAAAAAGAAAATCATTAAACTTGCAATAGAACAAACACATAAGCACGAATGCTTGTACAAAGTCGGAATGTCTTAATAATGCAACTATAACTACGGTCTATGAGTGGCTGGCCATAAAGAAATTATGGGATCAAATAATTATTAATTACTAGTTCCTTCTTTCTCTAACTAGATGGGCTTGATTATAATAATGATGTTACCGCAAATTTTTTATATTTTTTGTTTTGTTTTATTTAACCGAATTTTGGAGGTGTAAAAAGGCAGCATTGCTGAAATTCGTTATATTCAAGGAAAGGGCTCCAATCAGCTGAAGTTGTTGTCCCTTTCTTATGTTGGTGTTCTTATATTGAGATTTGCAACACTTTTGGCCGTAAAAATCTCCAAATTACCAACTAGGTTTTGTTTATAGCTACTGCAACGTGAGTTTTTTTTCTCTGTCTTCCAGCTTTTAAGACCATTTCTTGATGCATTTGGTTTCAATTCCTCTGTGTGTGTGTGTGTGTTTTGGTGTACAGAAGTGTATCAAGAGTGCATTTGAGCAATTCTTGAAATTTATTTGATTGTGGCCTGTGGGTTTGATTTCTGTTTGAATGTTTGATGAAAAGATGTCATCTTTTTATGTGGGCTGAGGCTTGGATTGTTTCTTCTACTGTTGTATGAGGTAGTAATGTACATGTAGTAAAGTGTGAATTATATTTGTGTGTGTTTTATGCAATTGTGTGTGTGTATGTGTGTTTCTGTGTTTTTGAAAGCTTTGATGGGATTGCCTCAGATTAAACTCTATATTTCCATATATATATATATTGCTATGCATTTGTGTTTATTTTACTAGTTTATATCAATTCATATGCCAGTTGTCTTAATGATTCAGAAGAATTCTCCCATTTCTTGCAAATATGGATGAGAGAGGAAGTATCTCAGATTATAGAAGCAAAATGGATAGAACACTTGCATCGCCTGGCTTAACAAACCATGAAAAGCTTCAAACTCTTGTTAGGAATCAAATCTTGCAATATTCATCAAATCTTCAATTTGAAGGTATTTTATCTTCACATCCATATCAACTTTCCTATTATATTGAGGTAATGCTTAGTCGTGTACGCCCTTTTTGTAGGAGACATAGAAAATGTGGTGGAAAAGAGAAGTAAGGAGGTGTCAAATTTTCTTGGTATGTTGAGGAGTACTTCCTTAGTGAAGGATGTTGAGAGATCAAAATCCAACGAGGACCCACACGCTGACTGGAAAGTATGCTTGTTATAACCAGTTATCATTCTGTTTCATTTGCATTATCCTGTTTTGGCATTTCATTTTGAAGTGAAGGCACAATCAGCTATTACTATTTCAGAGTTTTTTTTATTCCAATATAATTTTGAAGAAAAAAGGCAATGATATTAATTATTATGCAATTTTTCACAGTTTCAATCTTAACTCATCCCAGTACCTAAATCTGCTGTATCTTGTTATATCACACGACACAACAAATGTAGTTTGTTAAGTCTATCTGCATATTTTGTTGGGATTGATTGTCTTTTTAACTCTGTAGGTAAAGCAGGACACTGAAGAATATAGAGTTATGTATAGAGAAGGACCGGAAGGAACTCCTTATCACACACTTCTCGTTGAGGGCTACGTGGATGGGCCACTTGATGTTTGTAAGCTTAATTACAATAGTCGAGCAGTTTCATCATTCCACGTATTTTTTCACCATATTTTCATATGTTACAGGTCTATGCATTTCGTGGGAGTCGGGCCTCTACAACAGATGGTAATAGGTCGTTTACTTTGTGTAATAGCATAGTTCATTCAACCATGTGTGACAGAATATAATAACTAAATTAATAAACTAGTCTTTTATTTTTCATTCTGCAAGGTGGCCTGAGACTGCTATTCCAACGTTCAAAGTCATTTCATCGCGGTGTTTGCAAAGAGTTGGTGATGGCGAACAGATATCACTAGTGAGGTACGAACTTATTGATTGAGTCGGGATTGCAGAGATTCGTGTGTGGCTGATGTTTACTTGGTTGATTGTTTTGGAAGAAAGGATGAAGGTTTCATGGCCACTATCAAGCCGAGAGGCAGTGATTCATTACTTCGTATTTGAGTATTTCCAAGATGATCTAATGGTGGTACTCCTTAACTCGGTACACTATGAAATCTTAGTCTATTTCCATTAACACGCAGCTCCCTCAACTATCAACATTGTTCACAAACAAATTATAACCTATAAGCAGATCTCCGATTCAGAGACAATCGAGAGTAGCAGCCATGGATTCACCAAGGATGGGATACCTGAGGCAGAGGAAGTGGTGAGAATAGATGTGGTGGGAGGATTCGCGTTGCAAAAGGTGACTGCAGATAGGAGTTACTTCCGGTAATGATTGTAGTTATACTAGACCTAATGTTCGTATATTTACTAGCAAAAAACAAATGTGCATTGATTTGTAAAGTTTTTCGTGTTCATGCATGCAGGACGATAGCAAACATGGATATCAAGTTAGACTTTGTTCCTCCCTCGTTCATCAATTTTGTCTCAAGGCAGCTTGTAGGCAGTGGCTTCAAGCTCTATAAAAAGGTCAGGTATCGAACTTCCCGAGATGTTACTTTTTCATGATCAGCTGTTAAATATTTGGATATGCAAGAATTTGATGCTACATTAAGTACTAAAAGTTCTTGAAATGTGGTAGGAAGTTGCTTCGGTTGCTAAAGGCGATCAGAATTTTGGCGAGGCTTTGAAGGACCCTCTGTATGCTCGTATTCGTGAGGCTCTTGATTCAGAAAGCTCGACAAGGCCATCTCAAATTGTGGAAGATCAGAAAAAAAGTATATATGAAGGCCAATGTGGAGACGATGACGGTGTTGAGGACGACTCAGAAGCTAAGGACGCAACTTTTAGAGAAAGAAACGAGGTGGAAATGTTCGAGGAGCTTAAGGAAAACAACATAGAAGGGAGTGAAAGGTTTGAAAGTTTCACCTTGAAATCATCATTTAGTTCGAGTGATGAATATACCTGCAAGGAGGATTTTGGTAGTTGCAGCGACGAGGAATACAGGCTGAGCATAGACGAGACAATAGAAAGTTCTAGAAGCGAAATGAGAAGGAAGAAGATTGTTCCTATGAGTCCGAACGTAGAGAAGGCTGTGGTAACAATAGAAAAGGCCATTGCCATGTTGAAGAAGAAAAGTGAAAATGGGATCATAAATGAGTTAAATTCAAGCAATTTAGAGAATGAAGATAAAGTTAGTGAATCTTCAAATCTGGAGATGCAGAAGAATTTGAGTTCAGTTGAAGCTAGGATCATCAGCTTGGAGATTAATCATGCTTCAAGGTATAATTTTATTTATTTATTTATTTTTTTTTTCTCTTAATTGCATTACATCATTTTATGTGTGCATGGTTGTTGTATAAGTATATTCCGATGAATCACGAAGACTTGTGTGAGACGGTCAAAGATTTAGAAATATGCTATCTGGATATTCGACTCGTCTCACACAAGACGAGACTGCCCTTCATGAGATATATGATTTGATCGTAAATGTAAATTGTGATGTAAATGTAAATTGTGCAGAAGGGAAACAAAAGAGGTGGAGAGTGGTTGGAAGAGTACTGTCGATAACAAAAGTAAAAACAAGAGACACAGGTTTTGCTGTTTGCATTTCATTTACCAATACTGACATGTATATATGTTATTCTGGAGGAAAGCAAATTGATGTAAATATAAACCAAAAGAAAGAAGAAAAAAAGTTGTTACTGTTGTTGAAATTCAAGGATTTAGTGTTTTTTGTATGCGTACTTTTGTCCTGCATTTTAAATTTAAATACTAAAATATTCTTGAAATAGATGTATGTATAGTAGTATTGCATTTTTTAGTCCTTCAAAAAAAGTTTACATTTTTTAAGAATTTTTCATACAAAAAAGTTAAAAAATATATAAAACTTGATATATTAATTAGATTACTATAATTTCCTTATAAATTAAAATAAATTATTATAGATTCAATCAAAATTATACACAATTTATAAGTATAATAGGTAATAGATAAATATATAATATAGAGATAATTATAGCTTATGGCCGAACCTTGGGTGCGTGCGAGTTTGAAAAATGACGTGCCCAAAAACTCAAAACGTTTTGACAAAGCATGTTTGGGAATGAAAATTCAACTCGGCTCGACATAAACATGCGTGAAATAGATAATTTATGACTTGAATTAATACAGACCTAGTTGAGTCGAGTTAGATTTTTGTTTTTGTAACAATACCTCTTGTCGGTCAAAATTAGAATTTTTTTTACAAATATTTTGAAGGTCAATCAATTTTTGAAATTGGCTCTGTAAATGAATAATAGGCTTATTGTATATATTGAGAAAAAAGTTTTGATTATTTTGATATTGGGTTAATTATGAGTCTTAGATGAGCACCATAGACGCCAGAGTAAAAACCCAGCGAATCGGATATCACTCACTTCAGCCCATACCACGGCAAAACCCTTGTGTGTGAGAACGATGCGCTGCCTTGCTTCGCTGCCGTTGCTACTGCTCCTCCAAACCAGATTTCATCATCTCCTTGACCCGTACAAACAGAATACAAGCGAAAAGAACGAATACATTTGAAATCTATACTAACCACGGATTTTCTCATGGTGCAAAAACGGCCAAAATGGCAAAAACAAACGATAAATAAATTGTTCCACGATAAGACGACGACACGAGCAGCAAAACATGCTTATATATATACAGCAAATTTCGAAATTTACATATACAAACAAGGATTTACCAATGGATTACTAACATGGTGTATAGGTTGTTTGGTGCCCGCAAACCAAATTCAACATTTTGGTAGTACGCGTAAACTATCCCAATGGATTACCAACACCTCAAGTTAGTCGTGGACTTAGGAGTTCATCTCTAAACTATGTAAAAATAATTGTGTTTTTACTTTTTGTTATTTTAGTTTTTGTTTGAGCTCTCTAACCTAACTAAGTGCATTGAATAACAAGTTTTTACAAATTGCATTAAGTGTTGCAAACTAGCCTTCGCCCAAAAGATTTTCAGTAAAACGAGTTAATCCTAATTTCCACCATATTCCGCACAACACTAAAAATCTCAGTTCTCTAAGCACAGTTGACCCTCAGTTCAAGAAGTCAACTGTATCGCGAATTGTGCGACAACTCTACCTGAGTTTTACTGTTATCAAGTCAACTGAGTCGTAAAGTTATTTTAGAGTTTAAAAATCTATACTGGTGTATTCTTCCTCCCTCCCCCATAAACTAGATAACTAGTTACCAGGACCATTAAAAAATGATATAAAATGTTAAGCAAATATTGATTCCATTTATTGTCTTAATCCTTGGGTATACCAAGCAAAGGAATCAACCAAGGTTTATCATTATATTCCTACATTCATTTCATTTCATCATACCAATCACCTACTAAGGGGCTGCCAACATGCTTGTCTGTTGTTGTTACCACTACAAGAAAAATAGGAATACATGACATTTCATAGATGATGTTGAAGAGCCTTATTTTTGTGCTCTTTTTAGTGTCTGTAGAGGTCTAGATCGAGTCTTTTCTTCTTTTGTTTTGGGTCTTTTGTATTTGGGAGGACACACTGGTATGCAGGGGCATGGGATTCCTGCAAATGGGCACAGTGGAGCAGATAAAGGGCATTAAAGAAGAAGGAAGGCAACAGGGCGCTGGAGGTCCCAAGGAGCTTGTTGGTGATCATGACGACAGATGGAAAAGCCATGAAGACTCCGTGTACTGGAAGTCAAACCTTTGCCAAAAATGGAAAGAACAAGTTCTGACAGGGCCACATCATCTTCAACGGTAGCCTCCTACAACCTCCAACAGCAACAGCAGCACCAACCAATGGGAAGTAAGCAAGGACAAGGGACTGAAAGTGAACGGCTGACCAACCAAAGGGATGTCGGACTCCAAACTCGATTATGAGGCGGATTTGAAAGGCTTGGATCCAACTACCACTTAGGGAAGCCACCATATAAAAGACATATTGGTCCTCCTTCACTCCCATCATCTCCTATCATCGCGAAGCAGCAAAGAACACCAGCACACACTACTCTCCACACTTTAGACTTCAGCACAACAATACTCAATCTTTACGTTTTCTGTCAAGACCTCTGTGAGGCAAATAATCATTTTCAATTTTAATGCTAAGTATGATTTGGTTTATTTCTTTTGCTGCTTGTTCTTTTCTTATAATGTCTAGCTAAGTTGTTAATGCTTGGGTTGGTTAAGATGCAGTGAGATATGAGTGTTTTGTGTGTGAAAGGTGAGGCCAGAAGCTCGCCTGAGAGCTGCTGGACATGTTTCCGACGTGCTGGGCTAGATTCCAAAGTGGTGGAGCCTCCACGACTTCGCTGGAGGCCTACGGAGGAGTTGCAGAGGTGAAATCCCTCACAATACTGGAAAAAGGTGTAGGAATCCCCTCACCTCCGATTGTGTTGCGGGTACTAGAGTGTAATGTATGGCACAAGCCATGCTTGTAGCCATCTTGGGCCTTCTAGATCCAAATGTTGCTGACACAGAGGGCTCAATTGGTGAGCTTTGTAGATGCGAGCTAATTCTGTGAACAGTAAGGTGGGCTCCTGAGGTGACTTGGAGGGCTCGATGCAGAAACAAAGTGCTGGGGAGGAGATGCTCACATACGTGACATGGTGACAGTAAAGAGGCGTGAGTGTCGAGGCCCTATAACCAAGAGACGTGCCCACGCAGTGACTATTCGAGGGCTTGGGATCCAAACACACACACATAAACATCGAACCAAATCACGACTGATCCTAGCATACCCTCCATATGTAATTTATTTAGTGTTTTATTTCAGTCTTGCTTCTAGTTTATGTTGAGAGTGACCAAACCCCAAAACCCAACTCTCGTCCAGTGATATCGAGGTCATCACAACCTACCTCCCTTGAGTTCTACCCAGAATACTTACCCCTAACTGTACTTAGTGGTGGACACCAGGATACTACAAATCGTATTTTGGCACGTCCGGGTTTCGTGACGACAGATCCGGGCGCCGTCAGGTGTTTTATTTTAAATAACATAATGTATGTCCGTGTTTTATTTTTGATAGCTATACAATTTCCAAGGGCAACACCATCTCGACTCCTCTCTCGTTCTTCTCTGCTGGTTGCGCGCCGACGGCCACCGTTGTCCCTCTCAACTCACGTCTGTCTCTTTCTCTTCTCTAGTCTGCAACGCACCGAAAAATCCCCAAATTATAATTCTCTAATTTCTCTCCCTTATGTAGGAACCGACTTTCGAAGGCCAATTCGTGTGCCCACGATCCATTTTGGATGTCTAACAAGTACATACAAAATCCTTTCCTTAAGCATGCTCATAACAAGAAGGAATCAAGTAATACCTGCGAAACGAGAAGAAGAAACGACTCTAGAGTTGATCTTCCGTTTGTTTCCCACAGAAAGACTCGTCGTTGGATGGCAACGGCTTCGAGTCTTATCTCCCTTCAAGAACCGCCGCCTCTCTATCTCTCTCTCTCTCAGATTTCTATTCACTTAATATTTTACGAGAATGCAACAGTGATAATGATAGGATTTCCCATTATTTATAGCTTGGTATAATAAAATACCTAATAAATAATAAAGCCCATCCACTGAATTAAGAGAGAAGCCCAACTGGGCCTTTAGAGAATTATTAGGCGGCAGTCTTCATGAGATCAAGGCTTTGTTTGCGCCAAACGGGGATCTACTAGCTCGAATAAAGTATTGGCCTCCCAGTTCTCGATTTCCATATTCACCCCAAGAACATAAATTGAGACACAAATAATTATTTATGCCACTAGAAAATTAATACTGAATTATCACTAAATTCGTTAGGTGAGTCGGGGCTAGCATTTGACTTATTTAATCTCCGCGTTTAAGATATTCAATATCCATTAATTAATTAATTCCTCTTACGGTCAATTAATTAATTAATCAATCATTTAATTATAAAAGACATCTCGAGTGCTACCACTTAAACTTATTATCGTATCAGAACTAATTCCACATGCAGGGTTTAATACGATAAACTTATTAAGTTCCTCAAGAGAATATTATCATCCTTTTATTAGTAGGACACAGATCCTTATTGCAATTCAATCGCGTATCAAATAACAATCGCTATGACCCAAGATATATATCGAGTATATTGAGCTTCAGACATAGCTCTCACCCATGATAAATCAAAGCAATAAACAATTAATTATTCACACCGATTAATTCAATTAAGGTTAAGATCTTAAGATCACTTAAGTCACCGAGATCTTGAATCTTAACTAGTCAGAATATAAGAATACATCTCACTGTGATCCTTTCAATACATAAATGTACTAGCATAAATAAATAGCCAAGACAAACTATTTTCCATTTATGCTACTGATGGTCCCGATACGAGTTCTGGTGTATGGGGGGGGAATACACCAGTTAGGAATTTTAAAAACAACCCCCTGAAAATATCACAACCGAGTAATGCAACTCAGTTGGAATCACAACTGAGTAAGAACACTCAACTGTGAGAGTGGTGCTGCGCGGAATGTGGTGGAAAATAACAACTCGTATAAAATTAACTCACGCTTTGATGCAAGGTCGTTCAAAAACCAAGTCAGTTGAGAATGTAAAAATGCAGTTTGAGTGCTGGTTAGTTGGTCAGTTGGATATGCAATAAATAACTGAACAGAAAACGCAAACATACAAAGATTTACGTGGTTCGGAGAGAACTCCTACGTCCACGGGGAGTTGTGAGTCCACACAACTCAGTCCAAGTTCTTTAGGACTGGAACCACAAAGCTTACGCGGGCTTTGCAACCGTTGAGATAAGTTTACGGGTACTTATCAACCTTACAGATAAGTTTACGGGTACTTATCAACCTATCTACTCAATTACGGGAAGAGAGAGTCCTAACAATCCTTTTGAGAGGATGTGTAAAAGGGTGGGTTTTTCCAACTACTAGCTCGAACAAGAAGTGAGCTAGGATCTAGGCTTGATGAATGAAAACTCAAACTAAGATCTAAAACACCAAGACAGAATGTAACACTCTAGAACTCTCAACTAGTGATGTTCTTAGAGATTGAAGTCAGTTTAGCTCGTTTGCGATATGAACTCTCAACTGGTGATGTTCGCTTGTCTATCTGCTCTCGCACTTGTCTGTCTCATAAGTCTTGGTGAATGAATGAAGGCCTCTATTTATAGGCGGAGAGAATCAACTAGCTGTTGGAGGAGCCGTTGATCTCTGTTCTTGTAAAAGCGATGGCTTGTCTCTTATCTCTGCAGACTTTCCGGATTTGGCAACTGTGGACTTCTGCTTTCCATCTGAGACAGCCTTGTGTTGGGCCAAATGAGGTAATGATAGAGAGTCAAACCTTCACATGACTTCCAAATTTGAATTTCAAATCTCAACATTAGTCTTTCAACATTAGTTAGCCGGTTGAGAAGTTTGATCTTCATCTGATTTGGTCTTCAGCTGATGTTCTATCTGAATGCTATCTTCATCTGACAATCTGTCCGAAGGATAACAGTTGAACCCTCAGCTGCCTTGATCTTTATGTTGTCGATCTTTATCGAATTGTCTTTCAACTGATGTTCCATCTGATCTCTACTTTCATCTGACATTCGGTATCTGATCAGTTGGCTCAAACGCTCAGTTAACTTTCTTATAACTTCCCCCTTTAAACTCTCAGATGTCTTTCTTACATTTTTCCCTTTGAACGCTCATCTGATGTTCTATCTTTTGAACGCTCAGTTGATGTTCGTACATCTGATGTTCTATCCGAGTGAAGCCTTGTTGTCGTCTTCAGCTGGAGTCCAGTAAAGATAAAATCTCAACATTGCTCAAACAGCGAGCCTAAATGCTAACATTAGGAAATGGCAACATCTACTCGGTTGGGGTCAGTTGGTTTTGGAATTAATCAATACTTCTAATAAATTTCCCAACAATTTCCCCCTTTTTGATGATGCCAAAACCCTTACAGATCAAACCCGATCAAAACCCTACTGACCTATCTAAAATCTCAGCTGAAATTCTAGACAGGCTATAAGATTAAAATATCAAAGGGTTAGCACAGTTATAACATGGTATTGAAATAACTTTGCGATTCAGAGCTTGAACAATGAGATATTGTACATCAAGATGAATCGGATAATCTGATGAAAGTTTTCATTACAACTGATGGTTACAAAATTATGCACAAAAAGTCAAAATACATCAGTTGCTCAAAAACTTTAACTCGGCTAATATTTCAGCCCATACTTCCCAAAAATTCTAACAAAGATTTCTCTCTTCGCATTCGACTCCTTTGAAATGTCAACCCCATGCTCTCGACAAACTTGTCTTGCCTCAGCTGTAATCTTTTGACGGTTGGGGTTTCTTGAGTCCGGGAGGAATGGAGGAAGGTATGTGACTTTCTGAGGGACGGGGACGGTGTTCATATCCAGTTTTGCATCTATCATTGCTCGCCTGAACTGGCTGAACATGCCCAGATCCCCAGAATGTAGCTCGGTCAGCGCTTCCTTGAAGGCTCTTCTTCCATCCTCAGTTGTGTATACCTTTCTGTAGTAGAAATCATTCACAAACTCCTGCTTGAATGATTCCCAGTCTTCGTTCCACTCAGCTGGCATCCACTTGTCCACATGCCTGAACCGACTTTGCAGCTTGATGTTCCCAGGCAGTCTCTGTTATTTCAACCGTGCTTTAGCCTTAACCTGATGTTTATCTATTCGTCGTCGGCTGCGGGAGGCAATGTTCCTGTCCAGGTTCTTGGTAACCTTGTCAAGCTCTTCCTCGAACTGGTTGACTCTCTTAGCTTGGTTGGCAGCGAATTTCTTTATCCAGTCGGGATTCATGTAGTCCTTCTCTGCAACATCCATAGCCTTGGCAGCAGCAATACACTCTTCGGTTGTGATACCGTCGAGTTCCGCATCAAGCTCGGCTACAATCTCAGCTATGGAGTTGTAGGAAACTCCATACTTCTCCGCCTGCTCCAAGTCCTTCGCCATTTCAGCTCCCCCGACGTCGGTTGGCTTAGGAGTGGACTTCTTCTTCTGGGATGTCTTCTTCGGCTGAGATTTTTTGGCTTCAGCTTCTTGGTTCTCATCTTCCCTGGTCACATCTTCCCCCCTGCATCTCATCTTTACCAGTCTCAACTTCCCCCTTTTTGGCATCAGCAACAAGGCTTGCGACTGAGCCATCTAGAGAGGTGAGTTGTTGTTCAGCTTGTTGGATGCGGTTGAAGAGCTCATCGACCGCGCACTCTACTTCAACCTTCTTCGCCAGTTCAGAGTCAAGGCGCTCTTGTTTGGCTTTCTTCAGTGTAGCAAGTGTCTCAATGACTTCGGTTTATAAAGCAACAAACTCAGCCCATCGTAACTCGAACCGAGAATCCCATTCTTCATCTTGAGTCTGTTGGGATTTGGCGAGATTGGAATCAGATATGGACTTGAACACGTTCAGATCGGATTTGATTCCATGAACGGTTGTCCTCAGTGCATTGATGTCTTGGCTGGTGGATGTTGAGAATTCGTCCAGCTTTATCTTCAGTGAAACATTCTCTTCTTGCAGCTTCTTGTGTTTCTCCGCCTGTGCTTCCATCATCCTCAGCTGATCTTCTTTGTTGTGCTGGATGGTGGCAAGCATCTCCGTCCTTAGCTGATTTACCCTCTCAGCTATCAGCTTACAAATTTCTTCTGTTAAGGGTGCTGGCTGATCAGCTGGAGCTGGTTGGTCAGAAGTTGTAGGCTGCTCAATAGTGACCATGGCTTGGCGATTTGCCATGTACTGTTGGAGTTCTTCCTCTTCCTGCTTAGCGGCTGCAGCAGCTGCATCAAGATAGACTATAAAATTAGCAGATTTTGTTAGCATGTTGTCCAGGAAATTGATGCAATCTTGTTCAGCCTTTTCCCTCGTGTCTCTGCCTTCCGCCTTGCTGATGTACAGACGACGCGTCAGCAGCGCAATTTTATTGTTGTAGGCAACCTCAAGATTGGTGTAGTTAAAGTAGTCTCTGATGCGTGATTCATCTGCCTTCAGCTGGTTCCAGCTGTGTATCCTTATGGTATCTTCCTTCACATACCAGTGGCTGAAGATTAAATTGAACTGATACAGCAACTCGGTTCCAAGCGTGGCAAAGATCGGCATGTCGTGCACTTCAGGGAACATCCCGATCAGCTTCTGAAAACAGTAGGCCAGCTTGCCTTCATGTTCCTGTGCGACAACCTGACGATCAGCTTCGTCATCGATGCGGGAGAGAGATAGATTTTCATATGGTATTGGTTCAAGGGTTTCCTCAATGTTGGCCAAAGAAGTGGTCTCAACATTGGCATTGAGCGGGGAGCTCAGAATTTCAGATTCTGTGGGGAGGTTGGTATCAATAGGTTCATCAACATTGGCCAAAAGAGTGGTCTCAATGTTGGCATCAAGTGGAGAGCTCGGAATTTTTGGCTGTTGATCGGTTGGGATAACCTGTTCGGGCTGTACGGCATCAGCTCCTACCGTGGGGGAGGTTGGAATGTCTTCGGTTTCCTCAGAGGAGGAAGATGCATCCGAGGGGATGATTGGCTCGACTTCAGGTTCGGTTTCCACCCCTTTCATGTCATCTGTTCCAGCTGCGCAAGGAACAATCTCGAACGCATCCTTGTCAACTGAGTGACTCGACTCAGATGGTTCCTCGGCTGGGCCCTCCTCAGCTGGTGCCTCCACAGCTGGTATCTCCTCGACTGGTGCGACAACCGACTTCTTCTTGATTCGCAGCCTCATCTTCTTCTTGGCTGGCTCATCAGCTTTTTCCTGCTCTGACTCAGCTCTTTATCGATGTGTAGCTGTTGATTTTGATTTACGGACGGCAGCTCCTCAGCTGTGTTTTTTTCCTCAGTTGTCTTCACAACTTCCCTCTTCTCTTTAGGAGTATAGACACTCCTGATCACATCCTGAGCCTTCTTAGCTGTTGGGAACAACATCAGCTTCTTCATTGGGGTCTCTTCACTATCTTCCCAGACCATGTTCTGATCCTTTGTGGCGAAAAGGATCAGGGCAGAAATTTTACAACCGAAGTTGAGAGTTCCCTTTACACTCAACAACTTCTCTCCAGACTCGGTTGTGGTTTCAGAAATCTTCTGCCTCTCCAAAATCAACTGGTGTTCAAAATAACTAAACCAGTTGATGTCATGCTTGTGTTTGTGCTCCAAAGCAATCAACTGCTTGAGCTTCGGTCGGCTGATGTCGCCAAACGCACCGCTGTATCTGAAAATGACATTGGATACAACATCGAATAGAAGTCGATGTTCTGGCTTCAATTTGGTTCGCTGCATATTGCTCTTCAATTTTTCTGGAGTGATGAGAGCACTCTCCAGAAACTCATCGGAAACTTGAATGGGGATGGTGACACGGTGAATCGTTCTGGCAGGAACGTCGCGTTGTCGGCAAGAAATTTCTGTAACGAGCCCGTCTCTGCTGTCGATGGGCGATTTCCGATTTAAGAAGAACTCTCCGACTTGACGTCTGAGAAGATGGGAGGGGAAGAGCGTCGCCCAATCTAGAAGGCCGTTCTCCCTGAGAAGTTCGGTGAGGGGAGATAACACCGGTGATTCCAGTTCATCCTCTGATAGAATCTGCTCGAAGTGGATCTTGGAGAGCATCATCTCAAAGGATTCTTCATACGATGAAGGAACAAGGGAAGGTCCAGAGGATGCCATCTTCTTTCCTTTAGGTGCCATTTAGAAATGCAGAGTGGTTTATATAAGAAGAGATGAAAAACTTTGCAGAAAATGGTGAGACAAAAACGAAGACGAAGATGAACAGTTACTGCAGATAATCACAAATGTAGAAGGTAAGAGATCACTTCCTGATTTTCCGCCTTTTATAGGTTAGTGACTCGGTTAAAATCGATAGCTAGGGTTGAATGGCGCGAATCCATCAACGGCTGAGATCTCGCGACTGTTGACTAGCTTTGACTTGACGTCACAATCCGAGTTCCAACCAGCGCGTGAGAAGGTGAAATGTTTTTCATGTCAGCCCAGTCGCACTATAAAGTAGGCTATTGATGTTCAGCCGTACTTTACATTAAATGCGCTATGATGGCTATTTTAGTCTAACTGACATGCTCAGGAATGTTTGAATTTATTTCAAACATTCTCATTTAAGATACAAATACCTTCAGCCATAAATGTTACCTGCCAGCTGATGTCGGAATCAGCTGTGTACTACCTCCCAGCTGATGTCGGAATCAGCTGTGTTCCAATGTTGTAGCATACCATCAGCTGACTCGAGTTCGTCTGTTCAGCTGATGTCTGATCCAATGTTGCGGCATACCATCAGCTGACTCGAGTTCGTCTGTTCAGCTGACGTCTGATGTCTTCGGTTGGTGATCCGTATCTAAGATTCCCCCTTCATTTGAGCTTCCCCCTCAGATGAATATCTATCTCTTCACCTCAGCTGGTTCCTCATCTGATGGATCCAACAATCTAAGTAGATCACATAACATCTTGAACCGCACTTCGGCTAGAGGTTTGGTGAAGATATCAGCTCGCTGAATCTCAGTTGGAATCTTTTCCACAGATACATCCTTCTTCTCAATATGATCTTGGATAAAATGATGTCGGATGTCAATGTGCTTTGTCCGAGAATGGTGAACAGAATTCAAAGAGATAGCAATGACACTTAAGCTATCACAATGAATAGGAACCTGTCCAGTTGCAACTTCATAATCTCTCAGCTGTTGCTTGAGCCACAACACTAGCATGCAACAACTACCGGCAACCATATACTCTGACTCGGTTGTAGAAGTGGCAACACATGCTTGTTTCTTAGAGAACCATGAAACTAGCTTGCTTCCCATGAACTGACAGTGTCCAGAGGTGGACTTCCTGTCCAACCGATCTCCGGCTAGATCTGCATCTGAGTATCCGGTAAGTTGGATATTGTCGTCGGTTGGATACCACAACCCAACATTAACAGTGCCCTTTAGATACTTAATGATGTTCTTTGCTGCCAACATGTGTGCTTCCCTCGGTTGAACTTGGAACCGAGCACACACTCTAACCGCGTAAGATATGTCTGGCCGACTGGCGGTTAAATATAGCAAAGAACCGATAATTCCTCTATACTTACTGGCATCCACGAGTTTTCCCTCAGATCCGGGTTCAATCTTCCAGTTAGTATTCATCGGGATCTTTATGGTTTTACTTGTCTGCAATCCGAACTTTGCAATGAGCTCCTTTTTATATTTGGACTGATTAATAAAAATCCCTTTTGATGACTGCTTCACCTGTAGCCCAAGAAAATAATTCATCTCGCCCATCATCGACATCTCGAATTTCTCCTTCATGAGATTTGAGAATTTCTCGCACAGCTCCTCCGACTTGGAACCGAATATGATGTTGTCAACATAGATTTGCACAACAAGTATGTCTTCTCCAACTTTTATGGTGAACAGTGTTTTGTCAACTGACCCTCGTTTGAACCCCGAGTTCAGAAGAAAACCACAAAGAGTGTCATACCAAGCTCTAGGTGCTTGCTTTAATCCATAGATTGTTTTCTTCAACTTATACACTCTTCCATCTCCAGTCTCAAAACCGGGAGGTTGTTCAACATAAACATCTTCCTTAATATCACCGTTGAGGAAGGCACACTTCACATCCATCTGATAAATCTTGAACTTGTGAAATGCGGCATAGGCTAGAAATATCCGGATGGCTTCCAACCTTGCAACAGGCGCGAAAGAATCCTCGAAATCAATTCCTTCTTGTTGGCAATATCCCTGAGCTACCAACCTTGCCTTATTCCTCACGATGAATCCAATGGCGTTTCTCTTGTTCTTGAAAATCCACTTTAATCCAATGATTTTGACACCATTTGGTCTTTCTACCAACTCCCATACACAGTTGCGTAGATATTCATTCAGTTCTTCTTGCATGGTTGTTGTCCAATGAACACAGTTGAGAGCTTCTACAACATTCTTCGGTTCTGGCACATCAGCTACGAAACATGAAATCATGGCAACATCTCCTGCTTGTTCGAACTCTTCCAAAACTGCCAACTCCTCAGCATATTGGGTGTAAGTGTTGGAATCTTTCTCAGCTGAGTCTGGATTTGCAACTCTGCTTCTAGTACTCACACCTTTTGCTGGATCTCCAATGATGTTGTCCTTAGAATGATCTTCATACCATCTCTTATTGCATCTTCCTTCTTCTTCCAACATTGGCTGTTCCGTGATTTCAACTGATGGGTTAACCTGAGCTGTGGGAGATGCTGGTGATTTATCAGTTGTGGAGTCTTGATCCTCAACATGGACAATATGTGGTGGAAGTTGAGCGTGAGGGCGGGCCACTGCAAATCCGCGACAGCGCTTGCTTTGCTAGCGCAGTTCATTGCGGTGGTCGAATCCGTTTCGACTGCGATCTGATGGGCTTTTGTGGCTTAACGGAACCCTAGATTTATTTCTAGGGTTCAGGTGATGTTGAGCAGGTCTTGGGTTGCGCCGTTCTTGAGCAGCGCGGAAGCCCTAGGCGGCTGTAGAGGCATGCGCTTCTCCGGCGAGCGAACGACGGCAGCGGTAGCGCGATGGAGGATTAGCGGCAACAGTTGTAGGTCCCTTCAATGGTGATAATCAACAGCAGCAACAACATGGTGTTGAGGTGATGGTGGCGATGGGCTTTGCGGCGTTTATTTCGTGGGGTTAATCGTGGTGCCGTCGTAGGTCAAACGCTGTGCATGGCAAAACAGCAGCTAGGTGCAGTTGTTGTTATTCGTTGCTGTAGGTTCGAGGCCACGGCGAGTCATAATTCCGGCAAGGTAGCGCCGAACGGCGTCTTGGGCACTAACCGTGATGACTGCAACTTTGTTTTTTTTTTCTTAAGTCTGGGCTATTTTAGGGCAGCCCATGTTGCTGCAATCAAATTAAAAAGGAGCCCAATTACTGATTTTGAAGATTGAAGCCCAAGTCAGTTTCTAATGGTTCAAAGTAAAAGCTTCCAAGACGTAAACTATTATTATAAATTTGTAATAGTTTAGAATTTTTTTTCTTTATTTATTTATTTATATTTTCTATTTTATTCCTTGTAATAAAATAGGCAGGGACGGACAAGTTCCAATAACCACGATAAAACGATAAATATTTATTTTTTTGTCGTAAAAAGCATGTTAGCATGTCGTGGATTTTAATCGCCGTTAAGGTGTTCTATCTAAAGCATGTGATTATCTGTGATAATGTACAAATATGTGTGTTTAGAAATGCATGCTAGGATTTTATTACGTCTTCTCTAAGCATGTTTTAGAATTCAAGCGAGCATGTTTAGATATTCCGTGTCAACGTGATAAGCATGCACAAACCTTTTGAGGAAAAGACTAAGCGGTAACTCAATTTTATTTATTAAAATTGATTAGACCTCCACAATTGGTTTAAGACGAAGTGAGTTGTGGATTTGTGCAAACGTCCACACTATCGTGGCTTGCACACGTTCACAATTTGCAGATTTTGTCAATTAAACTTCTAATAAAATATTTTGATCTCTTGAGTAGTGGGAGTTTTGTGTGTAAACGTCCACACAAATGTGGCTTGCACATATTAATTTCCTGTGGATTATTCTAGGAGAGATTGAAATAACATAGTCACAAAGTTGGCTAAATTGTGGTCAGATCTTAGGCGTGAACTTTGAGTACAACTCCCCATCGGAGTCCCTTCTCAAGTCTTACGTGGTCTAGATAAGGTTCGTATATTGATCGCAGTTTGTCATAAGGTTAAGTTGACATGAGAAATGATTAAAGGTTGGGTGCCTGGTCATGAGATGCGCCGTAAACGTCCACACGAACTTGGCTTATATGTAATTCGATTGGGCTAACGGTGGTTTCAATTAATATTATTTTATAAAAAGGTTACAATATTATTTGTTACAAAAAGATCATGCAGTAAAGTGGAACTTAAATTGGAACTTATGTATGTTTTATGTTTGTTTATTTCAGATATGACTGTTACTCCACTACTGAATGTGCTTACTGCAAAGCCGCTTACCGGTCCAAATTTCTTGGAATGGAAGCGCAACTTGGGATTTGTCCTAGACGCAGAGAAGTATAAATTTGTGCTTATTACTCCTATTGTCACGAACCCAACTGTTCGGTCTTCCGATGAGCAAAGGGAGGTTCACCGGATGTGGCATCAAGCTAATAATATGGCGAAAGCCTATATGATGACCACTATGACCTCCGACCTTCAGCTACAACATCAGTGGATGCAGACTGCGGCTGAAATTATGAAAAACTTCGAAGAGCTTTTTGGTGAATCGGATCGTTCAACCAGTTTTGAGGTTATTAGGAAACTCGTAGCTTGTAGAATTCTGGAGGGTTCGTCTGTGCGTGAGCATGCACTCAAGATGATTAATCATTTCAATGAGTTACAAGTGTCAGAAACATGGACATTCGAAAAGGTTGAATGTCCCTTGATGAAGAATGCTCAAGGTATGTCTCTAGCTTTAGTAACTGAAACGTGTTTAGTTTCGAGTACTGCCCATTTGTGGGTGGTGGACTCGGGTGAAACTGATCATATGTGTTATACCACGTAGGGGTTTCTGCAGAAAAGGGTGCTGAGTAGAGGCGAACTGACCATCTCCATGGGAAACGCAACAACTGTTGATGTCGCTGCTGTTGGAGATGTTCATTTATCTTTATAGGATCATGTTTAAGTTTTGAGAGACGTACTATATGTTTCTGTTTTTCGTAAAAAACTTGATTTCTACCCGCCAGTTATAGAAAGACGGGTACTCTGTTTTGGATTATCGTGTTACATTCATGAAAGACGGAAAGATTTTGTTTTATAGTACAGCTGATTCTCTTTATACTATTACATGCATGTATGATTATTCTTTGTCTGTTAATGCTTTAACTTAAAACCAAAAGAAGAGAAAGGCTTCTTCTCTTGAGAACCAAACTCTTCTTTGGCATCTAAGATTGTGTCACATCAATCTGTGTAGGATCCAAAGACTGGTTTCCGATGGAACCTTGGAGTCATTCCAAGTTGAACCAATCTCAGTCTGCGAATCCTACATAGAAGGCATGATGACAACTCGGCCTTTCAAGGCCAAGGGGTATAGAGCCAAAGAAGTGTTAGAACTGGTTCACTCTGACTTGTGTGGACCTATGTCCATTCAAGCTCGTGGAGGGTACGAGTATTTTATCACTTTCATTGACGATTACTCAAGGTACGGATACATTTACTTGTTGCGCTACAAGTCAGAATGTTTTGACAAATTTCAAACGTTCAAGGCGGAAGTAGAGATGTGGCATGGTATGAGTATCAAGTCATTGCGATCTGACCACGGTGGCGAATACCTCAGCAACGAGTTTAGTTTATACTTATCAGTATCTGGGATTACATTTTCGTTGACTACAACGGGTACGACCCAAAAGAATGGTTTGGTAGAGAGAAGAAATCGAACACTTTTGGAGATGGTTCAATCCATGATGAGTTATGCTTCTTTACCTGTTTCATTCTGGGCATATGCCTTGGAAATAGGTGGTTACATTCTAAACTTAGTTCCTTCAAGTCGGAGGCAAAGACCTGTCCGAGCTGTGGTCTGGGCGCAAGCCTAGTCTTTCCCACATCCGGATTTGAGGCAGTCCAGCACATGTGCTAAACAAGGATGCCGATAAGTTGAGTTCTAGATCAGAAGTAAAGTTGTTTGTAAGATATCCTAAGGGAACGAAAGGTGTTTACTTTTAGTGTCCTAAGGATCAGAAAGTCGTGATTAGCACTAACGCGAGATTCTTGGAAGAGGACTATGTAAATAACCACAAGACAAGAAGCGAAAATATGCTCAAGGAAGTTAGAGGTGAGAGGACAATAAGTCGACAAACTCAGCCGATTGTGCAAGATGAAGTACCTCTGGTATCATCAGAACCTGCACCGGCTATCAATATTGAATCTTCTATAGTACCTCGTTGCAGTGGGAGGGTAATGCAAGGTAAGTTACCCAATCGATATGCGTTAGCCAATGAATCTTCAGATTCGGTAGATGACGGGCTTATCGAAGAAGACCAGCCTGGACTTATTCTGAGGTACTTGAAGATCCTAATTCTCTTTAATGGTATGAGTGTATGGTTTCAGAATTTGAATCTGTTACCGCCATGGATGTATACGAGAAATGCGAGCTTCCAGAGGGCTGTGAAGCCATTCGTTGCAAGTGGGTATACAAGAGAAAGAGAGGATCAGACGGGAAGGTTACGGCCTTCAAAGTGAGACTAGTGGCGAAGGGTTACACCCATAGAAAAGGAATCGATTACAATGAAACTTTTTTGCCTGCAGCCATGCTTAAGTCTATTCGAGCTCTCTTGGCCATGATTACTCATATGAATCTAGAGGTATGGCAGATGGATGTTAAAACCGCATTCTTGAATGGATATCTTGAGAAAGATCGTGACATCTATATGCTGCAACCCGAGGGATTTTCATAAAAGAAGGAGAAGAGCATTTGGTGTGGAAGCTTAAGAAGTCCATTTATGGACTTAAGCAAGCTTCTAGGTCATGGAACACGCGTTTTGATGACGTTGTCAAAACCAAGGGTTTTGAGCAATGTGTCAATGACGGTTGTGTGTACCGAGTTTGTATTGATGGGGATTTGGTATTCCTAATACTCTATGTTGACGATATACTTCTCATTAGCGATAATGTGAATGTATTATTGGGCATTAAGGAGTGGTTATCCCAACAGTATCAAATCAAGGATTTGGGAGAGGTAGCGTACATTCTCGGGATAAAGGTCGGCCGAGATCGATCCAAGAGAATGTTGAGCTTGTAACGGCCTATATTGATACTGTGTTGTCGTACTTCAGCATGCAGGATGCCAAGAAAGATTTTCTACCTTTCAGACATGGTGTCCCCCTATCTAAGGCGATGTGTCCTAAGACACCAAAGGAGATAGCTGGACATGAAGAAGGTTCCTTATGCTTTGGCTATAGGTAGTCTCATGTATGCTATGCATTGTACCATGCCCAATATCTGCTACGCCGTTGGTGTAGTAGCTCGATATCAAGCAAATCCTAGACAAGCTCATTGGACTGCTGTAAAGCACATACTCAAGTACCTTAAACGGACTAGGGAGTATGCACTAGTTTACCAGTCCAGTGATCTGACTCCGGTAGGTTATGTAGACTCCGATTATGAAGCTGATAAGGACAAATGGAAGTCTACATCGAGCTATGTGTTTATATTTGGAGTTGGAGCCATTCTGTGGAGAAGTGTAAAGCAGAAATGCATTTCACTATCCACAATGGAAGCCGAGTATGTGGCTGCTTGTGAAGCGGCCAAAGAGGCTGTGTGGCTCAAGAACTTCTTAGCAGAACTTGATGTGATTCCTAGTTTGCCGAGGTGCATCACAATTTATTGTGATAATGAGGTTGCAGTTTCGAACTGTAAGGAATCAAGGTGTCATCAAGTTGCAAAACACATTTACAGTAGATACCACTATATCTGGTAGCTTGTAAAGCATGGAGAAGTGGCAGATGTGCATATTGCGGGAAATGATAATCTGGCTGATCCATTTTTTTTTCAAAGAGTCTACCAACCTTGACTTCAACAGGTATGTTGAAGGAGTCGGGTTATGCAACCTCGAAGTACTAAATTAAACTTTAGTATAGGTGGGAGAAAGTGTAATAAACGGATATTATCAGTATTATCTATTTGAATAGTCACATTTGTATACTCAAAGTTTGCTTTAGTATAAGTGGGAGAATTGAAGGGTTGTATACTGAAAGCAAGCCTTTTATGCTTGTATATATTGATACCTTGTATCCACTGCTATTCTCCTATCTGAAATATTGTTATAATCCAATTATCTCAAACCTAGATTATATGGTGTGTGGTTTATCACAGAAGATCTTATAATCGGTAAAGTTGAGATAGAAGTCGTGTTCACAGTTGAGACAACTTCGGACGAGTTGTCAGTTTAAACTGTAGCATAAATGGAAAATAGTTTGTCTTGGCTATTTATTTATGCTAGTACATTTATGTATTGAATGGATCACAGTGAGATGTATTCTTAAATTCTGACTAGTTAAGAATTAAGATCTCGGTGACTTAAGTGGTCTTAACCTTAATTGAATTAATCAGTGTGAATAATTAATTGTTTATTACTTTGATTTATCATGGGCGAGAGCTCTGTCTGAAGCTCAATATACTCGATATCTTGGGTGATAGCGATTGTTATTTGATACGCGATTGCATTGCAATAAGGATCTATGTCCTGCTAATAACAGGATGGTAATATCCTCTAGAGGAACTTAATAAGTTTATCGTATAAAACCCTGCAGGTGGAATTAGTTCCAATACGATAATAAGTTTAAGTGGTAGCACTCGAGATCTCGTTTATAATTAAATGACTGATTAATAAATTAATTGGCCATCAGAGGAATTAATTAATTAATGGATATTGAATATATTAAACGCGGAGAATAATTAAGTCAAATGCTAGCCCCGACTCACCTAACTAATTTACTGGTAATTCAGTATTAATTTTGTAGTGGAATAAATTAATACTTGTGTCTCGATTTATGTTCTTGGGCTGAATATGGAAATCGAGCACTGGGAGGCCAATACTTTATTCGAGCTAGTAGATCCTCGTTTGGCCCAAACAAAGCCTTGATCTCATGAAGACTGCCGCCTATAATTCTCTAAAGGCACAGTTGGGCTTCTCTCTTAATTAAGTAGATGGGCTTTATCATTTATTAGGTACTCCCTCAGTCCCACTTAACTTGCCTCACTTTTTATTTTGGGTGTCCCACTTTACTTGTCTCACTTTTCATTTAAGGAAATAATTAAGAGATCACTTTATTCACTTTATATCATTTTATGTCACTTCCAAAACACTTTATATCACTTTATCAATTAAAAAATACTTTATATCACTTTATTAACTACACTTAGCACACATTTTATATCTAATCTCTTTTTTCTTAATCTCCGTGTCGGGAGCAAATGAGACAAGTAAGGTGGGACGGAGGGAATATTTTATTATACCAAGCTATGAATAATGGGAAAACCTATCATTATCACTTACTGTTGCATTCACATTAAATAATAAGTGAATAGAAATCTGAGAAAGAGAGAGAGAGAGAGACAAAGTGGCGGCGGCGGTTCTTGAAGGGAGATATGACTCGAAGCCGTTGCCACCCAACGACGAGTCTTACTTTGGAAAACAAACGGAAGATCAACTCTGGAGTCGTTTCTTCTTCTCGTTTCACAGGTATTACTTGATTCCTTCTCGTTAGGAGCATGCTTAATGTCATAGCCCGAAATCCGGTCTGTAGGAACGACTAGATACCATTGGAGTGTGAAGGTGCAACCATTAAATAAACATACTATTTTTGACACAACTTAACTCAAAATGCAACAATACCTTAACTTTATTGAATTAAAAATGTGAAACCATCAAATAAGACTTGACTTGACAGAATGTTATGCTCAGAAGTAAGGGTATAAGGATTGAAACTGATTATGAATATGAACAAGCTTTCAAATCATAACTCAACATAGAACGAGCATATATAATTTACATTGATTTCAAAAAATATATATAAGTCTTCCAAATCCGAATCAAGCAGAAATAAAAGACAAACGAAAATCGGAAATTGTTTCGAGCACACGGCTCATTGTATCATCACCATATCAAAGTTTTATATCAAAAGGCTTATCAAAAGAGATTACCATGCAACGGAAACATCACTCACTCCCGACAACTACATGTATGAAGACATGTAATTGCCGACTCAGGCTTTCAACTCAACAGAAAACACACCACCATTTATCATCCTTGCCATCCTCATCCATCGATAACCTGCACGTTTAGAAATACATGCAGGGCTGAGTACTTCGTACTTAGTGAACACATGACAAAAACATTTTGAAAACTTTGCTCATTAGAGCTATATAATTGAACTTGCCTTGCCACTGCATCACAATTGTTAGTATTGTCACAGCCCCAAATCCCGAGGGACGGCCGAAGCCGGGGTGCGATTGGGGTTGGATTAAAGAAGCGGGGAAGAAGGAGGCTAACTGACTAAACATACATAAAAGACAACATACATTCAATGAACAAGACTTTGCTAAAAGAAAGGAAGAGTTAACCGCGAAGGATTACTTGACAAAAGTACATGATAGTAACTAAGTTCAAGTTTACAGACTTATGCTACAGTGGTTTGTTCAATATACATATTCTCAAAAGACTTAGAGTTTTGCAGCGAAAGTTAGTCATAAGCTAAAGCATCCTATCTTTTCAACTCAACTTCAACCACCGCCGCTATCGTCGCTTCAACCTTCACATTTAGAAAACAATGCAGAGCTAAGTACAAAGGTACTTAGTGGGCACGATGCCGAAAACATAATTATAGGTATAGATAAATATGGCATTTCATAATTTGTAGCACATCGGGGGTTTTATTAAAAAGGGCCCGTGTCTACTAAACATTTTCTGACTCTTTTTCTCAATTTAGCTTGCAAGCATTTTTCTGGTATGTTACGTTCAAATCTTGACCAATTCTCATTCACCGTGGCTAGTACCCCTCAACAGGATATCACATACACCACAGGTTACAAAGTGCACTAACTCTGGAAAGCACTTAGCAGCTAACTCAGAGCCGATCGTTAGTTAACCTAGTTAGATTAACTCTAAATCTGGAAAACACGAATGTTAACTCAGATAGGTACAAGAGAACTCACATAAAACATAAAACAGTTCATGCCATAATTATCACTTTGAAAACACAGATATCAAAGCGATAAAGAAAAGGTTTTCCGAGCATTGCTCGTTTTATTTTATATATAAAAGCCCATCTTGTGATACAGAACTAATAAGTACTAGCTTCTGATCTTCTGATCTTCCGTCCTTTCCTTACTGCTGGCTTCCTCCTTCATCGTAAAATAATAACACTTAAAATTGGGTCGAAAGAGATAATCGAATCATAGAAAATCGAATTAGGTTTTAGTCGTTTCATTTCTTTAGGCAATTGCACGCTACTAGTTTCATTTTAATTAAACAGGAACGAGATTCGAACAAATCTCGTTTAGAACTCGAAAGGTCTCATACTCGACTCTTAGGTCAGTAGAGAGGGTAGTCGATAGCTCAATACGACTTAAAAGATCAAAGGAACTAAGTTGGAAAAGAAATCAACTTAGGAAATTAAGTTTTAGTTCTTTATACGATTTAGGCATTTTCACGCTTAACTAAATTTCTTTACTTTAATGGATATGAGATACAAACTCGTCTCGTTTAGCACTCAAGGCTCCATACTTGACACTGAGGTCAGTAGGAAGATAGTCGTCAAGTTATTATGGCTTAAACGATCGAAAGAAACTAAGTTGCGAACGAAACAATTTAGAAGAATGAATTCTGAAAAAATCACTGCGCAAGGCAGTAACTCTGGGGACTGCACAGAACATAGGAACTGGAAATAGGGGATGAGCCCTGTACCGTTTGAAAGCTTGGAATGTCTAGTTTACGCTCCAATTTACGGATCGCAAATCCGATAAACGAGCTAAAAGTTATTACAGTTTCCGGCAAGGGTCGCAAAACTGCCGTGCTAACCCTAGTTGCTCGATAGAATCAACGTATAACTACTTAGGTTCGTTCTAAGTTCTCGTATTCGATTTTTCATGAAACTTGACCCTCAAGGAAGTCAACACGTACCCCCGTACGTGATGAACTCCTTCTCAAAACTCGTCCAATAGCACGACGTTCTAAACGTCTGCTTTCAACTATCAAATACTAAACCAAAGCAATTAACAATTTCTTGTTTCTAGTTCTCGACTATCACTATAACTCATATTATAAAAGCTCGAAAGCTCATGACGTCAACTACAAAGTTATGCCTTAGTCCATCATAAACAATATTATCAAGTTAGAATTCTTATTCGACTTCTCGGTTATTAATTACGACTAATTGTTCGTCTCTTACGCGATTTTAAAAGTTATCGGATTTCGTTCATTTTCTACGTCATCAAACAACATCTAATGAGATTCATTTTCATGCATATCATCATTTCATATCGTTACTATTTCTCAACTTAAATCGACTTCTTTGTCTATTACATTCCACAAAATAATTTTAGAAAATTCTCAAATAATTCCTATTATCAACTAACATGATTAGGAACATTATTTCATCAACAAATCAACAACTAAATCAATTACATGAAAACCCCTAAATTTCTTAATAATTTTCGGTATTTACCAACATTTAAAGAGGGTGATTTTCTTCATCAATCAACACCATTTATCCCTAAATCATACTACTATATCATCCTTTAAACCATTGAAGTCCAATTGCAACATGAAATTGAAAATTCCCAATTCCAAACCCTAAACCCTAAATCGGTTTTCATCAAATCAAAGGGCTTTCGATTTCTTTTTGTTTTAATCCCTAATCGAACACTTCCTAAGCATGATTATAACATCAATTGAAGAATTCAATCAATCCACACTAAAGCCCTAAATTTTCGGTACTTGTCTAGCAATTAGGGTTCTTGATTTCAATCAATTTTAATCCCTAATTATCACATCTAACACATCTAATTTCACTAATCGAAGATCAAACATCTAATTCCATCACCCATAAAACTCGATCCAAAGAAGAAATAAAAAGAAATGGATTTTGGATGGATGCAATTAGAGAGGAGACTAATACCTTGAAGATTAGTGAAGGAAGAATTGAAGTTCGATGGATGAATGAAGACTTGTGTGATTTATCTTGCTCAAGAACTTGATCTTCAACAATGGAGGAAATGAAATGAGAGAGATGAAGTGTATGAGGGGGGAGGGCTGCCGATTTCTTTTGGGGACGGAGGAAGATGATTAATTGTTATGTTATAAGTTGAATTAATCCTAATAGGTGTAAAGTAGGAATAGTATAACACTTAGGTGTAAAGTTAATACTATATAAAAAATCAAATATCAAGCTTAAAAGAGGAGAGGGAAGTCGGCTAAGAGAGAGAGGGAAGAAGAAATTACGCACTTTTCCGGCGCGATACGACGTTACGGAAATCGAACGACGAAAAACGAAGCTCGGCATAAAATCGTCAAATTCCGTTTCGTCCAAAAATTCTAACGTATTAAACTTACTCGGAAAATAATATTTAAAAATTTACTTCCGACAAAAACTCGGGACGACACAGTCCGAGTTTCGTCTGGAAAATCATAAAAACAAACTTTCTCGGGCGAGTTCGTATCGCGATTTCGTGGATGTAAAAATCAGACGGTTTTCCTTTCTGAGTTCACGAACTAAAAACTTTTCGTACGCGATAACCCTAAATACAGTAGTCGTCTAGCTGACTTCCGTAATTTATTTTCGGAAACGGATTCGACCGTTAGTCTTAGAATTCAAAATCGTAAACTTAGGCGTGCAAAGCCATTATTATTATTAACTTTAAAATTTTGAGATCGTAAGGAATTTCCGGGGTATTACAAGTATAATTGAAAACGTTTTACTTGTAAATGCATAAATCATTTTATTTTTTTCTGAAATCGACTGCGTAATCAAACCATAATATAATAAAGGTATGAATTATCTACCACATCAACATTGTGTCGAGAAGTAGGCCTCCTTCTCAAACACTGCAACCAGCTAAACCGAAGTAAAGCTCGCAGTCACCTCATCAACCATATAACCACACATGGGTTCCTACCTTACACAAGATATAATAACTCATGTAGATGATAAAGCATACCAAACTTAGATAAATGGCAAGTCAATTTATTTTAAAAGCTCACATAATAATAATCAATAAGTAATAGCATTCATCAGAGTTTTGGTTTTAGAAAAGCCCACCTGACTTCTGGTATACTGAGTCGAGGTTGCTTACTTTTCTCTTCCCGACTACTTTTCAGTCCCGCTCGGCCCTTCAATAATAACATCGAATAAGATCGAGTTTATCATCTCGAAAAATGTAAAATAGACTTAGGGCTCAGCTGAAGGACTTCTACTTGACTCGTATCTTTCTTATCTTATTTAAACTTCTCTACATCAAAATCTTCTCGGTTTCTCGTTCTCGGATTATCGTCTTTACTCGATTTCTAATTACTTCTCAAACTTAAATTCTCGATTCTAGAAAATAATATTTTTACTAATCATACAAAACGAGAAGTTACTATTTAACTCGTCTTATACTTCTCATGAACTCGAGTCATATAAATTCAGAAAATCATAGCATCAATTCTCGACTATCATCAAAAATTATTCATGTTATCATCGAGCACTCGCATCAGAAATCAAATATTCACTTCAATATTCACATCATAATCGAGCATTCACATCAATAATCAGGCATTCACATCAATACTCAAACATTTTCATTTTAATCGATCACTTATATCAATAATCAAACATTTATATTAAATAAACGATTAACTTCGCACGTAAATGGATTAATATAATCCTACTTAGTCACATAATCTCAATCAAGTATTGAAGTTTCAGAAATAATTCATGTCTTAAACACGTTCACATAATAACTCATTGTTGCTCGACTTTTAGCTTTTAGAAACTTATAACTTCGATCTTTTAACGAAAATAGTTTCGTTAAACCTTAAGTAACTCAAATAATAATAATTATTTTGAATTTAATATTCAAACTTCTATTTACATTTCTCGACTCTAAAATACGTCATCATTTTCCTAAAAATACGAACCCATACTCGTATATACTCACAACTTAATACTCAATATTAAATAATCATAATTTAATCTTTTTCTTTATTAAAAATCCTTCATTTTCGTTTTTATTTAGTAAAACCTTATCGTTTCATTTCAAAACTTCATCGCCCGATAACTTCTACGTTTTAACTCCTTCTTAAGTGATTTAAAAAGCAAACTTGCTTATTTTTACTCAAACATCATCATCAAATCACTTAATAACTCATATATCATCATGAACTTAACATCCAAGTATTTATAACTTATTAACTCTTTTTTCTCATATTTAACACGTATAACTCGCTCGTTTTTCAAACTTATAACTTCTCTTCGCTAAATTAACATTTCATAGCATCAATTACACATCCAAGAATACTCAAAGACATAAACATCAACTTATAATTCATATCATTCAACTCTTTCAAATTTTCAAGAAATATTCCATTAATTTGAATATTCTAGTTTTATTACTATTATTATTTCTCTAATAACTTTTCTTATTTAATTTCTGATTAATCATAAACGAACTTAAATACGAGTAATTCATCTCTTTGACTCGTATACTTGAAATCTAACTATTTTCCTCATAGAAAAACTCATTCTTTTTATTCTAATTTCTTTTTTATTCCTTAAAATAATAATAATAATAATAATAATAATAATAATAATAATAATAATAATAATAATAATAATAATCTATTTTCTTTTAAACCACATCATCATACTCATGCATTACTTTCACTTATTATTAAAATCTTTTCATCCTTAACAAAGAGAAGTCTTTCTTTGTTATAAATTCATAACTTCTTTTATAATTATTTCTTTTTCTTATTTTTCTTTTATCTATTATATATATATATATATATATATATATATATATATATATATACATATGTATGTATCTCGATTTCTTTATTAAGATTCATAGAATTTTATTTCTTTTCTCAATTCACTCAAAACACGCTCAATGTCTCATTTACTTCTTAATTTCATTTTCATTTAATGAAATTCATCCTTTTAATATATATATATATATATTGAATTTAATGATAAAAATAATTAATTTCTAATTATTTTATATCATCTTCAAATCTTCATAATTTCTTCAAGAACATGAAGAACACATCTTCATTTCTTCATATTGACTCAAGAACATCAAAACACTTATAATTATATTTCTACCCATTTTAATCAATTTTTATCTCAAAAATTCAATAAAATTTATAAAAATCATATTCTCTTAAATTTCTCAATTTTCATGCATCCAAACTCATTCATAAATTCATCAATAACATCTTAACATCATCATCATCATCAATATCACCATGCTTCATTAAAATCATCAAAAGTTTATTTTCTTCAATATATATATATATATTGAAGAACCCTATAGGGTAGTGGGTGTGTATGGTTAAAATTCAAAATACATTTACTGAACTTCTCTCTCTCTTCCCTATCATTCTCTCTCCCCGTTTTCTGCGACGATACATCTCACCCTCCAACCCTACCGCCGCCGTCAACCACACCGCCACACTCCGCCATCACACCGCCACACTCCACCATCAACCTCCTAGATACAGATCTATCTAAATGGTGCCGCGAACAAAAAAACCAAAAACCTCCACCGCGGCGAAGGATAAAGAAGCCGAAGTAGCAAAAGCAATGACGGCGAAGGTGACCACCGCGGCGACGACTAGCAAAGCAGCGGCTACGCCGCCCAAAGGCACGAAGAAACAGAGAAAAGCCGCGGCAACGCCGAGCAAAGCCCCGACAAAAACAAGGTCTCAAAGGACCGAAGTTCCGCCGACGCTTGAATAGGCACTGCCGCGCGAAGAGGCGCCGCCGCGTGAAGAAGAAGGATGAGACAAAGAAGACCAGCCTACACCGCCGAACGAGGAGGAGGAAGCCGATGAAGAAGATGTTTTCGAGCATTTGCCGGTAAGTTTTCCAGATCTGAAAGTTACGGTGGTTGCATGTTTGATTATCGCTTGATTTCTCCGATTTTGCGGGTTTATTATATTTTGAATGTCAATTGCGTACCTAGTTTGTTGAGTAGAATGGAAATTGGGGTACGATTTGCAGATCTGTAATTTTGGGGAAAACTCTACAGGTACACCGCGTACGTTTTGTGAGGATAACTTCTTATTGAATAGCTGAGATTGTTTATGCATGATGTATTTTGCATTCTGATCATTTGAATATGGCCTTGTTTGGATAAAATTGGTACGATTATTCCAAATACGTACCAAGAAAACTAGTATGTTTCTAGTACACTCGGTACGCATTTTGAAAAACGTACCGAGTGTACCAGTTTTTTATTATAATATAGGAAACTTGGTACACAATTAGGAAATCGTACCAAGTTTTTCAAATATAAGTATAATCTCTTGGAAAACTTGGTACGATTTTATAATTACGTACCAAACTTTACAGTTCGATACTGGAAAACTCGGTACGCAATTAGGAAATCGTACCAAGTTTTTCAAATATAAGTATAATATCTTGGAAAACTTGGTACGATTTTACAATTACGTACCAAACGTAACAGATCAAAACTGGTAAAACTCGGTACGCAATTAGAAAATCGTACCAAGTTTTCCAAATATAAGTATAAGCTCTTGGAAAATGTAACAATTTAATGATGGTAAACTCGGTACGCATTTATAATTACGTACCAAGATTACCAAGTAAACCTATTGTATCTTGTATATGATTACCTACTGACAAAACTTTATTTATTAAACAGGGTTGGATATTTGAGGTTGTGCCGGCTATAGGAACAAAGGTAGAATTGAGGTCCACCGAGAAGAAACTGCCTCGAATGTTGAGGTACAGATTCCTCAGAGACGTAGAAATCCCCCCAGCAGAAGACATAAAATTGGTAAGATTTATTCTTAGATATAATATAGTTTTAGTAAAGCTTGGTACGCATTAAAAAATACGCACCACTTTTACCATTGTCAAAGTGCTACACTTGGTACGCACTGACAAAAGCGTACCAAGTGTGCATAGATGGATTGGTAAACTTGGTACGTAATTATAAATGCGTACCAAATGTACCAAGTGAAAGAAGCAGTTTGTTAGGTACACTCGGTACGCAATAGGAATTTCGTACTGAGATTGCTTAAATAAATTGGTACACTTGGTGCGAAATTGTAATTTCGTACCAAGTGTACCAACTTTACCGACAGTTTATCTAATTATGTTTTATCCTTCTCAGAATCTTCGACAGCTACTGAAGCCATCCAATGCTGAAAAGCAGACACCATACTGGCTTTCTCTGCAGAACGATTCGGAATTCGGAACGTTTGCATTTAAGTACGATCCGAATGATGCAAAAAAGAAAAGAAAAAGAGAAGCAACCAACAATGGTGAAGATGATGAAGAGCCTGATGCCAATGAAGCAGAAACTGCCAACAAAGATGCTCAAGACAGTCTTCTTCCTCCTCCTCCGCATACCAACATTGCATCCATCTCAACCGCTCCTCCTGCCGCCGATACTGGTTCCTCTATCCTTGCAAACTTAATGAAAGGGCTGGAGAGAGCGGTTCTTGTGAGAGAGATAGCTGAGGCCGCCGCAAATATGCTCATATCATGGCTATCGGATGAAAGGCAGCAGCTCGTGGAGGATATTGAGAGCTATGTTGTTAACAAGCTCCAAGAACAAGGGGTAGTCCAACCCTTCACGGGTGCACACTATACATCTCCAGCCTCTCCTCCTATCAGTGACATCCAACCTACAACAACAGAAGCAGCAGCGGTGGATGGCGACAGGAGAAGCATGGAGGAAGAGCAAACGGAGGCAGCAGGCATGAAAAGCGACAAGACGATGAAGGAGAATGAGGGAGGAGAACCAACAGAGCAAGCCGGAGATAGGACGACGGAGCGGGTAGATGATGATAAGGTACAAGATGCATCTTGAGTTGATGCATAGCAAAAATTGAACAATTTCATGGAGTGATAACATGAACAATCGCATCTACTATTTTATTTTTCATGTTATGAACAAATATTTCTTTTCCTGTTTATTTAAAGATGTAACCGAATTTATAATATATTTGATGAATTATTTTTCATTAATTGATTGATGTGTATTGTAATTGGGTACGCCTGGTACGATATATAAAATCGTACCTCTTTCCACGCATACGCATGGTACGTTTTTTATAAAAACGTACCATGCGTACTTACAAGAGTTTATTCAAAACGTACCGAGTGTATTAAGTTTGCAATACAAATCTAGTGCGAAATTGCTTTAAACGTACCAATATTTCTCTTTCTTCAAGCAGAACCCTAAACAGGCAAGCGATCCATTTACGGACACGCAAATCTACTTATTGTGGGACACCTTCCTGGAAACTGATCAATTTACACCTCCGCAAGACAAAGTTCTTCAACCAAATGCAGCTTCAGCTACTCCATTCACACCGTGTCCAAAATTTGGAGCACAACCACCAGTAGCTCCACAAATCTCGGTGCCACAAGGGCCACCTCCCCCAAAAGCTCCACAAATCTCCGTGCCACAAGGGCCACCTCCCACACAAGCTCCAACAGCTCAACAAACCTCGGTGCGCATCTTGAATCCGAGGCCAATCCGAAGAAGATTCCCAGCTCCACCTCTATGCAGTCCATTTCTACCGGAAGAAGTGCGACCAGGCTGTCACAACTTCGAGCATTGGTTGAACTTAGAGGAAGCTCCACTGTAAGTTAAATTTTTCATCTTCAAATTTTTAATCTTCAAAAATTTTGAGGTAAAACTCGGTACGATTTCTTAAATTACGTACCAAGTGTACCATTCTGCAATTGGTAAACTGAGTACGATTTTGTAAATGCGTACCAGGTGTACCCATTCCTATTTGGTAAACCCGGTACGATTTTGTAAAAACGTACCAGGTGTACCAGTGTGCAATTGGTAAACTCGGTACGATTTTATCAATACGTACCAGGTGTACCATTTTTAATTGGTAAAATCGGTACGATTTTTCCAATGCGTACCAAGTTTAATTAAGAGTTTTAATTAATCTAATATTCATTGAAAACAGGAGGAATATCGGAGCCTTTTGTGGTGTTGACAAGACCTTTTTCCAATCTATCATGGATCCATAGGACATATAGAGGCTTACCTTGCTGTTCTCGTGGCAAATCCTACAATGGCCGGATTTGGAGAAGTTGACCCGAAGATTGCTTTGACATCTTGTTATTTTATGGTAAATTCAACCAATCAGACTAATTTTAATTGTTTACAGCAATACTTCTACACACATATAGTATATATATTTATATTTCTTACACTTATTTGTAGGAAACGGTGGAGAATGTGTTCGACTCGGTCAACCTACCTAAGAGAGCCAATCCCTTTGATCCCTACGATCACAAGATCTTTAACCCGAAAGTTGAAGAGGTCTTCTCCGAAGATGAAATGAATAGGTTGCTTTTGTTTACCGAAGGAGCTCAGCCAGCATGGGGGAGAACGTAAGGCCTTGGGTTGATTGCGACAAGGTACGATTTTATTGATACGTAACCATAAATCTAAGTACACTGGGTACGCATTGCTAAAATCATACTAGATTTACCAAATGCATGTATGGTAAACACGGTACGATATTACAAAGGCGTACCGAGTGTACCTGATTTTCCAGTATGCATTACAATAACGTACCGTGTTTTCTTAGATTTATAGTACGCATTTATAATAACGTACCGTGATTCATTTTTTTTATAGGTAGTTGCATTGTGTTTCTATAAGGATCACTGGGGTACCCTGTTGGTAGATCTCAAAAAATAGAAGATAACTCTCTATGACTCGAAAGAACATACATTTGAGAAACACCATTTCGATAATCGACGAGATCTATTTCTGCCAATGACAAGAACGGTGCCAAAAATCATGAAAGGTATTTCATATTACCGAGAGCATCAAATAAAAGACCCACAATTCGGCCAGTGGGAATTATGCTTTCCTCCAAAGAAGGGCCCGAAGAGAAATAAATTCCAGCAAAATAATGGATATGATTGTGGCATCTATGCACTCAAATATGTGGAGCAGCTCATCTCAAAAAATCCAATACCAATTCGAAGATGTTTGCAAAAGGATGAAGACCGGGTGGAGTACAGAGAACACATAGCAAGAACTATTTATGCCCATGGCACATACGAAGTCACACCGAAAGTCATAGATTTCGATGAAGTGACTGAAGGGAATGAAGGTAATGAAGGCAAATGAATGAACAGTAAATTCGTGTTAATATTTTGTGCATGATGGATAGGATTTTGTAAATCCATAAACATTATTATATTTTGAATATGCATTTTGCAGAACTATTAGCATATGCTAGGGATTAACTATGTATATTTTCTAATCTTTATTGGTATTTTTGAATTCTAGTACGCACAGTATGTAAATTCGTAACAGTTTTTCTAGTACACGAGGTAATCAATTCAACAAAACATACCAAGATTTGCTTGAACTCTTGGTACGCATTAAGTAATGCGTACTGGCGTACCAAATTCTGATAAGCAAACTAGGTACGCAATTATAAATGCGTACCGGTTTTACCGCATCCGCACTTGGTACGCCGGTACGATATTAGTCAAATTCGTAACTATTTTTCTAGTACGCAAGGTAATCATGTAATAAAACGTACCAAGAGTTACTTAAAAAGGTACCAAGAGTTACAATAATATTTGACATAATATTGATTAAAACGTCAAAAGTTTCAAACAAAAACCATAACAAATACTACACAGCTAATAGAATTAAATAAATCTCCAATTATCAACCAAATCTATGTGGATCTTGACATGTTTGGTGAGTATGACCCGCAACACCACAAATACCACATTTCTTCGTTTTGCGGGTTCTTGTTTTGATGCTTGGTTGGTTGCTACTCCCTTCTTCTTCCGGATTAATCAAGCGGCGTCTTAGAGGACATGTACTCATATAATGACCTTTCTCATGACACCACAAACACCCCCGACTGCGTTTGGTTTGAGATCCAGTTGGAATCCTCTTTGTACGTGGTCGTCCAGCTTGCTTAGATTCCTTAGGTGTAAGAATAATCCTTGAAGCAACATGTGGCGGCACACACCACGAATCTTTATTCGGAATAGGCATCACATCATCAGCATAAATCTTACGCCACGTTGCAGTAGAATAATATTCATGAACATATGACATTGGGGATTCCTTCTTAAACCTAAAAATGTATAAAAAATTAAAACTTCGTCGAAGGAAAACATGGTACGTAATTGTAAATGCATACCAGATGTACCGCATCAAAACTTGAAAACTTGGTACGCATTGGATAATGCGTACCGGCGTACCAAGTTTGCTCATCAGCACTTGGTACGCCGGTACATTTTTAGCCAAAGCGTACCAGTGTACCAAGTTCTATGGAGCAAACTTGGTACGTAATTGTAATTTCGTACCAAGTGTACCCAACAGAACTTCCTGACCAGGTACGCATTGATCAAAGCGTACCTACGTACCAAGTTACATGAGGTCAACTTGGTACGCATTTACAATTACGTACCAGATGTACTAAGAAGTTTTGGCAAAATAGGTACGAATATACAATTAATACCAACAAATATAAAATTCAACCTCACCTAATTGCTGCAGTAGCGTGAGAGCAAGGTATTAAGTCCAGATCCCATGCCCGACACGAACACTTCCTAGAAGCAACATCAACAACATTGTTTTTTACTCCACAAATTACATTAAATTTCGTATCAGATATCGGTTCAACTCTCATCACGCGCCTCCCCTCCACAGCTATACCTAATTCCCTTGTTGCATATACCGATAAATCTTCATTTCTAGATCCAGATTTTGTACGCCGCTGGAAGAACCAAGATTGAACAAGATTACGACAGTATTCTAGAAGAGAACATGCCGGAAGTTTTCTAGCCCACCGAAGTCTTGAATTCATATTCTCTACAGCATTGGATGTACCAAACCCAAACTTCCGCATGGGGCATAGTGCAACAGACCATCTGCTTAGACCGATACTCATAAGCTTTTCATAGCCACCACGAGAGGCCTCCTTCAAATTGTTCATGTACTCCTCATAATCCTCTACTTTGTAAGCATTCGCAGCAAGATGGAATAGATCAGTCACAACGGTACCCCAAGTCTTCAGTTTACCCTGTATATGAAACGTACAAAGACCATGAGGGATGCTAGGATAAATTCGATCTATAGCATTCTTGATGCTCAGATGCTGATCGGAAACTATCATAAAATTCGGGGGGCAACCAAACGTCCGACGGACACGGTCCAAAAACCACGACCAAGATGAAGTATCCTACACATCACCAATGCCAAATGCTAATGGAACAATCTGTTCATTAGTATCCTTCGTAGCTGCGACAAACAAAATGCCCTTGTATTTCCCTTTCAAGTGTGTGCCGTCAATGACAATCACAGGCCGACATGCACGAAAAGCTCTTATGCACGCAGAGAGAGCAAAGTAACAATATTGAAACATACCGTCTGGACATGTCTAAAGATCCACAATTGAACCGGGATTCATCTGCTCCAACATGTATAAGAACTTGCGAATCATCTGAAAGAATTTATCTCAATTAATAACAAAAATCACTAAAAGTACGCTAGGTAAACATGGTACGCTTTTCAAAAAACGTACCGAATGTACCAATAATATTGGTAAAACTTGGTACGTTTTTATAAATACGTAACATCATGCTATACTAACTATTGTAAACTAGGTACGCAATATTAATTTCGTACCAGGTTTGCCGTTTTATTACCGGTACACTGAGTACAATTTTGTAAAATCGTACCCGATGTACCGGTAATACAGAGGCAAACCGGGTACGAAATTTCAAAATCATACCAAATTTACCAATAATAATAATTACGCGAGACTAATATAGAAAAGGATAAAGAAACCTGAAATGAATTATCCGCATCTCCAAATGAAAGTTCCAGAGCATGGTGCTTACCAGCCAAAGCAGTAGAATATTTTACATTCACACCAAATTCCCTTCGTAACTGTGATTGAATATCCTTTGGCCTAAGACACGAACCATCTTTCCCAAAATTTTTGGGCCAAGGTGTGCAGCAACAACTCTAGATGAAACCTTAGGATCAGGGTGATATCTTAAATCATCCACACAAGAGTGACCAGTGAAGAGATTAATACGCCACAAATTAGATGCGGCACTTGCTCGCATCTCAAACTCACATCGTTCTACCAGTTTGCATCTCACATGGTACTACACCTTGTTTGATCGAATTGTTTTACACTCGAGATGCTTTTTCATGTGATATAAACCAAGAGCTGATTTCAGTTTCTTCTTTCCGACAAAAGTGTCACCCTGAACAAGCTCATCCACACGCACAACCGGTGCAAGTATTTCATACGATGGAAGAGATGCTTGCTGGGTTGCACCGGGAATAACCCATAAACGCTGTCCTACGCTACTTTCATTACCCACATCTCTATTACCATCCATGTTGCTATTACCAACATCATGGTCATCATTCTCACCAATGCCATCTAAACCCAACTCATTACAATCAACATCAAAATTGTTCTGTTCTTCATTCCGCACACCATCATAAATTAAAGGAGCCCTCCTATTATAAGATTCATCAATCGTGGGAGAAACCGCCACATATACAGTAGAAAACTCCAACACATCCATCAAATAGGACAACTCGAAATCATCTGTAATCTTCATTCTCATACTTTCACCACTAGGAGACTGGACTAAACCATCTATATCAAACATATGCATACCCTTATCCTTCTTCATTCAAACTTCAAGCTTTGCTAATAAAGATTCAAAGCTTATACCACTAGGCGGTATAGGAATATACTCTTCCCTACCACCCTCATAAATGTTCTCTTTCTAGTATCCTCCATGCGCAACCACTAAAGAAGAAGGCCTTACCTGCACCGAGTAAACTTGGTGCGCATTCATAACTACGTACTGCGTACCAAGTACACTTGGTACATAATGATAAATACGTACTGCATACCAATAAAACAAATTAAGTTACGCGGTACATTTTATCAATACGTACTGTGTACCAGGTAAACTTGCTACGCACCAGTACGAAATTAAGAAAGAGTACCATCCCTGAACCAGAAAATACAGTCGCCGGAAATTTACCTCCATAGCTTTGATGCCACAATCAAAAATCGCTGGAAAATTACAATTGAACCACCGTAACACATTCTAAACAAAAATTAAAGCAAAAAACAAAGCAAAATCGCAAACAATTTTGCAGAATAAAAAAAATACAAAAAATTCTCCATAAATCTTAATGAAATTGCAATAAAAATCACAGCCAAAGCATATAGACAATGGCAACGATGAAACTAAACATGACCACAAAAGCAGAAGCCACGACGTCGACGAACAAGACACGACGACAATAATGGAGGAAAAGGCTCCAAACTATGGCGACGGCTATGGCTATGGCGATGGTGACGATGATGACGACGGCAACGGTGACGGCGATGGCGACGACGACGACAGAAAGAGATCAACAATGGCGACAATGTCGGACGGAGAGAAATCGGCAGAGAGAAAAACTTGAGGAAGAAGAAAACCGAAAAAAATGAGAGAGGGAGAGAAAGACGTGACCTGAGGAAAGAAGAAAGAGAAAAGAGAGAGAGAGAAAAAAGAGAAACAAAAATAAAGTGAAAAAGTAGGAGAAAGAATGTACTAAGATGGAATAAGGTATAAATTATAAGGGTATAAATGTCAAAAAAGTAAACATATGACAAAAATTGATAAAATTTGAACTAATGACCCTTTTTGATATTAACTTTCAGCTAATGACATATGGGTGCATTTCCTCTATATATATATATATATATATATATATATATATATCGAATTTTTTTTATAAATTCACAAAATTCATATAATAACTTAAAATCATATCCTAACCATATTTTCATGCTTCATCATACTCATATTCATCAAAAATATCATTAAATTCATAATTAAGCACTTAAACATATTTTCTTCATTTTTATTCAAATAAATCGATGAATATGAAATAAAATCCAAAAAAAATTCTCATCTTCACATCTATGCATATAAATCACTCAAATCATCATCATAAACATATATCATCATCATATCATCAAATAATCACCAAATAATCATCAAGAAATTATTTTTCCTATTTTTTTCTTTTCTTCGATTTTTATGCATTTTTTTCTTCATCTTTTTAAACCTAGATCAATTTCTTTATCTCACATTCATCATCTTATCATCCATCATCATCACCATCCTAAGGCTTGCCTATACATAAAATAAACATACATGTTTTTTCTTATTTTCCATACTTATACATATACATATCTTGAATAAATGAATAAAACCATACTTCAAAATTAAATTAAACTTCTCCTTGGCTTGTGGGTGAGCTTGATGGATATGAGGATGATAAGGGGATGGATTTCACTTCCTTCCTTGCATGAAAAGATATACAAGGTGTAAGAATCAAAGCTTGGAGGATCAAATCCTCACATGAAAAGCTTAGGAAAATCAATGGAAATAGTAGGGTTCTTAAGCTTATTTCAAGCTTAAATGGAAGAGATAAAAATGATAGCTTACTTTCTTGGATAATCTTGGTGATGGAAGTGAAGAACTACATCAAGATTTTCAAAGCTTCAAGCGCCTTCCATGGAGGAACTTGTATGTATATATGTGTATATGATGCGATGAAGATGATGAAGAAAAAAGAGGGTTGTTGCTCCTCTTATGCTTCTCGGCACTGAAAGGAGAAGAAGGAGAGAAGGACTGGTGCTCTTCTTCTTCGGTAGAGATTGACGAGGCTGTCGTACGCACTCTCAAAATGAATTTGTAGCCTCTCCTCACAGCTATATAGTTAGCAAGTAAGTACACGGTCGTTCCACAAGGAGTTGATTGCCACTATCTCTTGAAACCTCCTCCACCTGTTTAGAAAAGTTGGGTTTTGCTATCTTGGTCACTAGGACTCTCTTGTCCAATTCGAGAACTCAAATAAGCACTGAAAAGTAAACAAGTAACTTGATCAATAATAAAAAGGACTTGGTCTGAACTAAGACATTGTTAAGTGAAAACCTTAGCTTGGTCATTGGTGCAAATATATTCATCACATGCATGCATCGTCAGTTATAAGACTTGAATGCCGAGATCCCTTTTTACTCGTCACGCTCTCAAAAAACCCTTCCCTTACCTATCCTTACTTAATTGGCAATGCACCGCCGGCTCCCTACCTTGGGCAATACCTCTGTCAGAGTTATCGTTCAGTTTCTTGCCCAAGGATCATTTATCTCTAGAAAGGCCCAACAAGGAATCATCACGTCCAGCCCAATAGGGTAGACACCTTCCTCTAATGTTAATCGATCTTAATCAAGAAGATGTTGAAAAACACTCCTACTTCCCAAATGATTGGTGATCTAATATGTCCTAAGTGATTAACGGCCTATTAACCTCTTATTCCTATTATCTCATATTGGAACAAGCTCATTAACATATCGGAAACACATGCATGCAATTATCTAGCACAATTTAGACCTCTCAAGCATAAGTTAACACCTAACTGTCATGCCCAGACCAAGTATAAAAGCTTAGCTAGACATAATCATAAACCAACGAACACAATAAATTAAGGAACTCATAAGATGAACTATATTAAAACTTACTAAGTACGTGCAAAGTAAAACACAGTCAAAAGTGTCGATGAACAAAATACAATTTAAAGTACGCCCGTAGGACTTATTTTTCTCCTCACTATCGCTCAAAGGAATTACAGGGAATAAAGCATAAAAGACGGCGCATGATCACAGCAGCAAGGCTTCGATATTTATAGGTGAGTGCTTAGGGTTTGGGCCCCCTAGTCCTTAACATGGAAGGAATCCACGAGCTACCTTGGGATGCAAGTAATACTTGATAAACTCGACCCCAACATGGCAAGTCACGTCTATCTCCAAGAGATCTCTTGCGGATCCTAAATCTACTCGGATAAGGAAATATATTTAAGTTAGATCATCTTTTCTTTATCCTTCTAGACCTAGAAGAGAAACTCGTCTGCTGACCAAAGCACTCCTCCTATCTGTCTTGACCAAAATGGCTCTTCCTGACCTGCTTCCAGAAATGTTGCTTTCTTTCCCTGTATTGCCCAATTTCCGCCTGCAAGGCAGCAAACACCCTCCTGCCAAAAATATGTCCTCCAAGACACTAAAACTAGACAAAACACACACAAAGACTCGATCTAAACTATCTAAGACAGACACTAAAAAGACACAAGATATGGACTCATCAGAGATGAAGGAAAGGAAGGGAGCTGCTGGTCCTTGGTGTTCTCGGAAGAGATGAAGACGGAGAGAGGGTTGGTTGGTTGCTTCTCTCGGTAGGGAAAGAAAAGCAAAGGAGGGGCTGCTCTCTTGATCTTTCGTCGGCAAAGATGAAGACGAGAGAGAGAGAGAGAGAGCTATTTTCTTCTTCTTTCTATCGGTAGTGAGAGGGGTAAGAGAGAAAAGATGATAGGTGATGAATGTAGAGTTATGGAATGAGGGAATAAATCCTAATGATAGATGAGAGAGAGATGAAGATCGAGAGGGATTTGGAGAGGGGGGAGGGGGTGGGGGAGGGGCGCTGTTGTGACTAAAGGAGAGGGAGAGTAGCTCCCATTCTCCTAAGTGAGAGTGGAATAGGGTTTGAGGCTACTATTAAAGATAAGTATGCAGTTTTTATCTGCTTAAAACACCCGGAAATAAAAGTTTTCCAATAGAAGTTATCCCTATTATTGTGTTTCATCCCTCAAACGTCTAATAACTCTCCTCGTCTCTTCACCGATATCAAAATTCTCTCTACATCATCTTATATCTTTCAAAATAAATTAAGGAATCTAATTATCTAATTTTTAGATCAAGATTCCATCTAACGAAGAAAAACATAAAAACTGCTCGGCCAATTATACCGTTAAGCAATTTATTTTTAAAACTTCTCTTTAATGATCTCAGAAAATTCTCGAGATATATCAAAAGTCTTAAAATAAATTCTAGATTCAAATGAAACTAATTAGACTAATTTCGGAGTCAGTGGATGAATAGTGATTTCTCGGTTAACGTTACTATTCATCAAAAAGTAAAAATCTCAGAAAATTCTGAAATTCATACTCAACCTCAAACTCATATAATAATGCTCAAACACTGCATCACATACTCGATTCGAATAATCGAAACGAGAAAAATCACATCAATGCACGTAAAGGCATTTTCATCATTTCACAAGAAAATTTATTTTCTTGAAAATTTTTAGCACTCAAAACTCATCATATAGGCATAGAAACTTATTTAATACGCACTTTAAGACTTAGAAAAGTTCGGGGAATTGCATCCTCACCCCCTTAAAAAAAATTTCGTCCCGAAATTTACTAACCTCGAGAAAATAGCTCAGGATACTTCACTTTCATCTTTTCTTCAAGTTCCTACGTAGCTTCTTCAAGATCGTGGTGTTGCCACTTGATCTTAACGAGGGGAATTGTTTTCGTCCTAAGCTGCTGAATCTTACGATCTAGAATTCGCTCGGGTTTCTCCTCGTAACTTAAATCTGGCTTTAAAGCTACGTCTTCTTGCTTAATTACGTGTTTCGGATCAAAAACGTACTTATGCAATTGCGATACGTGAAACACATTGTGCAAATTCCCAAAACTTGGAGGCAAAGCTAATCTATACGAGATGGCTCCAATTCTTTCTAGGATTTCGAATGGTCCTATAAAACGCGGCTTTAGCTTTCCTCGGACACCAAAGCGGTGTATTCCTCTAGAAGGGGATACTTTCAAAAAGACTTTACTTCCTACTTTAAACTCTAAGGCATAAAATTTTTGCTGACTCTGAGCTTCTTTAATTTTTTTGCTGATTAAATCATCTCCTCGATTGCTTCTTGTCCTATAACTTTTCTCTTGCCTACTTCGTCCCAGTAGAGCGGAGATCTACATTTCATTCCATAAAGAGCTTCATAAGAAGCATTCCTATCGTATTCTGATAACTGTTGTTGTAGGAAAATTCGACAAGAGGTAAAATTCTCTCCCAATTGTCTCCTTTATCTAACAACATGGCTCTCAACATATCCTCAAGAATTTGAATCGTTCTTTCCGATTGACCATCGGTCTGAGGATGATAGGCGGTACTAAACTAAAGCTGCGTTCCCAACTCTTTTTGGAAACTTTCCTAAAAAAGGGCGGTAAACTTTAAATCTTGATCGGAAGTGATCGTACTTGCATGCCATGCAATCGCACGATTTCTTCGACATATATCTGTGCCATCTTTTTAGATCCATAGGTGTTTAGAATAGGAACAAAATGAGCATACTTCGTCCATCTATCCACAATTACCTATATAGCAGTATTTCCTTTCTTTGTCCTTGGCAGACCCGTCACAAAATCCACGGTGACATCGTCCCATTTCCACTTCGGAATTGGTAATGGCTACAAAGATCCAAATGGTCTTTGATGCAAAGACTTCACTTGCTGACAAGCTAAGCATCTCTCAACAACATGGCCACATCTTTCTTCAATCCTTCCGACCAGAATTGCTACTTTAAATCCTGGTACATCTTTATACTGCCAGGGTGAGTAGTATAAGGGGTCTCATGGCCTTCACTCATTATCTCCTTAGCTTCTTGTCATTTGGCACACAAATTCTTCCTCGAAACAACAAAGTGTTGTTACTGGACTCTTTGAAGTCTTTGGCCTTCAATGATACGAGATCTTAGATCTGGTATCACTACTAATGAAACAATTATTTCTTCCACCGTCAACGGAGGTAGAACTACTTCAATTCTCATCCTTCCAAACTCCTCAATTAACTTTTCTTCATCGGATAGGAGAAATCCTAACTCCATTCTCTTAGAATTCTCCAATTTTTCTTTCCTACTCAACGCATCAGCTACTACATTAGCTTTCCCGGGATGATAGGAAATTTTGCAATCGTAGTCTTTTACTAGCTCAAGCCATCGTCTTTGTCTCATGTTTAAGTCCTTCTGCTCGAAGAAATATTTCAGACTCTTGTGATCTGAAAAGATCTCACACTTAGTACCATAAAGATAGTGTCTCCAAAACTTCAGAGCATGTACGACGGCCGCTAACTCTAAATCATGCGTTGGGTACTTCTCTTCATGAGGTTTAAGTTGTCTTGAAGCATAGGCAATTACTCTTCCATCTTGCATTAGCACACATCCTAAACCTTTGAATGATGTATCAGTGTAGATTGTATAGTCCTTTACCGCTTCAGGTAGGGCTAACACTGGAGCTGTAGTCAATCTCGACATAAGCTCTTGAAAACTTTTCTCACATTCCTCCGTCCACTTGAACTTTGATTCTTTCTTTAATAGAGTTGTCATTGGCTTCGTGATCCTGGAAAATCCTTCTATAAATCTCTGATAGCAACCTGCTAAACCGAGGAAACTACAGATTTCATGTACTGATGTAGGCGACTTCCATTCTTGAACAGCTTTCACTTTCTTTGCATCAACCTTGATTCCTTCGGACTAAACAACATGTACTAGGAAATTCACTTCTTTTAGCCAGAATTCACATTTGCTGAATTTGGCATACAACTTCTCCGACCTTAACTTCTTTAACACGATTCGCAGATGCTTCTCGTGTTCTTCTTCATTCTTCGAATATATCAGGATATCGTCTATGAAAACAATCACAAACTTATTCAGGTATTCATGAAAAATTCTGTTCATTAAGTCCATCAAAACAGCTGGAGCATTAGTCAATCTGAATGGCATTATTACGAATTCGTAATGTCCATATCTTGTTCTAAATGCAGTCTTTGGGACATCTTCTTGTCTGATCTTCAATTGATGATATCTCGACCTTAAGTCAATCTTGGAGAAAACACCTGCTCCTTTCAATTGATCGAATAGATCATCTATCCTTGGCAAAGGATATTTGTTCTTGAGCGTGATCTTGTTAAGCTCTCGATAGTCTATGCACGTTCTTAGACTACCGTCTTTCTTCTTCACAAATAGGATTGGAGCTCCCCAAGGGGAAACACTTGGTCGAATGAAACCTAAATCCAATAACTCTTGCAATTGGATCTTTAATTCTTGGAGTTCCTTTGGAGCTATTTCTGTATGGAGCTTTTGAAATTGGGGCTGATCCAGGCTCCAGATCAATCGTAAACTCTAATTGTCTATCCGGAACCATCTTTAAATTCTCTCACGACAGCCACGTTATCAATATTTGGCTCATGCCCATCGTCTTCATTCAAATAAACTAGATACGCTTTCGTATCTTTCCTCCTTATTAACTTCTTCGCTCTCATGGCCGAGATAATCGGCACACTCTTCTTTACTCTTCTCTCCATGCCGAAAACTACGGTCGGCTCTTCTCCATGATGTTGAAACAAAATTAGTGTCTGATAGCATGGAATCGCCGCGAAATTCTCGGTTAACCAATCCATTCCTAAGATTATATCCACGTCCCACATCTGGATTAGGTTTAAGGATTTTACAGATAATTTACGACTTCCGAATTCGAATTCTAGGTTTAAACAAACACGCGAAACTAGAGGTGATCTCCCTAAAGGGGTTGATACTCTAAGTACCTGGTTCGATTCTTCTACGTCTAATTCAAGATATTCTATGCAAGTGCTAGATATAAACGAATACGAGGCATCGGTATCAAACAAAATAATAATAGGCACGTCTTTCAACTTTTCCATACATGCGAGATTTTCTTGATCTTTAGCTCCAGGCTTTTGTTCAATTGCAAAGACTCGCTGGTAGTGCGGCTGCTCCTGCTGAGGAGGTTGCGGCTTTTGCGGTTGTGGTTTACGCTGAGGCTGGGGATACTTCTGCTGCGGAGCTGCTTCTACTGCTCTCATCTGAGAGGACTGATACTGATTCGGCCTTCCACCGATCATTTCTTGTTGTTTACTTGGGCACCGGTTTGAGAAATGACTAGGCTGACCACAAGTAAAACAGACGTTACTCCTAGCTTTGCATATACCTTGATGCATCTTGCCACACTTTGAATATGGAGGTAGTCCTTGGGGTCCTATGGGCACATTGTTGCGATTAACATGCTGGACTTTCAGTTTCTGGGATTGCTGAGGTTGTTGATGTTGATGATGGTGTCCTTGTTTCTTCCATGGCTTTTTGTTCGGGTGGGTACCACCACCAGTCCATTTTCCTTTTCTCTTTGCAGGTTGACCTTGTTGAAACGGATATGAGGCAGCAGCTGTCGCTGACTGGCTTTGAAATTGAGGATTCACTGAAGACTGCGATTCTTTTTCTGGCTGCATTGCCAACTCCATATCCAAGGCTCGATTAAGGGCTTCTGCATAAGTCAGACCACTCTGACTTGCAAGAACAACTCGAATATCTTGCCTCAAGCTTGCTCGGAAGAGCTCACACATCTTCTCATCGGTATCCACCTTATCAGGTGTAAAACGAGCTAATTCACAGAACTCACGATTGTATTCAGCTACCGATCTCTTTCCTTGTCTTAGATTCGCAAATTCATTCGCTTTTTACTTGCGATAGCTTCGTGGCACATACTTCTCATAAAAGGGCTTCCTTAAACTGTTCCCACGTCAAATTCTCACATTTCTCAGGCGTATACGTCCTTTGTCGTGCTTTCCACCAATAATCAGCAGTTCCCTTAAGTTGATACGTCACGCACTCGAGATGTTCATGATCATTACATCGAAGGAATAAAAAAATTCGCTCCAGAGAACGAATCCAGTCTTTAACTTCTGCCGGACTACCTTTGCCATCGAAAGTTGGAGGATTTTGGCAAAGAAAAAGTTCTTCTACTCGTCCTTCATTCTGAAGAGGTAAGGTAGGCTCTGGAAAGTCATAGCACTCAAAAAAAATTTCAACTTTGCACTCCCAGTCTAAATAAGTGTCCGGATCATGTTTGCCTTCAAACTCTGGAATGGTGGTCTTGATGTTGTCGAGTAGACCATCTGCATTACCATATATAGGCTGTTCTGGATAGACATTCCTGCGAGCTGCCTGGAAACGTGGTTGGAAGGAAACACCACGACCCCGGCCTCTACCTCGAGCTGCAAAGCTATTTCTGTCTCTTTGTAGTGGAAAGAACTGAGCTGTATTATCTTCAACTCGTTCATCCTCAAAATGTTCGAACTCTGATGCTTCTTCATGAAGTTCAAACTCATCTTCTGGCTGTTGATTATTGGCTAGTAAAAGTAAAAGTAAAAGTTCTCAGAAAATTCTGAAATTCATACTCAAGCTCAAACTCATATAATAATGCTCAAACAATGCATCACATACTCGATTCGAAAAATCAAAACGGGAAAAATCAAATCAAAGCATGTAAAGGCAATTTCATCATTTCACAAGAAATTTTATTTTCTTGAAAAGTTTGAGCACTCAAAACTCATAATATAGACATAGAAACTTATATATTATGCACTTTAAGACTTAGAAAAGTTCCGGGTATTACACTTAAGGAAAAGATTTTGTATGTAGTTGTTAGACATCCGGAATGGATCGTGGGCACAGAAACCTGTCTTCGAAAGTCGGTTACTAAATAAGGGAGAGAAATTAGAGAATTATAATTTGGGGATTGTTTGGTGCGTTGCTGACTAGAGAAGAGAAAGAGACAGATGTGAGTTGAGAGGGACAACGGCGACCGCCAGCGCGTATTTCGCAACAACAGAGAAGGACGAGAGAGGAGTCGAGATGGTGTTGCCCTTGGAAATTGTATAGCTATCAATAATAAAACACAGACATACATTACGTTATTTAAAATAAAATATCTGACCGCGCCCGGATCTATCACCGCGAAACCCGGACGTACCAAAATACGATTTGTAATTTCCTGATGTCCACCACTAAGTACAGTTAGGGGTAAGTATTATGAGTCGAACCCAAGGGAGGTAGGTTGTGATGATCTCGATATCACTGGACGAGAGATGGGTTTTGGGGTTTGGTCACTCTCAACATAAACTAGAAGCAAGACTGAAATAAAACACTAAAAAAATCACATATGGAGGGCATGCTTGGATCAGTCATATACTGAAGGGTTGCATACGCGCTTCGTTGCCCACAACCTAAGGATTAAGGTGACGGGTTGTATACTGAAAGCAAGCCTTTTATGCTTGGATACATTGATACCTTGTATCCACTTTTGTTCTCCTATCTGAAATATTGTTATTGCATGATCATATTATAGTCCAATTATCTCAAACCTAGATTGTATGGTGTGTGGTTTATCACAAAAGATCTTATAATCGGTAAAGTTGAGATAGAAGCTGTGATCACAGTTGAGACAACTTCGGACGAGTTGTCGGTTTAAACTGTAGCATAAACTAGAAGCAAGACTGAAATAATACACTAAATAAATCACATATGGAAGGCATGCTTGGATTAGTCGTGATTTGGTTCGATGTTTATGTGTGTGTGTTTGGATCCCAGGCCCTCGAATAGTCACTGCGTGGGCACATCTCTTGGTTATAGGGCCTCGACACTCACTCCCCTTTACTGTCACCATGTCACGCATGTGAGCATCTCCTCCCCAGCACTTCCTTTCTGCATCGAGCCATCGAAGTCACCTCTGGAGCCCACCTTACTGTCCATAGAATTAGCTCGCATCTAGAAAAGTCACCAATTGAGCCATATGTGTCAACATCATTTGGATATAGAAGGCCCAAGATGGCTATAAGCATGGCTTGCGCCATGCATTACACTCCAGTGCCCGCAACACGACCGGAGGTAAGGGAATTCCCGACACCTTTGTCCAGTATTGTGAGGGATTTCACCTCTACAACTTCTCCTTAGGCCTCCGGCGAAGTCGTGGAGGCTCCACCACTTTGGAATCTAGCCCAACACGTCGGGAATGTGACCAGCAGCTCTCCGGCGAGCTTCTAGCCTTACCTTTCACACACACAACACTCATATCTCACTGCATCTTCACCAACCCAAGCATTAACAACTTAGCTAGATATTATAAGAAAACAACAAACAGCAAAAGAAATAAACCAAAACTTACTTAGCATTAAAATTGAAAATGATTGTTCGCCTCACAGAGGTCTTGACAGAAAACATAAAGATAGAGTATTGTTTGTGCTGAAGTTTAAAGTGTAGAGAGTAGTGTGTGCTGGTGTTCTTTGTTGCTTCGCGATGATAGGAGATGATGCGAGTGAAGGAGGGCAAATGTCTTTTATATGGCAGCTTCCCTAAGTAGTAGTTGGATCCAAGCCTTTCAAATCCGCCTCATAAACGAGTTTGGAGTCCGACATCCCTTAGTTTGGTCAGCCGTTCACTTTCAATCCCTTGTCCTTGCTTTCTTCCCATTGGTTGGTGCTGCTACTGCTGTTGGAGGTTGTTGGAGACTATCGTTGAAGATGATGTGGCCCTCTCAGAACTTGTTCTTTCCATTTTTGGAAAAGGTTTGACTTCCAGTACATGGATTCTTTCGTAGCTTTACCGTCTGTCGTCGTGATCACCAACAAGCTCCTTGGGACCTCTAGCACCTTGCTACCTTTCTTCTTCTTTAATGCCCTTTATCTGCTCCACTGTGCCCATTTGCAGGAATTTCGTGCCCCTGCATACCATTGTGTCCTCCCAAACACTAAAGACCCAAAACAATAGAAGATAAGACTCGATCTAAACCTCTACAGACACTAAAAAGAGCATAAAAATAGGGCTTTTCAACGTCATCTATGAAATGTCATGTATTCCTATTTTTCTAGTAATGGTAACAACAACAGACAAGCGTGTTAGTAGCCCCTTAGTAGGTAATTGGTATGATGAAATGAAATGAATGTAGGAATATAATGATAAACCTTGGTTGATTCCTTTTCTTGGTATACACAAGGATTGAGACAATAAATGGAATCAATATTTGCTTAACATTTTATATCATTTTTTTATGGTCCTGGTAACCAGTTATCTAGTTTATGGGGGAGGGAGGAGGAATACACCAGTATAGATTTTTAAACTCTAAAATAACTTTACGACTCAGTTGGCTTGATAACTGTAAAATTCAAGTAGAGCTGTCGCACAATTCGCGATACAATTGACTTCTTGAACTGAGGGTCAACTGTATTTAGAGAACTGAGGTTTTTAGTGCTGTGCGAAATATGGTGGAAATTAGGATTAACTCGTTTTACTGAAAATCTTTTGGGCGAAGACCAGTTTTCAACACTTAATGAAATTTATAAAAACTTGTTATTCAATGCAATTAGTTAGGTTAGAGAACTCAAACAAAAACAAAAATAACGAAAAGTAAAAACATAATTGTTTTTACATGATTTAGAGATGAACTCCTACGTCCACGACCAACTTGAGGTATTGGTAATCCATTGGGATAGTTTATGCATACTACCCAAATGTTGAATTTGGTTTGCGTGCATCAAACAACCTATATAGCAAGTTGGTAATCCATTGGTAAATCCTTGTTTGTATATGTAAATTTAGAAATTTGTTGTATATATATAAGCATGTTTTGCTTCTCGTGTCGTCGTCTTATCGTGGAACAATTTATTTATCATTTTTTTTGCCCTTTTGGCCGTCTTTGCACCACGAGAAAATCCATGGTTAGTATAGATTTCAAATGTATTCGTTCTTTTCGCTTGTATTCTGTTTGTACGGGTCGAGGAGACAATGAAATCTGGTCCGGAGGAGCAGCAACAACGGCATCGAAGCAAGGCGGTAGACGGCGGCGCGTCGTTCTCACACGCAAGGGTTCTGCCGTGGTATGGGCTGAAGCGAGCGATATCCGAATCGCTGGGTTTTTACTCCGGTGTCTATGGTGCTCATCTAAGACTCATATGTGGTGGAAGTTGAGCGTGAGGGCGGGCCACTGCAAATCTGCGATGGCGCTTGCTTTGCTAGCGCGGTTCGTCACGGTGATCCAATGTGTTTCGACGGCGGTCTGCTGGGCTTTTGTGGCTTGACAGAACCCTAGATTTATTTCTAGGGTTTGGGTGACGTTGAGCAGGTTTTGGGTTGCACCGTTCTTGAGCAGCGCGGAAGCCCTAGGCAGCTGTAGAGGCGTTGGTTTCTCCGGCCAACGAACGACGGCAGCGGTAGCACGATGGAGGATCAGCGGCAACAGTTGCAGGTCCCTTCAATGGCAATAATCAACAGCAGCAACAGCACGGTGTTGAGGCGATGGTGGCGATGGGCTTTGTGGCGTTTATGTAGTGGGGTTCATCGTGGTCCCGTCGTAGGTCAAACGCTGTGCATGGCGAACCAGCAGCTAGGTGCAGTTGTTGTTGTTCATTATTGTAGGTTCGACGCGAAGGCGAGTCACATTTTTGGCAAAGTAGCGCCGAACTGCGTCTTGGGCACCAATTGTGACGGCTACAACTTTGTTTCTTTTTCTTTGGTCTGGACTGTTTTAGGGCAGCCCATGTTGCTGCAATCAAATAAAAAAAAAGGGAGCCCAATTACTGATTTTGAAGATTGAAAACTATTATTGTAATCGTTAGGAATTTTTTTTCCTTTATTTATTTATTTGTATTTTCTATTTTATTCCTTGTAATAAAATAAGCAACGACGGACATATTCCAATATTCACGATAAGACGACAAAGTAAGATATTGTTTGATACTGGCGCATCGCATTCTTTCATTGCTGGCTCATGTGCCGATAACTTAGACATCAGACCTGTAAGAGTTGCACCATCTATGAGAGTAGCCACACCTTCAAGAGAGATCACTACTTTCACGCATGATTGCTCTAACCTAGAATTAGAAATCGGAACTCATAAAATTATAGCGAACAATCTAAATGTTATAATAATGTGAGACGTAGATATAATCTTAGGTATGGATTAGTTGTCAGAAAATTACACCACGATTCTCAGCAACGAAAGAAAAATTTCTTTTCAGCCGCCGGGCAAAGAACCGACCGAATTCCACAGAATTTCAATGGGTAGAAACATACCAATTATATCAGCCCTTCAAGCCACGAAACTTATGAAGAAGAAAGGTACCACAGCCTACCTTGTGTACCTAGTTGGAGAACCAGGAGCCGAGAAGACCATTCAGGACGTAAAGGTCGTGAACGAATACGAAGATGTTTTTCCAGAAGTACTACCAGGATTGCCACCAGATCATCACGTAGACTTCACGATCGATTTAGAACCAGGAGTAACACCTAAGTCTAAAGCCCTTACAAAATGGCACCGAAGGAACTGAAAGAGCTCAAAATCCAGTTACGGGAATTACTAGACCTTGGTTTTATTAGACCAAGTGTTTCACCTTGGGGAGCACCCGTGCTGTTTGTTAGAAAAAAAAAGACGGATCGATGAGAATGTGCATCGATTGCCAAAAATTGAACAAGATCACTCTTAAGAACAAATATCCTTTGCCAAGGATCGAGGATCTGTCCGATCAACTTATGGGTGCAGGAGTCTTTTCCAAGATAGATTTGAGATCAGGGTGTCATCAGCTTAAAATTAAACCTGAAGATGTACCTAAGACCGCTTTTAGAACTCGATATGGCCATTACGAATTTTTAGTGATGCCATTTGGTTTGACCAACGCTCTGGCCGTATTCATGGACCTTATGAACAGAGTCTTCCACCCCTACTTAAACGAATTTGTTCTAGTATTCATTGACGATATCCTTAGTTACTCTAAAAATGAAACGGAGCATGAGAAACATCTACGGATAGTGTTGGAAACACTAAGAGCTGAAAAAAAAAAAAAAAAAAACTCTATGCCAAATTCAGTAAATGCGAATTTTGGTTAAAGGAAGTGATGTTCCTTGGACACATAGTATCGACAGGAGGAATCAAAGTGGATTCAGCCAAAGTGGAAGCAGTGCAAAACTGGAAGACACCAACGAATCAGAATGAGATCAGAAGTTTCTTGGGATTAGCTGGCTATTACAAAAGATTTATCAAGGGATTTTCTACAATCGCTTGCCCGATGTCGCAGCTACTCAGGAAGGATACCAAGTAAGTGGACAGATGAGTACGAGAAGAGTTTTCAAATTCTTAAGGAAAAATTAACTACAACGCCAGTACTAGCACTTCCAAATGCAAACAAAGAATATGTGGTTTATACTGACGCATCGAAAAAAGGATTAGGTTGTGTCTTGATACAAGACGGACGAGTTATAGCTTATGCTTCACGACAACTTCGACCCCATGAAGTTGAGTACCCAACCCACGATTTAGAACTTGCAGCCGTAGTGCATGCGCTAAAGATTTGGAGACACCATCTCTATGGTGTAAGAGTTGAGATATTCACCGATCATAAAAGTCTAAAGTAATTTTTTTCGAGCAAAAGAACTAAACATGAGACAAAGACGATGGCTCGAATTAGTCAAAGATTATGACTGTAGAATTAACTACCATCCAGAAAAAGCTAATGTGGTAGCAGACACCCTAAGTCGCAAGACTCCAACGAAGTTAGGATGTCTTTTAATAGAAGAAGAAACCTTAATACGAGAATTTGAGAAAATGGATATCAGAGTACTTGACACGCCAGCAACGATAACAAGTCAAATAGCAGCACTAGAAGCTACACCAGATTTGAGAGAAAGAATCATTAGTGCTCAGAGAAAAGACGAGTCAATGGAAAAGTTACGAGTAAGGATAAGGACAGATAAACCAGAAGGATATTCTTAGGCTCCAGACAATGCAATACTTTACGAAGGCAGGACTTGTATTCCCGACAACGACAACGAATTGGAGAACGAAATCTTGAGTGAGGCTCACGATATGCCTTACACAGCACATCCAGGAAGTACAAAAATGTACCAAGATTTGAGAAAAAGTTTTGGTGGAATGGAATGAAACGAGACGTTGCCTCGTTTATAGAAAGATGCCTAGCATGTCAACAAGTTAAGGATTTACACCGACGACAGTATGGATTGCTACAGTCGTTGGATGTCCCAGATTGGAAATGGGAAGGCATAGCTATGGACTTTGTCACAGGCTTGCCTAAATCGAAACAGGGAGACACAGCAATTTAGGTAATAATTGATAGACTTACAAGTCAGCATACTTCTTACCGATTCAGACTACATATGGATCTGAGAGACTAGCTTAGTTGTATGTCAGAGAGATTGTACGTCTGCATGGAATACCGAAGGTCATAATATCAGTCAGAGAGAACGATCCAGATTTTAGTTGATACGTTAAGAACAGTGGTTTTAGGACCGAGGCACGAATTGGGAAGGAATTCTACACTTAATTGAGTTTGCTTACAACAACAGCTATCAGGCCACAATAGGAATGGCACCGTTTGAGGCTTTGTATGGGAAAAAATGTAGATCACCGCTTTTTTTGGGACGAAGTAGGTGAGAGAAAGAAACTAGGTCCAGATGCGATTAATGAGATGAGTGAGATAATTCGACAGATTCGAGATAGAATGAAAGAAGCCCAGAGCCGACAGAAATCGTATACAGACGACCGTCGAACTAGCCTTAAGTTTGAAATAGGAGATAAAGTCTTTCTTAAGATATTCCCGACCAAAGGATTCCTTAGGTTCGGAGTTAAGGGTAAGTTAAGACCCAGGTTTATAGGACCTTATGAAATCCTCGAAAGAATAGGATCAGTCGCGTATAGATTGGCCTTACCGCCAAGTCTAGGAAGCATTCATAACGTTTTTCACGTTTCTCAGTTAAGAAAATATATTTATAATCCTAAGCACGTTATTAGTCAGCAAGACGTAGTTCTTGAATCTGACCTAAGCAACGAAGAAAAGCCGATATCGATCTTGGATAGAAAAATTCAAGAATTAAGAACCAAGTCGAACAAAGTCTCTTGGAGATAACTTTGTTTTACTTATTAGGAGTCGTTCAAGTATTCGAGTAGTTTAAAATTGTATCTTCCTCTAGAAGATTAAGTTCCAAGCTAAGTTAAAGAGTTTCCAAAGATTTTCTTTTAAAGAAGTAGTTGTGTGTGCAGTTCGAGAATTGCTGCTCGATTTAGAAAAGTAAAATCAGTATGAAGTAATCAATAGAGCGAGACAGAAGTTCCATGTGATTGAGGAACTGTTATGTGGACTTGATCAACCCACATAATAAGAAACTCAGTAATATGGGTTTTATGCCCCGCTAATAAAGCTTTTTAAATATGGTACAAGTGGTTTAAAGAGACGAATGTTACTAACGTATAAGTAGCTTATAATGCCGTCATTCCTTTACTTTTCTTTTCATTTCATTCTTTATAGTGTTCGCCTTGTTCGAACCCTACGATATCCTCATTTTTGCGGAAGATAAGCAAATTTCGGGACGAAATTTTTCGTAAGGGGGGTAGGATGTAATGCCCCGTAAAATCCTTGCGTTCTAATATTTAAAGTTAACCAAATAGATGGCTTTGCACGCCTAAGTTTACAATTTCTTAATTCTAAAAGCTAACGGTCGAACCCGTTAATAAAAATAAATTACAGAAGTCGGCTAGACGACTACCGTATTAGGGGTTAGCACATACGAAAAGTTAGTTTGTAATTTCGGAAAGGAAAATTTGTCTAATTTTACGTTTACAAAATCGCAAATACGAACACGTCGAGAAAATTGGTTTTTACGTTTTTTCGGACGGAACTCGGATTTGTCGTCCCGAGTTTTTGTCAAAATAAATTTTATAAATTTATTTTCTAATTAAGTTGTACGTTAGAATTTGTAAGTCAAATCGAATCGCGACGATTTTTGCACCGAACAACGTTCTTCGTCGTTCGTTTTTCCGTAACGTCGGATCACTCCGGAAAAACCCGTAAAACTTTCAAAATTTCTGCATGCATGCCGCCACCTCATCCCTTCTAGTGGAAGACATGCATGCTTATCATTGCTTAATTAGTTGACACCTAAGCCTACCTATATGCATGGTCAACATTAATCATCCCATAACTTGAACAAACATTTTCCATCTCTCTCTCTCTCTCCCTATCTCTCGGCCACTCCCTCCCTCTCTCACTCAACTTCATCTTCTTCACCACCTCAATCCTCCATTGAAGAACACTCTTAAGAGCTTGAAGAACTCACACAAACCATCCATCCATCCATACAATTCCATACTTTCCTTCATTAAAACTTAAGGTATTTTCATTCTCTACAATCCTATCCATTTAGTTTCTTTTTCTTCTCTTCTTCTTCTTGTTCGATTTTTTTTGAAGTTGGAATGGAAGAATTGATCTTGAAATAGTGTAATTAGATATGCTAGGTATGATATTTATGGATTGAAAATGATCAAAAATATGAAACCTAACTTTTGTATGAATGCAGAATTTTTTTGGGAAGTTGTAGGTTTTTAGTTTTTCTTCTTTTGTTTGTAAATTCATACTTAGTAGAGGTTTAATTAGTGTATGAGATGAAAAGGGATTGAAAGCCCTATGTTATTATGAAATTTAATTAGGGTTTGAAGTATGAAATTAGGGGTTTTTAGATATTAAGTGATAATAAAATTGCAATTGTTTAATTGGTGATATAAGAGTATGTTTAGTAAATAAATGTTGTTATTTTGAAAAGAAAATCATTCCCTTAAAGTATGTATGAAATCAGAAAATTTATAAGATAATTAGGAATTTATGCATGTTAGATATAAATGATGAATTGTTAGTGGAATATTGTTACAAATCATGTTAATCGATAATAGGAATTAATTGGTAATTTTCTAAAAATGTTTAATGGAATGTAAGAGACAAAAATCACTATATAAACTGAGTTATAAAGATGTTAAGACATGTTAGCATGCATGAAAACGATTCCTATTAGACGTAGATTAACGTCGTAAAATTTGAACGAAAACCGACGACTTTTAAAGATCGCGTAAGAGACGAATATCTAGTTGTAACTAATAATCGGGAAGTCGGATGAAAATTCTAACTTGATATTATTATTTATAATGAAATTTGGAACATCTTTCTAGTTGACATCGTAAGCATCCGAGTTCATATAATATGGGTTAAAGTGATAATCGGGAATTAAAACACGTTTGGAATTCCTTTGTTGGTATAGTAATTGATAGTTGAAATCCGACGTTAGAACGTCGTGCCTTTGAGTAAGTGAGAAGGAGTTTGACACGTACGGAGGAACCTGATAACTGCCTTGAGAATTCAGTTTCTAAAAAAAGTTGATTACAAAGATTTAAAACGAACATAAAACGTTATACGGCGAATTTATCAATAAGCTAGGGTTTCACGGCAGTTTTGCGACCCCTGCCGGAAACTGTTATAACTTCCGGCTCGTTTATCGGATTTATGATCCGTAAATTGGAGCAGAAACTAGACTTCCTAAGCTTTCTAGTGGTACAGGGCTCACCCCCTGTTTCCAAGTCCTCTGTTCTGGAAAGCCTCCAGAGTTACTGGACTGTGCAGTAGAAATTTCAGTTTCTTGTTTTCTAAGTTGTTTAGTTCACAACTTAGTTTCTTTTGATCGTTTAAGCCGTCTTATCTAACGGATACCTTCTATCTGACCCTAGAGTCAAGGATCAGACCTTTAATGATGAAAACCAGTCGAGATCGTATCTTATATCTTATCTTTTCTTTAAAGAAGTAATGAACGAGAAATATTCATAAGTCGTAAAGTGAGCTTTAAATGAAAATCGCCTAAGTTGGTTCTTTCCAACTTAGTTTCTTATAATCTTTTAAGTCGTTTTAAGACATCGAATACCTTATCTACTGACCCGAGAGTCGAGTATGGAATCTTCCGAGTTCCAAACAAGATTAGTACGAGTCTCGTTTCCCGTTTTAGTAAAACGAATCTAGTAAGCGTGCAAATGCCAAAAGAATAAAATAACTAAATCTCTCTCTTCGATTCTCTTTCTTCGAGTATCTTTTACGAACCGCTTTTAAGTATGTTCTTTGTACGATGAAGGAAGAAGCCAACTGTAAGGAAAGGACGAAAGATCCGAAGTTGGACGCTTTTACGTATAAGTTCTGTATTTACAAGGTGGGCTTTTATCTATATCAAATAAAATGTGGATTTTTCCACAACTCGAAAGTATTATTTATTGCTTTGATATCTGTGTTTTCAAAGTGATAATATGGCATAAACTGTTTCAACTATTTTATGTGAGTTCTCTTGTACCTATCTGAGTTAACATTCGTGTTTTCCAGATTTCTGAGTTAACCTTCGGGTTTTCCAGACTTTTAGAGTTAGTCTATTTTAGATTAACTAACGATCGGCTCTGAGTTAGCTACTAAGTGCTTTCCAGAGTTAGTGCACTTTGTAACCTGTGGTGTATGTGGTATCCTGTTGAGGGGTAGCAAGCCACGGTGAATTAGTAGAGGTCAAGATTGAACATAACATACCTAAAAATACTTGGCCAAGTGATTTATGAGAAAAAGTCAGAAAATGTTTAGTAGACACGGATTCTTTCAATAAAACCCCGTGTGCTACGCTTATGATATGCCATATTTATCTATATTTATAAGTATGTTTTCGGCATCGTGCCCACTAAGTACGTTTGTACTTAGCCCTGCATTGCTTTCTAAATGTGCAGGTTGAAGCGACGGTGAGCGGCGACGGTTGGTGTTGCGTTAGAAGATAAGATGATTAGTAGAACCCTTTCCGCTGCCAAACTTTTATTTCCTTTTGAGATGTACTTTGAAACAATATTCAGTAGTCTACGTCTGTACATATGAACTTAGGTTCTTTTGTACTCTTGTCGAGTAATCCTTAGGGATTAACTCTTCCTCATTCATATTAAAGTCTTGTTCATAGTCTATCGATGTTTATCATGTATGTTTAGTCAGTTAGCCCCCTTCTTCCCCGCTTCTTTAATCCAACCCCAGTCGCACCCCGGCTTCTACCGTCCCTCGGGATCTGGGGCTGTGACACTCGGACTCTGAGCTGGAGGAGGAAGAATTGTGCTCTTCAGTCTCTGGCTGTGTAGGCTCGGTTGGCACTACAAGCACATTTAGCTTGGTTGGCTCTTTGGTCAGTTTCTCTTTTGAATTGGAGGCGGGAGATATAACAATCAAGGATGGGGATTGATGTGCTGTGGTGGTCTCAGGCTTCTCTGGAGCCCTGACGGATATTGGCTTGGGAGACAGCACTGTTGTGGTGGGATGTTCTCAGTCACTGTCTGTTGGCTGACCACCTTAGCCCGGTCCTGACTTGTCTCTCTCAAATCAAGCTCAAACTGCTCCGACGGGGAGGAGCTGGAGCAGAGTAAAGTCCTTCTTTTTGTTGTCACCTTAACAGTTTCCTGGTGGATAGTTTGGCTTGACGTCATCGTGCCAAACTGGGTGAAGGGGGTATGTTTGAATAAGACTTCTCTAGACTTCACTAAGGATCAAAGCTTCTTCAACATTAGCTGTTTTTTCTAGATCAGTTGTTCCTCAGCTTCCTCGGTTTTCTCTTTTGAAGTCTCGTCTCTAAGCACAAGAGTTGTTGGCTTCTTTTTCTCGACATGGCCTTCTTGGACTTTTTCGGGGCCAGGGGAGATGAGGCTTCTTCTCCAACTGAGTCAGTTAGTGACTTAGTTGGTTGGTCTTCATGAATTGTGGAGATGGACCTTTGTTTTTCAGTTCGCCCTCTTTTCCTGCCTTTTGCAGGGCTTTTTATATAGTATAGCCAGAACGGCGTTAATGCGATTGAGCTCGTAGAAGAGCCTGTCTTTATTAGTCATAGTCTTTGTGTCCATGTTTTTCCAGTCCACGTCCAGTTCGCGGGTAGAGTGACGAATTAGGGTTGAGACCTTGGTGCCACACAGTAGTTTGTTACTGCATGTGAAGGATTTGCTGGTGTGGACAATCTTTTAGGACACATTCTCGAGCTGGTGCTTGAAATGACTTAACCAGTTGATGTTGAAGTCATTGTAGATGGCCATCATTGGCTTCATCTTCAGTCTGCTGACATCCCCTTTAGATCCTGCGAGGAGATGGATGCAGTTCACCATGATGTCGAATAACAATTGGGTGATAGGCTCCATTGTGTCTACTGCATCCCTATCAGTTGATATTGGGATCAACTGAGTCCTCAGGTCGGCATACATTCAGCTGACTCAATTCATCTGTTCAGCTGAGGTTTGACTCCATGTTGACTGAACTGTGACGTTATCTTGAACTTGGTCAGTTCCCACTCAAGCTGAGTTCCCTCTCAACTTGATACTTCCATTTTCTTGTCATATTTAGCTGGGTCCAACAATCCAAGGAGTTGGCACAACATCTTGAATTGCGATTACACCAAAGGTTTTGTGAAGATATCAACTCATTGAATGTCAGTGTGATTCTTTTCTACCATGACATCTTTCTTTTTCGACATGATCTAAAATGAAGTGATGTGTGATGCCGATGTGCTTTGCCCTTGAATGATGAACTGGGTTTAAGGTGATCGCAATTGCACTCGAGCTGCCGCAGTAAATGGGAACTTGGCCTGTCTCCACTTCATAGTCTCTCAGTTGTTGCTTCAGTCATAGAATTTGCATGCAACAACTGCCCGCTTCTATATATTCTAACTCAGTTGTGGAGGTGGCGACACAAACGTGCTTCTTCGAGAACCAAGATACCAACTTGCTTCCCATGAACTGACAATGATCGAAAGTGGATTTGCTATCCATTTTATCTCCAGTTGGGTCTGCATTTGAATATCCAGTCAGTTCGATGTTATCATTAGATGAATACCAAAGGTCTATGTTAACTGTGCCTTTGAGGTATTTGATGCTATTCTTCGCTGCTTGCATATGAGCTTCCTTGGGTGCAACTTGAAATCGTGCGCACACTCCAACTGCGTAGGAGATGTGTGGGTGACTTGCAGCTAGGTAGAGCAGCGATCCGATGATTTCTCTGTCTTGCTGGTGTCGTCATGCTTTTGTTCATAGCCTGGTTCTATCTTCCAATTCGTATTCATCGGAATTCAAGTTGTCTTGCTGGATTCAAGACAAAACTTGGTAATCAGCTTCTTTTTGTACTTGGACTGATTGATGAAAATTTCATCAGCTGATTGCTTCACTTGCAGTCCGAATAAATAATTCATTTCTCCCATCATGGATATCTCAAAGTTTTCTTTCATCAGCTTGGAAAATTTCTCACACAGTTTTTCGAATTTGGATCCAAAGATGATGTCGTCTACGTATATTTGTACCACCAAGATGTCATCTCCAACTTTGATGGTGAACAACGTCTTATTGACTGAGCCTCTTATAAATCCAGACCCCAATAGAAATCTGAATATGTCACAGCCCGACTTCTAATGTACTAAAACGACCAGAATGCAAGGGGCAGTGAGGTGGAACAACTGAACTTTTATTCAAGAAACATGCTCGATAATTGAAGAATAACATCAACAACCAAAATGTGCTCACAATAATGAGGGTTATTACTCAATAATTTTTGAGAAATGAACGTTCATCAAGATTTTTGATATCGATCCAATCAAGGGATTAGGTTTGGTTATTAATAAATGTTGCATTCAAAAGTGGGTCATCTTTGATTTTTAATTATCAAATGGTGGGTAAGGACATACGATGAGTCGTAAGTTAAACCTAAAATATTTTGAAGGAATTCAGAAAAGATTTACGATATTGTTTGAGCTCACGGGCTTTTTATCTTAAGGACCGAGCATGCAAGGCAAATTTATATCAAAGATGACGATGTTGCAGCGGAATATAAACATCAACTTAAAATCCCAAGGTTATATGTATGAAGACACATAACCTCAAGCTTAAACTTCGAAATAGGGTTACATTTGACAACGAGCCACCCAAGCACACTGCATCCTCCTCATCCGAGCTAACCTGCACATTTTAGAAATAACATGCAAGGCTGAGTACTTCCTACTCAGTGAACACATGCCAAAATATTTTGAAAACTCACTCGATAAAGCTATATAATTGAACTTGCCTCTTCTGCTACATCACAAGCGTTAGATAAATTATAAAAGAACTTACGACTTGTGGCAGCTAAAAACTTTTTCATTTATTTTCTAAAATCGGTTGCAACTATTTATACGGGTACGAATCCATCTACACGTCTTGTCTTGTTGTGGTGTCGAGAAGTAGGCCTCCTCCTCGAGCACCGTGACCGGCCCAATCAAGCAGAGCTCACAGCCTTTACATAACCAGCCCAACCGAGGCAAGGCTCACAGTTACTTATCAACCGGCTAGGCTGTAACAAGGCTCACGGTCACCTAATCTAATGCATGCATTGTCCCGTCTCGTGCAAGACTTCATCCCGTGCGTCCATAGGACATACTCACATAATATCAAGTAGAGAATTACATACCAAAACATCATACTTAGGCAAGTCAATCAACTTTAATGAAAAGCGCATATATATAAAATAAATCGCGCATTCATCGATGAGTTTCAGTTAAGAAAGCCAACCTGGAAAGTGACTTAGCTCGACTATTTTTTTCCTGCTCGCTGTCTCACTTTTCTTCTCTAGTCGTGCCATCAAAATAATATTATATGAGGACGAGTTTTACGTTTTTGGAAAATAGCAAAATTTTAAGTCGTTAAACGGACTTGTACTTAACTTGGGTTTCTCTTTTATTTTCTTTTGGCTCCTCAAATGCTCGATTCTTAATTTCTATTCAAGTACTATAGCAATAGACTTTTCAGTATATTCTTTCGTTCATTAATAAATGTAATCGAGCATTCAACATATATTCAAATATTAATATTAAAAATTATTACTCTTTTAACTCGAATTCTCTCGATTCCTTACTTCAAATAATTTCAAACATTTACGAGATTTATTCTCGTTCACACAAATCACACTTCAGTCATAACTGTATTATTACACTGTTACAACAAGTATTCACAGACAATTATCTCAGATATATCATAGTGCTCGTTTTTCAAATTAAAATTATATTTCTCAGTTTTCATCAAGCTTAACTTCATTTTTCTTGGAAAAATTCAAGGAATTCAAATTTAAATTCCATTTCTCATTCCAACTTTTCATATAAAATTTCTCGAGTTACTTTTTGGCATGTTTCTCTAGAAAATAGTTTAACTCGGTCGGAAAAATTCTTATTTTCTTACATTTCACTTAAAATAATTGCTATTCAACGATTTTTCGTTCAATTTAAATTTTCGATTTTTTAGAATCAGGAAAAATCTTTTTATTTTTCTCTTAATTTCAGTATTAACCATATTTCATCTTTTAGGATTCGTTTTTACTCGATTCAAGTTCTATTACTCATTACTTATTTTACTTCCTCGATTTATTTATTTACACTTAATTTCTCGTAAGTCAACTTTTATTTAGAATATTGTTGACTTTTTCATAATTTCTTCGTATGTTATCCGAATTTAGTGATTCAAATGGCTAACATACTTGGTTTTTATCTCAATTTCATGTTAATAATATCAATTACATATTTTACTCAACAAAATCTCATCAATTTCCTTTTTAAATTTTCTGCACTATACTACTTTTCTTATTATGGCTTTTTTTCAATAATTTCAAGTTCTAACATGTCTAAAATTACTCTAATTGATATCTTATAACATCAATTGCTCTATATTAACTCTAAATCAAAAGTTCACAATTTCATTTTCTTATACTTCGATTTGTTGGGAAATATATAAATTCTTACTCAAATTTATTAATTCAAAGTTCTATTGAACTTTGAAAAATTCTAATTGCTTGTTTCTTCCATCAATTTTATCTTTTAGCTTCAACCATTAAAAATTATACGTTATGCCTCATTTCTTTCTAATAATTTGGGGGTTTCTTTATAGAATTTTCTTTTTTTCTATTTAGTGCATCTTTATACTCCAAATAATTCTAATTTCATTTCTCTTAATCCAATTTATCTCATTATGCTCAAAATCATAAAATTTTCCACTTTTTAGTCTCAAGGCTTCGATGTATTTGGGAGTTTCTCCTTTGATGATCAATCACTTAATTTTAATATATAGTCCTACTCCAAATAATTTGAATTTTATTATTTCTCATTTAATTTGTTAATTTGTGCATAGGAACTCAAAAAACACAATTTCTGTTTACTTGTTTTGGTTCGAAAATTTTATATCTTGAGCTTGAGGTTTTATTTCTTCAATTCATCTTAATCTTATACCCGCTTCATCTCTAATTTCATTTTTATAACATCAATTCTTCTATATACTCATAGGAATTAAAATTCCCAATTTTTATAAATATATAAGGACTAAAAATTTTTATTATGAACATAGGAGTTCATTTCTTTCTTTTGATGGTGTTTTTATCCATAGTTCTTCATTAATTTTATTTCCAAACTATCAAACTATCAAATAAACCATAAGAATAATAAATCCCAAATTTTTATATATCATTTTCGGTCCTCATCATAAAAATCTCAATAAATTCATACTCTCAAATAAATCAAAGATCCATGCTTATTCATACTTGAATTAATTTATTACATCATCAAATCAAACATAGAACTCATATATCACAAATCCACTTTTTATATTCATCATCTTCTCCAAATTTCCTTTTCATGCTAGGGTGTTTATTTCTCCATTATTTTCATTTATTCATACTTAGAAATAATCATGTATCTCTTATCAAGTATCAAATTCAAGAAATTTATTAAAGCACAATAAAAATCATTTCTAGGCATAAACATCGAATTATTCATGATCTCAATGTACATATATTTGTTTTCTTGAATCAATCACTCTAATAGTCTTAGATATATTTCTAAAACAATTATAGATCATCAAAATCATGATAGAAATTAAGGCACAAATTTCTCTATTTTTCTTGAATCTCATGGCACACACATGCATATATATAACTTCGATATCTTTTCTCTATTCCTTGCATGGACATGGAGGAAGGAAGGAAAACATATTGCTCCTTATTCGATTTTACAAGGAGTAGGGATCATATCTTGAACCCTTGAATTTTTAGCTTCATTTCTTGATTTTTGAGTAAAGAAAATGGAGCTATGGAGGAGCTTGGGAGATGCTGCAATGGAGGAGATAAAGGAGAGAGATAATGTTGGTGATGATGGTGTTGACCGAAATAAAGAGAGATGGAGAGAGAGGTGAACGATGCGTGAAGTATTTGGAGAGGGACAAGAGAGTTTACACCACTTGCTCACGGTAAGAGTGGGATAAATAAAGGGTAGAGGGAATGGGAGGTCGGCAGATAAGGGAGAGATAAATCTGATTTTTATCACATAAAAATCCCCAGAAGAAAAGATTTTATCCGTACAATATATCCTTCTTAAAACATTAAACTTTAATCTCTCTATTCGACACTCTAGACTTCGAATTTCACTCTAATTCGCACCATTAATCACGAAATAATTTATAGGTTCTAAAATGCCCAACTTCCATATATAAATTTCAAATAACGAAGAAAGTCGGAAATCTCTATCGTGCATACTCGTCTCCAATTTAAATATAGCTCCAAACTCAATTTGTAGATCTCGGATTTCTCTCTAACTTGCATCATTAGTCATGAAATAACTAAAAAGTCGTAAAAATTCGTGACGAGTTACTATTCGCATTAGTTGCGTTTGCAAAATAAATTTAAATTTGACTCAAATGATCTCAGTAAATTCTCAAACTTATATCATTGGTCTTAAAATAAATTCTAGATTCCAATAACACTGATTAAACTGAATTTGGGATTCATTGACCGACGATTGACTTTTTCGGTCAAAGCTACTATTTATCAAAAAATCAATTGTCTCGAAATTATCCAAAATTCAATCTCATATTCTTAAACTCATATAACTCTTCACATATTCATTTCGAGTTGCCGAAACGAGATAATTAAAATTTTGCCCTTCAGGGGCATTTTAGTAATTTCACGAGATAATTTATTCTCGAAAATTTTTATCACACAGAATCACACACAATCACATATAATAACACTTCAAAAGCACTCAAGCACGTATAATCACATTTAAGACGATTAATTAGTGTTATAAAGATTCGGAGTATTACAGCACAAGGAATCATATTATGCACGGGGAGGTTGCTTTAGTCCATAGACAACATTCTTCAGCTTATAGACTCTGCCATCACTTGTCTTGAAACCAGGTGGTTGCTCCACGTAGACATCTTCTTTGATATCTCCATTGAGGAATGCACACTTCACGTCCATTTGGTAGACCTTGAACTTGTGATGAGCTGCATAAGCTAAGAAAATTCTGATTGTTTCCAATCTGGCGACTGAAGCAAAGGAGTCTTTGAAGTCGATTTCTTCTTGTTGGTAGCATCCCTGAGCTACCAACCTAGCCTTATTCCTCACAATATAACCAATTGCGTCTCGTTTATTCTTGAATATCCATTTAAGCCCAATAACTTTGACGCATGCTGGTATTTCAATAAGTTCCCACATGCAGTTGCATAAGAACTCGTTCATCTCATCTTTCATGGACTAAGTTCAATGAATGCATCTTAAAGCTTCCAAGATATCTTTAGGCTCAAGTACATCCGCTACATAGCATGTGCTCATCCGACTGTGTGGACTCAGTTGGTGGGGAAATTGTGGCATCAAAAACTTGTACATTTCTTCTAGTTTGCACTCCTGCTTCTGGATTTCTAATCACTGCCTCTTTTGGATAGTCATCATGCCACCTCTTATTCCTTCGAGCTTCTACAACGTCGTGAGGAGTAGTGTTGAAATTAAGTATTCTGGAAGAGACTTGTGGTGTAGGATTTTGTGTTGAATCTTCCGATGCAGTTCGATCCTCGGTTGGGGTTGGAGAATGAGCTGGGGAGTTAGCTTGTGCTGGACTGTGTGGTGGTTCGGTGACTTCTACAGTTAACATATTAGTTTGAGTTGATACTTGACCTGATGTAGTTGAAGTTCCCCTTTGAAATGTGACGGGATCTTCTATTTCATCTTCTGATGGAAAAACTTCATTTTCTTCAGTTGACCATATTAATGGTTCTACCAAATTCTTCAATCTCTGAACTTGTGATCTTGTCAGAGCTGGTTCCACAATTCAGCTTCTACTTGCAGCCTACATTTTTGCATGTTCCATGCATTTAAAAGTAGATTCATCAAAACTAGCATGAGGTGTTACCTCCACAACTTTAGAGTTGTTGTTGAAAACCCTATAAGCCTTAATATCCGCAGCATATCTAAGAAATATGCATTTGATAGTTTTAGCCTCGAAGGTTTTCGACTGAGCTTTCCCATTATTGCGCATGTAACACTTAAAACCAAATCCACAAAAATGGGATAGATTAGGTTTCCTGTATCTCCATAGTTCGTATGGAGTTTTCCCATGTCACTTGGTTAGGAGGGATTGGTTCTGTGTGTAGCATGCTATGTTGACTGCTTCAGCTAAGAATATTGTTGGCAGAGCTGAGCTTGTCAACATAGATGTTGCTGCATCCTTCAATGTTCGATTACTTTTCTCAGTTACTCCATTCTGCTGTGGAGTCCTCACTGCTAAGGTTTGATGAGTGATGTCATTCGTCTTGCAATACTCAATGATGGATTCATTGAGGAACTCAGTTCTGGGATCAGATCTGATAGACACAATTTGCTTCTCCTGTTGGTTGGTGATTCAATCCATCAGCTTGGGCAACGCAAATCTTGTCTCATTCCTGTGTGGCATGAAGATAACTCGTGTGTACCTCAAGTAATCATCAATTACTACCAAAGTGTACTCGTTCCCATTCATGCTCTTGGGGTTGACTGGACCGAATAGATCTATATGGATCAACATGATAAGCATGGTTTTTCCAAATTGTTTTAAGGTTCATTTGATGTTATTTGTTGGTGGAAATCATATAAGAAATAAGCTTTTGGTTAACTTTGCTTGTTTTATGAGAGTTTATCCTTGTTTGCAAGTTTTAACCAAAATACAGGAAAATTAAGACTGAATTGGAGCAAAAGGATATTAGAATGTGAAATAAGAGTTTGTTACGAGGCCATAGGAAAAAATGGGGATCATTTCGGAGTCCGGACAAGGGAAAACAAGGCGAAACAAAATAACGTTGCTGCATAGCCGTATTTCGCGCGCTTTTTTGAGCGAGATGACGATTTTGCCCCCTTATATCTTGTAATTCACTCTAGCTACTTTTCTATATATATGGGATCCTCTCCCATTTCTAGAGAATTTTCATTCCTCATTTCAATTTCAATTCCCAACTCTCCTTTTTTAGGGTTTGTGCTTTAATTCAATTTCAAGACTTGTATTGGATACTTTTAAGAATTAATTGAAGATTTATCCATTTGGATTTAGTAGTATCACTATTTATGGTTTCATTTCTCTTTTCCCTTGTCATTTCTTTTATTATGTCTAGCTAATTTCCTTAGTTAATTTTGAGGATTTGAGAAGATTTAATGATGTCATGATCTTAACATTGTAATTCTAATTATCTTCTCCTATTTGATTATGGTTTTGGCCCTTTATTTCATGTTGGAATTATTGATCATGTTTCTTACTTGCCAAGTGTTTGTGAAAATTCTTAATAGGTTTTTATGAGCATGAAAATCAAAATTGCACAACATGCATGGTTTTGAGACATAGTAGGAGATGAATTCAAGTGTGGAAGCTTTAAATCTTTGTGCTTGTTGGAGTTAATCTATCGTCGTGAATCTTAGTCGAGAGAGTCGTTAGATTAACCTACTTTTGCTAGCATTTGAAAGAGGTTTAGTGAATTGCTTTGTGATTGCTTCTCAATTAAGAGATTAAATATGGTTATGCGAATTAAGAAGTTATTTTCATTGTCATCTAGAATCGAATCAAATCCCTAGAATCAGCGCTTGTCTCTTATTGTTTCTCTTATCATTTCTTTGATCGTATTTGTGTGATTAATTTGCAATTTTTTGTATTCTTAGTTAAATTTCCCTTCTTAGTAATTGAGAAATCCAATTCATGCTCCCCTATAATGCTTGAATAGTAGAAATGTGTTTAAACTTTGTTTTCACCTTATTTTTTATCAATAGTTCTTATGGATACGATACTCGATTGCTACTACTACAATTGCCCATTTGAGTTGCGGTTTAATTGCTATGTAATTTAGTGATCAACTTTTTGGCGCCATTGCCGGGGACTATTTAGATTATATTGTGTTAACATCTTTGACACCAAGATTACTAGTCCAAGCATTGTATTTCTATTTTGCACTATTGTTCTAATCTTCGACTCTTGAGCTCTCTTGTAGGAAGGCAAGTCGAAAAAGGAAAAGGGAGATGATGATGTTTGAGGCTTCAAACCCCATTTTTGAAAGGCAAATTCAAGAGATGTGACATCAAATGGAGGTTAGAGTGATACAAAGGCAAGATGTTGAGCCATAACAATGTGAGGTTACTTACTACACCAATAAATGGAATAATAACTACAATCGTCCAAGCTATCCATCGGAAAATCAAGCCTACAATCTCAACAACCGGAATCATTTGAACTTCTTTTATGCCAACCCAAACAATGTTATCCAACTACCATATTGATTCTCGGTTACCAATGAGGTTATAATGAGCCGAGAAAGAAAATATTAGAAGATATGATGAACTAAATGGTGACGCAACAAAACATTTTCATTGGTCAAATGGAGCAAAATTTATTGACCTTGGAGAACTCCATTTCGGTTATAGCAAAACAAATGACGTTGTGTGAAAGGCAAATAACCCTAATGGCAAATCAAACCGCCGCACAACACAAGTCAATGCAATTTTCGAGCTACAAGAAAGTCAATCCAACGGTCCAATGCAATGCAATCCATTTGGTGAGTGAAGCTTCTTATCAAAACATTTCGAAGGAAAATGTGCAAGTGGAGGATTGGGATGAAGAGTTCGATGTGGAGAAGCCCCCGATTTAAATGGAGAAACTTTAAGAGCCAATTCAAGAACCTCAAATTCCAAAGAAGGTAACTCCTAATAAACTCACTCCTCCAATCAAGGCTTTTATTCCCAAGGCTCCTAACCCTCAAAGGCTAGCAAAAGCAAAAGGTGATGAGAAACTTGTCAAGTGCTTAGACATGTTCGAAAAGGTAAACATAAATAACCCTTTACTTGATGCCCGTATGTGCCAAATTCTTGAAGGATGTCGTCTCTTAAAGAAGAAGCTTAAGAAGCATGAGACAATCAACTTTTCGGAGGAATGTAGTGTCGTTTTGTGAAGGAAGCTTCCCTTAAAGCAAAAAGATCCAGGGAGCTTCATAATTCCATGTGAGATTGGAGGGTATACATTCGAAAGGGTTTTGTGTGATTTGGGAGCAAGTGTGAATTTGATGCCTCTTTCAATTCTCAATCGATTGAGAATATGAATTATCAAGCCAACCTCCATTGCTTTACAATTAGCAGATCGATTCGTGAAGCATCCCAAGGGAGTGGTTGAGGATCTTCTCGCGAAGGTTAGAAAGTTTGTATATCCGGTCGATTTTATTGTGCTTGACATGCCCGAAGATAAGAATATTCCTCATTCTTGGTCGTCCGTTCTTGGCAACCAGTCGTGTTCTAATTGATGTTGAAAATGGAGAGTTGATGTTTAGAGTCAATGATGAGAAGATGATAATTTCCATCTATAATGCAATGAAGAAATCGGGAGAGCTTAATGTTGAAGAATGTAACTTTGTTGATTGCTTTGGAGAATGTGAAGAAAGCTTGCCCGTACAACTTGAAGAACCTTTGAAGCAATTTTTCATGAAGGGCCTTCTATTTAAATCAAAGACTTATTGGGATTTCGACAAACCATTGGAAAGAAGAACCAATGGAGTGGACAAGGCGAATAATGCCCCTATTTTGGCCAATTCTACCTTCAAGTTGGAATGGAGTCCACCTCCCGACCATTCCCAATCTCCTTGAAGACATGAGGTATCGTCGAGCTATAGACGTTAAATAAAACGCTTATTGGGAGGCAACCCCAATATTTTATTTGCTTTTAGTTTGTGTGTTGTGATACACATATCTTGTTTCTTTTTCCCTCCAAACTTATTTTCAAGCTTTACACTCTTAAATAAGTTTGGGGTAGGGGGTGAGATAAAATATGTGTTTCACTTTTATAGCTTTATTTTGTTTGAATTTGTATGTAGTTTTTTTTCGAGTCTTTGTTGTGTAAGCATGCTTAGTTTGAGATTGTTTATGAGGCTTATGATGAAAATGTTGTTTGATTTGAGAAAATTATTGCTTATAGATATTGCATCGATTGTGGATCTTTGATTGGTATTCTCTCATGGTTGATCTTTTTGAGTTTGAATAAAAAAGTAGCCTTTGTGAGGAATTGGGCTTTTTCTAACCTTGTGATGGTTAGATTTCATTCTTGAGTGAGTTTATATTCAATCATTCATGATTTTTCTCTAAAACTTGAGATGGTTTCTTCCTTGAGATTGGATTTTGTGTTTTAAATTTAGAAATAATCTAAGACCATTTTTCTTGAGCTTAAATTTTCCAAACACTCATCCAAATGCACATAAAAATCTCTGTTCGCCCCTTTGAGCCTTTTGCCTTTTCTTAGAATTTGCCTTGGGTGGGGTTATTTTTGTTGAAAGTTTGGTGAAGTTGTTTGGAAGTGGAGTGTGAAAATGTGTTGAACTTAGTTTGTTGGTATAGAATGCTTCTACTTAGCATAAGTGATGTGCACCTCGATCACACGCACGCGGAAGACTCGAACAAGATACGATAGATGGAAATCCCAAAACCTCCGTAACAGTTTCTCACAAGTGAACTAGGCGATTAGATCCCTAGAACCCAACGATAGGACGCTACGGCAACTCGGGGACGATGAATGACACACAACGAGGGATGATTGACTCGTTGATTCGCCGGATAATGAACTCGCCTTGGCAAAACCGAAGGGAATTCGAGAACTCTTCAAGAGAGAACAAAACTCACGAATTATATTATCAAAGTATGAACGTCTATTACATAGCCTCTATATATAGGCGAAAATCAAACCCTATTCTAAGAAGGAAACTACTTAACGGATGGGCTTATAGTAATAACCCACGAACTAATTAATAAAACAAGCCCAAAACGATAATAATAATAAAACTAACACTAATGGACTCAACTAAAACGAAAATAAATAATTAAGTCTTCAAAACAAAACAAGTCTTCAAACTTGAGCCCACTCGCACATGATAAGATTAATGTAGCTCGGACAATTCAACTCGCCAACTTCGATAGGTTTCTTCATCAACTCTTGATTCCAAACTTCTTGAACTAAACCCATCAAGCTCTCCTTAAACTTCTTGGCTCGAGATTTTGTAACTGGTCCAACAGGAACATGCACCGGATCTTGCACCAACGACGATCCTTGGACTCCATCAATAAGCTCGTATAAATAAAAACAAGATTGAGAATTGTTCATCTCAAGTGATAAGCAAAGAAAAAGAAAAAGAATATGGAAAGAGAAAAAAAAAGGAAAAGAAAATGAAGTGATAAAAGTGCATAAGAAAGTAGTGAAGCTTGATTTCGGAAGTTCAACAAATTGGGTTTGGTATTAACTTTATTGATTGAAAACTTTGGAGAAAATTTGGACTTTTGAATGAAATATGGGAGTTTTGGCTGAAGTGTGATTCAATTGGGAAAAGTTGTTTAGTCAGTTAGCCAAAAATATCCTACCTAACCAAAGTGCATTCATTACAACCTAACTAAGTCCTTGTTGATCTTTATTTGAAGCACTCATTTAAGCAATGGAGAGGTAAGACAAGTTGCAAGCTTATGGTAGAATGCATGTTGTGAGTTGAATTGAGTGTGTACACTTCCCATTTCACATTTCTTGAGAATGAGAGCTTATATTGTTAATTTATTCCCTTTTGGTGAGGATGATTGTAATACCTCGATTTTCTAAGTCTAAATTAGTCATCCTAAATGTGATTATGGGTGAAATTTTTTGATAAAAACAATAGAGAATAATTTTCTCATGAAATTACCAAAATGGCCCTGAAGGGCAAAAATGTAATTTTCTTCATTTTGGTTATTCGAAACAAAGTTGAAGTGTTATATGAGTTTAAGTATGAGTTTGAATTTTGGAGATTTTCGAGACAATTAACTTTTCGGTGAATAGTAACTTTGACCGAAATTTCACTATTTATCGACGGACTCCAAATTTCGTCTAATTAGTGACATGGAACCTAGAACTTATTTTGAGACCAATAATACAAGTTTGAGAATTTTCTGAAGTCATTTGAGTCGAGTTTGAATTTATTTTTGAAAGGATACTAATATGAATAGTAAACTTTTACGTTTTCTTCGTTACTCAAAATTTTGACCCGAAAGTTGGATTTTCCGAATCTATGATTTATTTCATGAGTATTGACACGAAGTAGAGTGAATTTGGATTTGAGAAAGTGCCGAGGAGAGATTTATAACTTTTAGAATATTAATGTTTTAAGAGGGATATATTGTACCGAATAAAATCTTTTCTTTCGAGCATTTTAATCTGATAAAAATCAGATTCATCCCCCTCATCACCGACTTATCCCTCCTTCTCTCCTTATGAAATCCCACACTTACTCCCTCAAGTAAGACACACTCTCCCTCATTCTCTCAATCACACACGCAAGTTCCTCTCTCTCCATCTCTCACAATCGACCACCATCATCATCTGTAATACCCCAATAATTTCTACTGTCTTTAAAAATGAAAGTTAATAATAATTATGGCTTTGTACGCCTAAGATCATGAAATTAAATTCTAAAATTTACGGTGAAATCCGTTTCAGAAAATAATTTCCAGAAGTCGGACGAAGGACTACTGTATTAGGGTTTTCGCGTCCGGTAAATTTTTCGTCCGAAAACTCAGAATTAAAATCCGTCAGAATTTACATTCACTCTTTCTTCGATACGAGTTCACTGGAGAAAGTTAGTTTTTATGATTTTTCGGGCGAATTTTAGACTGTCTAATCCCGACTTTTTCTCGGATTTTGAAAAAGGAATTAGGTTTTTCGAGTATGTGATTTATTTCCAATCTGACGGACGAATTAGATTTCGTCGAATTCGAAACTATCTAAAAAAGTATTTCTCGACTTTTTAATCGTCGTTTAAGAGCCGAAAACGAGATATTTCCGTCGAATTTTCACAAACAAACATGCCCCTAACGACTCACTATACTTTATTAGATATTTTTCTTCACTTTATGTATATAACAATGAGTCATCATCTCTCTCTCCTTCCCTCACAAAACCGCCATCTCCAAGCCATCTCTCTCTTTCATTTTCTTCTCCATTTTTTCTCCATTGACGCTCAAGCTTTGCAAGGAATTTCATCCTAGTTCATCCATCATTCATCAATCTTCAATTCCAATCACATAATCATCAAGGTAATCACTTAATTCCTATTTCTATCCAAGTAGAATTTTGATTCTTCAAATTTTGATGTGGACCGATTTTGTGGAGATGGAATTAGGATGTTTAAAGCTTTACTTTTCATGTAATTAGATGTGTAGAAATTGATTTCTATGGATGAATTGAAGAGAAAATCAAGAACCCTAAACCTAAGCTAGGACTGAAATTTGGGGGAAATAAGTAGGATGTTTTAATCCTTAAATTGATTGGATGATTAGGCTTAGGAAGTGTTCAATTGATGATTAATGCAAGAAGAAATGGAATCCTCAAATTAATTGGTGAAGACCGAAATTAGGGTTAGGGTTCGAAGTTGAAATTTCAATTAATGATGTAGTAGTGTTAGTTTATGATTAATACTTGTTGTAGTAAGCTTAGAAATGATATTATGGATTGAATTAATGAAGAAATTACCCCTCCTAATAATCTTGCTAATACCGAAAATTTATAAGGAATTAGGGGTTTTGTGTGGTTTGATTCTATTAAAAATTTAATGATAGATTAAGGTTCTATATGATGTTAGATGATGTCATGAATTGATTTGGAATTTTCTAAAACTAAAATGAAAAATGTAAGAGACGAAGAATTGGAAATAAGTCAAGATTAGATAATGATATAGGTCTATGATGTGAATATAAGTTAATCTCGTTAGTAAATGATCATAATCGGAAAGTTAGAACGAATTCTAATGATGTTGGATTTTTCATAAGAGACGAATAAGTGAATCTAAATACCGATAGAAAAGTTGAATGAGGTTTCTATTTAGATATTAATGATCGTTATTATTAAATGAGCAAGTTTGTAGTTGACGGCTTTTACATCCGAGATATGAAATGATGAGTTATAGTTGTGAACGAGAAGTAGAGACGAGAAGTTTGAATTGTTTTTGGTATAGTAAATGATTAGTTTGAAAAGATGAGATTTTAAAAGTCGTGCTTATAATCGAGAAATGAAAAGGAGTTCATCACATATGATGATACGTGGTGACTGCCTTGAGTCAGTTTTTGCATAAAAATAAAAGTGATTAAGCTTTAATCGAATCTATAAAACCGTACGTCGATTTTATCGAGCTTTAGGGTTTCACTCGGCAGTTTTGCGACCTTCAACGGAAACTGCCATATCTCCTAGCTCGTTTATCTGAATCGAGATCCGCAAATTGGAGAGTAAACTAGACATCCGAAGCTTTCTTTTGGTACAGGGCACGTTCCCTGTTTTCGAAATCCCCTGTTCTGTACAAGCTTACTGATCTGTGAAGGATTGTTTTAAAACTTAGATTATTAAGTTGAATTCTTCTCAACTTGAACTCTTTCAATCTTTTAAGTCATTTCAAGTTATCGACTACCTTTTATCTACTAACCTAAGTGTCAAGTGCAGAACCGAATGAGTGTCAAACGAGATATGTTCGTATCTCATTTCTTATTTAATTAAAAGAGTTTAGTTTAGCGTGCAAAGGCCTTAAAAGCTTAAAAACGTAAAAGAATAAATCGTTTTTGATTTTCGTTTTCATTTATCGTCTTGACGAATTATCAAAGTATGATTATTTACGATGAAGGAGAAAGTCAGCACCAAGGATAGAACGGAAGATCAGAAGACGGAAGCACGTGTCTTAGTTCTGTATTCTATCGAGGTGGGCTTTTATATATGAAACAAAATGAGCAATGCTCGAAAACCTTTCTTTATCGCTTTGATAATCGTGTTTTCAAAGTGATAATCATGGCATGAACTATTTGTTTTATGTGAGTTCTCGTGTACCTTATGAGTTAGCCAAAAGGGGTTAACTAAACGATCGGCTTTGAGTTAGTCAATGGTCAAGATTGAACGTAACATCTATGAAAAATGCTTGTACAAGCTAAGTTATGAAAATGAGAAAGAAAATGTTTAGTAGACACGGGCCTTTAATGAAAAACCCCGATGTGCCCACTAAGTGCTTTTGTACTTAGCCCTGCATATGTTTTCTAAATGTGCAGGTTGAGAGACAGAGCGGCGATGGTTGAGTAAATGTTGTCAATAGGGAAGACTTTAGTATGTAGTTTACAATTCCGCTGCCAAACTCTAGACTCACTTATGTAAATATGAATATCACTTTTGGTTTAAGTTCTGTACTTATAACTTAGAATCTTTTGAGATCTTGTTCGAGTGATCCTTCAAGATCAACTCTTTCTTTTGTTAATGAAGTCTTGTTCATAGAAATTATTCTGTCTTTAATGTTATGTTTATTCATTCATCCCCTTTCTTCCCCGCTTCTTTAATCCAATCTCAGTTGCACCCCGGCTTCTGCCGTCCCTCGGGATTTGGGGCTGTGACATCATCTCTCCTCCATAGCAGCAGCTTCATACCAGCTGTATCAACCTCCAAACAACCATATTTTCTTCAATCAAAGTTTAAGAAGTGAAGCTAGAGTTTCAAGGATTCAAGATTTGATCACTATGTCTTCTTAAATTCAAGTAAGATCAATAATTCTCTTCCTTCTCAACCATGGTAACCGATCACCATCATCTCCATAACTTCCATATTTTCTTTAATCAAGGCTCAAGATAGGATCAAAGAGTTGCGTGGATTCAAAATTTCACCTCTATTCTCTTCAAGTTCGAGTAAGATCAAGAACTTTTCTTTTTCTTTCACCTATCTTGATCTATCAAAGCTATATTTGTATGAATAAGATTTGATCCTTATATCTTTGAGTTTAATTTCTTTATCTTGCATGCCTTCCATGCTTGAAAATAAGAAGAAAAATCCAAGATTCATCAGCCTATGAAAGTTTCGAATTTTAAGGGTAAAAATTAGGATTTTTCATGTCTTGATTTATTTTTTGATTTTGATGATTGAAATAAGTTGTAGGAATATTTCTAAGCTCATTAGAATGATTGATTGAAGAAAATAAACTTATATGCATGGTGATCACAAATTTTCGATGGTTTATGGATTAAATAGGGAATTTGTGTGCTTTGATTTAAATGATGGATTTGATGCTTGATATGATATATCTGATGATATATAAGCATGCTTGAATGATTAAAATGAAGAAATAAACATCATAACATGAAAAAGAAATTTGGAGAAGATGATGAATAGTAAAAATGAGTTTGTGAGATATAAGTCTTATGCTTAAATTGATGATGGATTCTATCAATTTAAGTGTATAGAAACATGATTATATGATTTAATGAAAAGTATGAATTTATTTGGTGAAGATATATCTGTGACCGTGTGTGTGTAAGCATAAAAATATGATTTTGTTGTTTTTATGCATAAATTGATAAATTAGATAAGAAATAATGAATATCAAATTATTTGGAGTAAGAATATGTATTAGAATCAAGAGTTTGATCACGAAAGAGAAAAGGCCCATTTTGATCGAACTAAAACATGAACAAAATAAGAATTTTGATGTTTTCGAGCTTAATAAAAAAAATTAACCAAGAATAATGAAATTAAAATTTTTTTAGGCATTAAGATGCATTAAAAAGAGAGAAATAAAATTCTAAAAAGAAACCCCCAAATTAGTAGAAAGAAATGAGGCATAAAGTATATTTATTTATTGAGGCTAAAAGATGAAATTGATGGAAGAATTGAGCAATTGAATTTTTTATAAGTGCAATAGAACGTTTAATTAATGAATTTGAGTAAGAATTGATATACTTGCCAAAATTTTTGAAAGATATAAGAACATATAATTGGGAACTTTTGTTCTTGATCAAATTTGGATCAATTGATGTTATAAGTGCTCAATTAAAGTGATTTTAAGAATGTTAGCACTTGAAATTATTGAAAAAGATCAAGTTTAAGTAAATTGGAAGAATGCAGAAAATTTAAAGAAGGATTGATGAGATTTTGATGATTAAATGATATAATTGATGTTCCTTAGATGAAATTGAGATCAAAACAAGTATATTAGCCACTTGATCACTAAATTTGGAGTTCGTATGGCAAAGTTATGTGTCACAGCCCCAAATCCCGAGGGACGGCAGAAGCCGGGGTGCGACTGTGGTTGGATTAAAGAAGCGGGGAAGAAGGGGGCTAACTGACTAAACATACATGAAAAAAGGCATCGTTAAAACATAAACAAGACTTAAATATAGAATAAACTAAGTTCATAATTAGAGACTTAACTACAGAGTTGTTCAAAAAAATACATCTCATAAGATATTCAGAGTTTTGCAGCGGAAGGGTTCTAACTAAGCATCCTATCCTTTAACTCAACACCAACCGTCGCCGCTCACCGTCGCTTCAACATGCACATTTAGAAAATAATGCAGGGCTAAGTACGAACGTACTTAGTGGGCACGATGCCGAAATCATAATCATAAATATAGATAAATATGGCATTTCATAAGCGTAGCACATCGGAGTTTTATTGAAAGAATCAGTGTCTACTAAACATTTTCTGACTCTTTTCTCATAAATCACTCGCGCGAGCATTTTCTGACCAATGTTACGTTCAATCTTGACCAATTCTAATTCACCATGGCTGGTACCCCTCAACAGGATATCACATACACCACAGGTTACAAAGTGCACTAACTCTGGAAAGCACTTAGCAGCTAACTCAGAGCCGATCGTTAGTTAATCTAATTAGATTAACTCTAAATCTGGAAAACACGAATGTTGACTCAGATAGGTACAAGAGAACTCACATAAAACATAAAATAGTTCATGCCATAATATCACTTTGAAAACACAGATATCAAAGCAATAAAGAAAGATTTTCCGAGCATTACTCGTTTTATTTGTATATAAAAGCCCACCTTGATTTACAGAACTTAAAGCAAAAGCTTCCAACTTTAGATCTTCCGTCCTTTCTCTACAGTTGGCTTCCTCCTTCATCGTAAAATAAACATACTTAAAAACGGGTCGTAAAAGATAATCGATTAAAGAGAATCGAAATAAGTTTTAGTTGTTTCATTCTTTAGGCATTTGCACGCTTACTAGATTCGTTTTACTTAAACGGGAAACGAGACTCGTAGCAATCTCGTTTAGAACTCGGAAGATCTCATACTCGACTCTCGGGTCAGTAGAGAAGCTAGTCGATATCTTAATACGACTTTAAAGATTATAAGAAACTAAGTTGGAAAGAATCAACTTAGGCGATTTACGTTTTAGTTCATTGAACGATTTAAGGAATTTCTCGTTTATTACTTCTTTAACGAAAGGATAAGAGATAAGATCTCGACTGGTTTTCATCACTTAAGGTCCTGTACTTGACTCTAGGGTCAGCAGGGAAAAATTCGATAGATAAAACGGCTTAAACGATCGAAAGAAACTAAGTTGTGAATTAAACAACTTAGAAAACAAGAAACTGAATTTTCACTGCACAGTCCAGTAACTCTGGAGGCTGTCCAGAGCAGAGGATTTGGAAACAGGGGATGAGCCCTATACTACTGAAAAGATTGGGATGTCTAGTTCGCGCTCCAATTTACGGATCGCAAATCTGATAAACGAGCTAAAAGTTATTACAGTTTCCGGTGAGGGTCGCAAAACTGCCGCGAAAACCCTAATTGCTCGATAGGTTCGACGTATAACGTCTTAGGTTCGTTCTAAGCTCTCGTATTTGATTTCTTTAGAAACTGGGCCCTCAAGGCAGTCATCACGTACTTCTGTACATGACGAACTCCTTCTCGACACTTGCTCAAAAGCACGACGTTCTAAACGTCGGATTTCAACTAACAATTACTAAACCAACAAAAATTCAAAACGCGTTCTAGTTCTCGACTATAACTATAGCCCATATTATATCAACTCGAAAGCTTATGATGTCAACTAGAAAGTTGTTCTAAATTCCATCATAAACAATAATATCAAATTAGAATTCTCATCCGACTTCTCGATTATTAGTTACGACTAAATGTTCGTCTCTTACGTGATTTTCAAAGTTGTCGGATTCTGTTCAAATTTTACGACGTTAAACTACGTCTAACGTGAATCACTTTCATGCATGCAAACATATCATAACATCATTATAATTCAACTTATAAGATGATCTTTGTCTCTTACGTTTCGTTAAACATTTTTAGAAAATTCTCAATTAATTTCTATAATCAACTAACATTATTTGCAACATAATTCAACCAACAATTCATCAATTTAATCAAACATGTGGAAACCCCTAATTACTCTATAAATTTCGGTTTTCATAAAGATGTTAAGGGGGTGATTTTCTTCCCCAATTAACTACATATGTTTAAATTGGAGAAGAAAATCATCCCCTTAACATATGTTTAAAACCAGAAAATTATAGAGTAATTGGGGGTTTATACATGTTTGATATAAGTGATCATTTGTTAGTTGATTTATGTTGCAAATAGTGTTAGTTGATAATAGAAATTAAATGAGATTTTTCTAAAAATGTTTAATGAAACATAAGAGGCAAAGATCACCATATAAACTGAGTTATAATGATGTTAAGATGTGTTTGCATGCTTGAAAACGATTCACGTTAGACCTAGTTTAACGTCGTAAAATTTGAACAAAATCCGACAACGTTGAAAAAAATCGCGTAAGAGACGAATATTGAGTTGTAACTAAAAATCGAGAAGTCGGATGAAAATTCTAAGTTGATATTATTGTTTATAATGAAATTCAGAACATCTTCCTAGTTGACGTCATAAGCTTTCGAATTGATATAATATGAGCTATAGTTGTAATCGGGAACTAGAACGCATTTGAAATGTTTGTTGGTTTAGTACTTGTTAGTTGAAATCTGACGTTAGAACGTCGTGCTTTTGAGCGAGTTTTGAGAAGGAGTTTGTCACGTACAGGAGTACGTGATGACTGCCTTAAGAGTTCAGTTTCTAAAAAAAATGAATACGAGAGCTTAGAACGAACTTAAGACGTTATACGTCGAACCTATCAAACAATAAGGGTTTTCGAGCAGTTTTGCGACCCTTGCCGGAAACTGTAATAACTTCCAGCTCGTTTATCGGATTTGTGATCCGTAAATTGGAGCGCGAACTAGACTTCCTAAGCTTTCTAGTGGTACAGGGATCACCCCCTGTTTCCAAATCCTCTCTTCTGGACAGCCTTCAGAGTTACTGAACTGTGCAGTGAAATTTCAGTTTCTTGTTTTCTAAGTTGTTTAGTTCACAACTTAGTTTCTTTCAATCTTTTAAGCCGTTTTATCTAACGAACATCTTCCTACTGACCCTAGAGTCAAGTACAGGACCTTGAGTGATGAAAACCAGTCGAGATCTTATATCTTATCCTTTCATTCAAGAAGTAATAAACGAGAAATTACATAAAGCGTTTAATGAACTAAAGTAAATCGCCTAAGTTGATTCTTTCCAACTTAGTTCCTTATAATCTTTAAAGTCGTATTAAGACATCGACTACCTTCTCTACTGACCCGAGAGTCGAGTATGAGATCTTCCAAGTTCTACACGAGATTGGTACGAGTCTCGTTTCCCGTTTAAGTAAAACGAATCTAATAAGCGTGCAAATGCCCAAAAGAATAAAACAACTAAAACCTTTCTTCGATTCTTTCTTTGATTATCTTTACGACCAGTTTTTAAGTATGTTTATTTTACGATGAAGGAGGAAGCCAACTGTAAAGAAAGGACGAAAGATCTGAAGTTGGAAGCTTTTGGCTTATAAGTTCTGTAAATCAAGGTGGGCTTTTATCTATATCAAATAAAATGTGGGTTTTTCCACAACTCGAAAGTATTATTTATCGCTTTGATAATTGTGTTTTCAAAGTGATAATTTGGCATAAACTGTTTCAACTATTTTATGTGAGTTCTCTTGTACCTATCTGAGTTAACATTCGTGTTTTCCAGATTTCTGAGTTAACCTTCGGGTTTTCCAGACTTTTAGAGTTAATCTAACTAGGTTAACTAACGATCGGCTCTGAGTTAGCTGCTAAGTGCTTTTCCAGAGTTAGTGCACTTTGTAACCTGTGGTGTATGTGATATCCTGTTGAGGGGTAGCCAGCCACGGTGAATTAGCTTTGATCAAGATTGAACATAACATACTCTAAAATTGCTTGTGCAAACTGCTTTATACAAATCAGTCAGAAAATGTTTAGTAGGCACGGGCCTTTTCGACAAAACCCCGATGCGCTACGGTTATAAAATGCCAGATTACTTATACTTATGATTATGATTTCGGCATCGTGCCCACTAAGTACATTTGTACTTAGCCCTGCATTATTTTCTAAATGTACAGGTTGAAGCGACGGTGAGCGGCGACGGTTGATGTTGAGTTAAAGGATAGGATGCGTAGTTAGAACCTTTCCGCTGCCAATCTCTGTATTTCTTATTGGAGATGTACTTTTGAAACTATACTCAGTAGTCCAAGTCTGTAAAATGTGAACTTAGATTCCTTTTTGTACTTTTGTAGAGTAATCCTTAGGGATTAACTCTTTCTTATTGATATTCAAGTCTTATTCATAGTTTGTCGATGTTTTTCATGTATGTTTAGTCAATTAGCCCCCTTCTTCCCCGCTTCTTTAATCCAACCGCAGTCGCACCCCGGCTTCTGCCGTCCCTCGGGATTTGGGGCTGTGACACATTAACCAACCTCTTATAACAACTATTAATCAATTGCAAATCAATTTCCAACTAACATGCATCAAATCCCTAAATTCAACTCAAACCCTAATTGAAATTTCACAAACACATAGGACTTTTGATTCCTTTTCATTCTAATCACTAATGAAACCTCTATTAAACAAGAATCAATCATCAAATGAAGAAAATTAAAAATCCTACCCATGCCCTAGAATTTTCGGTATTAACAATAGAATTAGGGTTCTTATTTTTGTTCTATTTTTTATCCCTAATTATCCTATCTAATACATCTAATTTCATTATTCCAAGATCAAATCATCCATTCCAATACTCAAATTTTTCGATCAAGAATGAAAAAGAAAAGAGAAGAAATCCAATTGGATAGAGTTATAGAGAAGGGAATTACCTTAAGAATTAATGAAAGATGTATGGAGTTTGAATGGAAGGATTGAGACTTGTGTTCTTCTTAAAGTTCTTGGAGCTTTCATTAATGGAGGTTGATGAAGTGAAGAAGATGATGAAAGGGGAGTGGTGCTGCCGATTGTGAGGGAGAAGTGGGAGGAAAATGGGTTGTTTTAATTGTTAAAATATTTGTTAAGGTGAAAGGTGGAAGATAATGTGTCACTTAATTAGGCATTATCAACATGCATGTCCCCTAATTTAAGGGAGAATGTCGGCTGCCATGCAGATTTTTAGGAGGGATATGTGTTTTTCCGACGCGATCTGACGTACGGAAATCGAACGACGAAAACCATTGCTCGGCACAAAATCGTCGCGATCCGATTTGACCTAAAATTCAAACGTACGAAACTTAATCGGAAAATAAATTTACAAAATTTATTTTGACAAAAACTCGGGACGACACAGTCCGAGTTTCGTCCGGAAAAACATAAAAACGAACTTTCTCGACGTGTTCGTACTGCGATTTCGTAAATGTAAAAATCAGACGGTTTTCCGTTATGAGTTTCCGAATTAAAAACTTTTCGTACGTGCTAACCCTAAATACAGTAGTCATCTAGCTGACTTCTGTAATTTATTTTCAAAAACGGATTCGACCGTTAGTCTTAAAATTCAAAATCGTAAACTTAGGCGTGCAAAGCCATTTATTTAATTAACTTTAAAAATTTTTAGAACGTAAGGAATTTACGGGGCATTGCATCCTACCCCCCTTACGAAAAATTTCGTCCCGAAATTTGCATACCTTCTGCAAAAAGATGAGGATACCGCTCCTTCATCTTCTCCTCGAGTTCCCACGTGGCTTTTTCTTGCCCGTAATGGTTCCATAGCACTTTAACTATTGGTATCGATTTGGTTCTTAATTCTTGAACTTTTCTATCCAAGATCGATATCGGCTTTTCTTCATAGCTTAGGTCAGATTCAAGAACTACGTCTTGCTGACTAATAACGTGCTTAGGATCGTAAACATATTTTCTCAACTGAGAAACGTGAAAAACGTTATGAACGCTTCCTAGACTTGGCGGTAAGGCCAATCTATACGTGACTGGTCCTATTCTCTCGAGGATTTCATAAGGTCCTATAAACCTGGGTCTTAGCTTACCCTTAACTCCGAACCTAAGGATTCCTTTGGTCGGGGATATCTTAAGTAAAACTTTATCTCCTATTTCAAACTCAAGGTTGTTTCGATGATCGTCGGCATAAGACTTCTGTCGGCTCTGGGCCTCTCTCATTCTATCTCAAATCTGTCGAACTATCTCAATCATCTCATTGATCGCATCTGGGCCTAGCTTCTTTCTCTCACCTACGTCGTCCCAATAAAGTGGCGATCTACATTTCCTCCCATACAAAGCCTCAAACGGCGCCATCCCTATCGTGGCCTGATAGCTGTTGTTGTAGGCGAATTCGACTAAGTGTAGAATTTCTTCCCAATTCGCGCTTCGGTCCAAAACCACTGTTCTTAACATATCGACCAAAATCTGAATCGTTCTCTCTGACTGCCCATCTGTCTGTGGGTGAAAAGCTGTATTGAAATTAAGCTCTGTTCCCAACACTTTCTGCATCGTAACCCAAAATCTCGAGGTAAACTTAGCATCTCTGTCTGATATTATGACCTTCAGTATTCCATGCAGACATACAATCTCTCTGACATACAACTGAGCTAGTCTCTCTGATCCATATGTAATCTTAATCGGTAAGAACTGAGCTGACTTCGTAAGTCTATCTATTATCACCCAAATCACTGTGTTTCCTCTTCTCGACTTAGGCAAGCCTGTGACAAAGTCCATAGCTATGCCTTCCCATTTCCAATCTGGGACATCCAACGGTTGTAGCAATCCATACGGTCGTCGGTGTAAAGCCTTAACTTGCTGACATGCTAGGCATCTTTCTACAAATGAGGCAACGTCTCGTTTCATTCCATTCCACCAAAAGTTTCTTCTCAAATCTTGGTACATTTTCGTACTTCCTGGATGTGCTGTGTAAGGCGTATCGTGAGCCTCACTCAAGATTTCATTCTTCAATTCGTTGTCGTTGTCGGGAATACAAATCCTGCCTTCATAAAGTATTGCATTGTCTGGAGATTCAGAATATCCTTCTGGCTTATCTGTTCTTATCCTTACTCGTAACTTTTCCATTGACTCATCTTTTCTTTGAGCACTCATGACCCTTTCTCTCAAATCTGGTGTAGCTTCTAATGCTGCAATTTGACTTGTTATCGTTGCTGGCGTGTCAAGCACTCTGATATCCATCTTCTCGAATTCTCGTACTAAGGTTTCTTCTTCTACAAAAAGGCATCCTAATTTCGTTGGAGCCTTGCGACTCAATGCGTTTGCTACCACATTAGCCTTTCCTGGATGGTAGTTAATTCCACAGTCATAATCTTTGACTAATTCGAGCCATCGTCTTTGTCTCATGTTCAGTTCTTTTTGTTCGAAAAAGTATTTCAGGCTCTTGTGATCAGTGAATATCTCAACTCTTACACCATAGAGATGGTGTCTCCAAATCTTTAACGCATGCACTACGACTGCGAGATCTAAATCGTGGGTTGGGTACTCAACTTCGTGAGGTCGAAGTTGTCGTGAAGCATAAGCTATCACTCGTCCGTCTTGCATCAAGACACAACCTAATCCATTTTTCGATGCGTCAGTATAAACTACATATTCTTTGTTTGTGTCTGGAAGTGCTAGTACTGCCGTTGTGGTTAGCTTTCCCTTAAGAGTTTGGAAACTCTTCTCACACTCATCCGTCCATTTAAACTTGGTATCCTTCCTGAGTAGCTGCGTCATTGGACGAGCGATTGTAGAGAATCCCTCGATAAACCTTCTGTAATAACCAGCTAAACTCAAGAAACTTCTGATCTCATTCTGACTTGTTGGTGCCTTCCAGTTGTGCACTGCTTCTACTTTGGCTGGATCCACCTTGATTCCTTCTGTCGATACTATGTGTCCAAGGAACATTACTTCCTTCAGCCAAAATTCGCATTTACTGAATTTGGCGTAGAGTTTCTCGGCTCTTAGTATTTCCAACACTATCCGTAGATGTTCCTCGTGCTCCGTCTCATTCTTAGAGTAAATGAGGATGTCATCGATGAATACTAGAACAAATTTGTCCAAGTAGGGGTGGAAGACTCTGTTCATAAGGTCCATGAATACGGCTGGAGCGTTGGTCAAACTAAATGGCATTACTAGAAATTCGTAATGGCCATATCGGGTTCTAAAAGCGGTCTTAGGTACATCTTCAGGTTGATCTTGAGCTGATGATACCCTGACCTCAAATCTATCTTGGAGAAGACTCCTGCACCCTTAAGCTGATCGAACAGATCCTCGATCCTTGGCAAAGGATATTTGTTCGTGAGAGTGATCTTGTTCAGTTCTCGGTAATCGATGCACATTCTCATCGATCCGTCCTTTTTCCTAACGAAAAGCACGGGTGCTCCCCAAGGTGAATCGCTTGGCCTGATAAAACCAAGATCTAGTAATTCCTGTAACTGGATTTTGAGCTCTTCCAGTTCCTTCGGTACTATTCTGTAAGGGGCTTTAGACTTAGGAGCTGCTCCTGGTTCTAAATCGATCATGAAGTCCACATGACGATCTGGTGGCAATCCCGGTAGCACTTCCGGAAAAACATCTTCATATTCGTTCACAACTCTTACGTCCTGAATGGTCTTCTCGGCTCCTGGTTCTCCAACTAGGTACACAAGATAGGCTGTAGTACCTTTCTTCTTCATGAGTTTCGTGGCTTGAAGGGCTGATATGATTGGTACGCCTCTACCCATTGAAATTCCGTGGAATTCGGTTGGTTCTTTACCTGGTGGCTGAAAAGAAATTTCTCTCTCGTTGCAGAGAATCGTGGCGTAATTCTCTGACAACCAATCCATTCCTAGGATTATATCTACGTCCCACATTATCATAACATTTAGGTTGTTCGCTATAACCTTATGAGTTCCGATTTCTAGTTCTAGGTTAGAACAAACATGCGTGGAAGTAGTGATCTCTCCTGAAGGTGTGGCTACTCTCATAGATTGTGCAGCTCTTACAGGTCTGATGTCTAAGTTATCGGCACACGAGCCAGCAATGAAAGAATGCGATGCGCTAGTATCAAACAGTATCTTAATGGGGATGTTGTGGAGTTTTCCCATACCTGCTAGATTGCCTTTTCCTTTGCGCTGACTGCCCTGTTTGATAGCGCATGCCCGAGCATTCTGTTGCTGCTGTGCATGTTGTTGAAACTGCTGCTGGTTCATAGGCGGCTGCTGCGGCTGTGCTTGGATGGCTCGGAGGGGTACTGCTTGAAGCGGTTTAGGGCAGTCCTTTTTCATGTGCCCCTTCTGTCCACAGTTGAAACAGTTGGGGGTACCTATTTGGCAGATTCCGGGATGGGCTCGGTTGCACTTCGGGCAGACAGGGATGGTAACCCTTCCTGGGTTATTCGCTCCCTGGTTAAAATTCCTCTGTTGCCCTTGCGGCTGGTTTAGCTGATTATTGCCCTTCCACGGCGAGTTCTGCTTGTTCCCCTGAATGAACAACCCCGATTGGTTGTTTCCCTGCCACGGCCTCTTGCCATTGTTTTTTGTCCTCCCTGGTTGTTGTAACCCTGACTGTAGCCTCCGCTACCTCCTCCGTTCCATTTTCTCTTCCCCTGGTAGTTGCTACTGTTGTTGTTGTAGTAGCCTCGATTCTGACTCTGCGCTGGTGCTGACGCAGTTGGTACAATCTTTTTCTCATCAGGCACAACGGCCTCCATTTCCAGTGCTCTTCCCAGTATGTCTGCATAACCTAGTCCTCCATGACTAGCCAAAGCGATTCCCAATTCATGACGTAAACCTCCCTGAAATTTCTTTGATAGCTTCTTCTCAGTGTCGACCAATGTCGGTGCATACCTCAACAACTCGCAGAACTTGACGTCATATTCCGTCACAGTCAGCTTTCCCTGCTTCAGATTATAAAATTCGGCCTCTTTCTATGTCCTATACGTCTTGGGGACGTACTTGTCAAAGAAAATCTCCTTAAACTCTTCCCACGAAAAACGAGCCAGATGCTCAGCAGGTATCACCTTCTGTCTTGCCTCCCACCAGTAATTTGTCGATCCCGTCAATTGGAATGCGACACACAGCATTCTCTCCTCATCAGTGCATCTGAGGAGTTTGAAAATTTTCTCAGTCGACCTCACCCATAGCTCAGCATCGCTAGGGCTACCAGTTCCATTAAACAGTGGAGGGTTCTTTTTGAGGAAAAGATCCTCAATATCTCTACGGGGCGGTGGTGGAGGTGGTGGTGATGGTGACGGAGGTGGAGATGGGGATGGAGTGATATTCCGCTCATATTCCTGTTCTTGGTTATTTTCTGGCTGACGTCTACCACGTCCTCTCGGCCTTCCAGGTCTTCGACCTCTCCTGTTGTTAACATTTCTCGGCGGCATTTCTTTAGTCTAGGGAAAAATTGAAAATTCTCATTAGTTTCCTTCTGTTAATTACACTTAGCACTTACTAGCTCGTTCTAAACTTAATCAAATTCATAGAACAACATATCGAACATAGCTTCGATAGTATTTCATTAATCTTTTAACTTTCGAGTTAGACTCATTTCCTCGTTACACGAGTTCATTTAACATTCTGATTTTTAATTATTCGATTCATAAGAGATTTTACTTGATTAAAAACCCTCTTTACGGGTCATGTATATATATATACATTCCAAAAAGAATATTACTTTTGCCTCCAACGAGGACTTATACAAAAAGGGTTAGACTACTATTAGTCTAAACTAGGCTGACTGCTTACTATTTACCGGATGCACTACAAGCTGCACTCCGTATCTACTAACGTACTAGAACGGAAACGATTCATAAAATTTTGTATCCGTTAGAGTATTACAAAACTAACTAGTTACTGATCCGACTCTATACAGGACAAAGAGCTATTACTACTACTGATATTTACCCATGTCTATAATGCACTGCCTAACTAAACTGCAGTAGAGTCCAAAAACTACCCCGAAGTCTGCAAAATCCTAACATCCCTTCTCAGGGTCCTCCTCAGGGTCCTCCTCCAGATCCTCCTCCGGGTCCTCTTCCTCGGATTCTGAACCAAAAACCAGCTCGAGTGCCTCGTCCACCCTCAGCATAGAACCGTCGTCAAGTGTAAGCAGGATGGGTGAGGGTGTCTCTGAAATGGTCTCCTCCAAGTCGGAGACCAAGTCGTCCTCTCTGACCTCTCTCGCACGCTTCTTCAGGGGAAGAAGGTGCTCGGGAACTGAACCTAAACCCGACTCGAACTCCTCCCTAGAACGGACCCTGGACGGTCCTGCCTCCATCTGCTCTCAGACTACTCCCCACCTCGCGCAGATCTCCTCGAGTGGCGTAAGTGGAGAGAGCAGCTCTAACATGGCGGCGAGCTCTGCGTCGATCTCTCGGTGGTTTGGCCCCTCTCTGTACAGTCTCGTCTCCAACGGTCCCCTGATACTAACACAAACGTCAGACACAAACGGTGAAGACAACCCCAACAGCGCGGCTGTCTCAGCGTCGTCGACCTCTACAAAACCCGGGCCTGGGATCAACTCCTCAATCTGCTATCCAACCGGTGGTGACTCTGGTGTAACTACCGTCTCCTCGTCTTCCTTTGGTTTCTCTAACTCAGCGTCAGACTCCTCCTCCAGTACACCGTCTGGTGGCAACTCTAACAAAGTTGAGTACTCCGGGTCTAAGTCAAGCTCCTCAAGCTCCGTCTCGGCTGGAAAGTGACTGTAGGGGATGTGTGGCTCTAATGGAAGGGGAATCATAAACCTGCTCTCAAAGAAACGCCTGTGCACACACAGGGCGAATCCGGCGTAGTTGTCGGTCGGCTCCGTGTCGTCGCCGAAAATCCCCAAGAAGTACCATGCCGCACGGTGCGCCCATCCGCGCCACTCATCCGGTAGGTGTACGATCAAGTCTAGTATCGCCTGACTCTCCCTGATCAGGTGTCGCACTGGGTAGTAGGCTGAAGAAAAGTTACTAACAATCTGTCCCACATCCTCCTCTCCATAGTCTACCTCGAACTCGTAGTACTCATCCTGCAACATGTCAACTATGGTGCGCTCGCACGAGGCCAAAGGCTGGCTCTTCCGAGCCGTAACGCGAACCCTAGCCATCCTACAAAAGTTTTAAGGTAACACGGATCAGTAACAGGTAGGGAAAAAAACTAACTTATCTCATCGAAACATAAATTACAAAATGAATATCCCTTATTCAATTGTAACATCATCACTTAAGTCAACCACTTATTAAGACTTTTAGCAATTCAAGAAATTGCACTCAACAACATATATATTTATATTACATTCATTAAATAAAAGATTTTATTTTCATTCTTTTTGTTTCACCATATTATTACTCATTTTAATTCTTCTATTTCTTTTATTTCTTAACCCATTAACTCTTAACGACTTTCACTTATTAAAACAAAGTATATTTACTTCGTTCATGTTACTTATTCAAAAGTAACATCCATTTTCAAAAGAATTTGTCGTTTACGACTCTTGATATTCGTACTAATTGTAGTCGTCGCTCAAGACGAAATATGGAATTTAATTCCATAAAAAGAAAATGAAATATAACTTAAGAATAATTTTCTGGAAAACTAAGTTCCAGTTATCGTCGTTAGAATAGGGCGATCGATGGAAAAAATTAATCAAGCTTCGCGCTCGACTTCTAATAAACTCTACGATTTTTCTTTATAAAGTTTGATCAAGCAAACCCTATTGAAACACGAAACGAGAAGAAAAAGAAATGACGTGTCGCGAACTGACATCATTTACATTACTTACACGTAAGTAATGTTCACTTATTTCACTTAACTTTGATTCCAATTTACTCGATTTTCGTCGTTTCGTTCATATACTTCTTAACTCGAGCCGAAAACTTCTCAAACGTCTACTCGCTCCCTTCGATTACTAACAAGATTTATTGAATCATTTTTATTCATTTTCCCGCAGGATATTCTTAGAAAACAAATTTGACTTTTGCTGAATCTTTATTCATGTCACTAAGCGCACGTGACATTCATCAGAGGAAGTCCTTCCCGCGTTAGGGATCTCCTTTCGAAATCATTTCAAAACAACGTTTCTTAAAACGTCTAAGTTCTCGAAGAACCGGAAAGTTCTTAGGTTCCAAGTCTACGTTCTCATTGAACCGGGAAAAATTCCCTAAAATCCGACTATATTCTTGTATCCGCATAATTTTTCATAAAAAGGAAATCATTGCGCAAATAATTTCACATAAGATAGTACTTGTACTATCGCATAATCATGTAGAGTATAAAAATTATACTTCTGTAAAATTCTCATTTTTTTTTAAAACACAACTCATTCTCGTTCTCAAATTTTTATTGAATACTTGCTCATAAATTTCTTCTTTAAAAGAAATCTCATTATAAAATTCTTTCACTTTTCCTCGTTGAGTCGACGTAGCGGCCGGTTGAGTCTACGTTCTCAATCTTAGCATCATAGTCTAACTCTTATCTCATACTTGGAAAGACGACTCTGATCCAGAGTATACACAAATACCATGTCTCATGACTTGAAAGAAGACTCGATATAGTGTACGAACAAATACTCTATACTATTTCTTGAAGGAAGACTTGTATACGAATACAACTTTAGGATATTACTTAAAGGAATGACTCGTACTAGAAAGAATGACTCACACTAACTCATACTAGAAGATTGACTCAGAAGTAGAGCAGAAAACGAGCACTGCTCTGATACCACTCTGTCACAGCCCCAAATCCCGAGGGACGGCAGAAGCCGGGGTGCGACTGAGGTTGGATTAAAGAAACGGGGAAGAAGGGGGCTAACTGACTAAACATACATGAAAAAAGGCACCGTTAAAACATAAACAAGACTTGAATATAGAAGAAACTAAGTTCATAATTACAGACTTAACTACAGAGTTGTTCAAAAAAATACATCTCATAAGATATTCAGAGTTTTGCAGCGGAAGGGTTCTAACTAAGCATCCTATCCTTTAACTCAACACCAACCGTCGCCGCTCACCGTCGCTTCAACCTGCACATTTAGAAAACAATGCAGGGCTAAGTACGAACGTACTTAGTGGGCACGATGCCGAAATCATAATCATAAATATAGATAAATATGGCATTTCATAAGCGTAGCACATCGGAGTTTTATTGAAAGAATCCGTGTCTACTAAACATTTTCTGACTCTTTTCTCATAAATCACTCGCGCGAGCATTTTCTGACCAATGTTACATTCAATCTTGACCAATTCTAATTCACCGTGGCTGGTACCCCTCAACAGGATATCACATACACCACAGGTTACAAAGTGCACTAACTCTGGAAAGTACTTAGCAGCTAACTCAGAGCCGATTGTTAGTTAATCTAATTAGATTAACTCTAAATTTGGAAAACATGAATGTTGACTCAGATAGGTACAAGAGAACTCACATAAAACATAAAACAGTTCATGCCATAATATCACTTTGAAAACATAGATATCAAAGCAATAAAGAAAGATTTTCCGAGCATTACTCGTTTTATTTGTATATAAAAGCCCACCTTGATTTACAGAACTTAAAGCAAAAGCTTCCAACTTTGGATCTTCCGTCCTTTCTCTACAGTTGGCTTCCTCCTTCATCGTAAAATAAACATACTTAAAAACGGGTCGTAAAAGATAATCGATTAAAGAGAATCGAAATAAGTTTTAGTAGTTTCATTCATTAGGCATTTGCATGCTTACTAGATTCGTTTTACTTAAACGGGAAACGAGACTCGTACCAATCTCGTTTAGAACTCGGAAGATCTCATACTCGACTCTCGGGTCAGTAGAGAAGGTATTCGATATCTTAATACGACTTTAAAGATTATAAGAAACTAAGTTGGAAAGAATCAACTTAGGCGATTTACGTTTTAGTTCATTGAACGATTTAAGGAATTTCTCGTTTATTACTTCTTTAACGAAAGGATAAGAGATAAGATCTCGACTGGTTTTCATCACTTAAGGTCCTGTACTTGACTCTAGGGTAAGCAGGGAAAAATTTGATAGATAAAACGGCTTAAACGATCGAAAGAAACTAAGTTGTGAATTAAACAACTTAGAAAACAAGAAACTCAATTTTCACTGCGCAGTCCAGTAACTCTGGAGGCTGTCCAGAGCAGAGGATTTGGAAACAGGGTATGAGCCCTGTACTACTGGAAAGATTGAGATGTCTAGTTCGCGCTCCAATTTACGGATCGCAAATCTGATAAACGAGCTAAAAGTTATTACAGTTTCCGGTGAGGGTCGCAAAACTGCCGCGAAAACCCTAATTGCTCGATAGGTTCGACGTATAACGTCTTAGGTTCATTCTAAGCTCTCGTATTTGATTTCTTTGGAAACTGGGCCCTCAAGGCAGTCATCACGTACTTCTGTACATGATGAACTCCTTCTCGACACTTGCTCAAAAGCACGACGTTCTAAACGTCGGATTTCAACTAACAATTACTAAACCAACAAAAATTCAAAACGCGTTCTAGTTCTCGAATATAACTATAGCCCATATTATATCAACTCGAAAGCTTATGATGTCAACTAGAAAGTTGTTCTAAATTCCATCATAAAAAATAATATAAAATTAGAATTCTCATCCGACTTCTCGATTATTAGTTACGACTAAATGTTCGTCTCTTACGCGATTTTCAAAGTTGTCGGATTCCGTTCAAATTTTACGACGTTAAACTACGTCTAACGTGAATCACTTTCATGCATGCAAACATTTCATAACATCATTATAATTCAACTTATAAGATGATCTTTGTCTCTTACGTTTCGTTAAACATTTTTAGAAAATTCTCAATTAATTTCTATAATCAACTAACATTATTTGCAACATAATTCAACCAACAATTCATCAATTTAATCAAACATGTGGAAACCCCTAATTACTCTATAAATTTCGGTTTTCATAAAGATGTTAAGGGGGTGATTTTCTTCTCCAATTAACTATATTTATTCATTAACCAACCTCTTATAACAACTATTAATCAATTGCAAATCAATTTCCAACTAACATGCATCAAATCCCTAAATTCAACTCAAACCCTAATTGAAATTTCACAAACACATAGGGCTTTTGATTCCTTTTCATTCTAATCACTAATTAAACCTCTATTAAACAAGAATCAATCATCAAATGAAGAAAATTAAAAATCCTACCCATGCCCTAGAATTTTCGGTATTAACAATGGAATTAGGGTTATTATTTTTGTTCCATTTTAATCCCTAATTATCCTATCTAATACATCTAATTTCATTATTCCAAGATCAAATCATCCATTCCAATACTCAAATTTTTCGATCAAGAATGAAAAAGAAAAGAAAAGAAATCCAATTGGATAGAGTTATAGAGAAGGGAATTACCTTAAGAATTAATGAAAGATGTATGGAGTTTGAATGGAAGGATTGAGACTTGTGTTCTTCTTCAAGTTCTTGGAGCTTTCATTAATGGAGGTTGATGAAGTGAAGAAGATGATGAAAGGGGAGTGGTGCTGCCGATTGTGAGGGAGAAGTGGGAGGAAAATGGGTTGTTTTAATTGTTAAAATATTTGTTCAGGTGAAAGGTGGAAGATAAGGTGTCACTTAATTAGGCATTATCAACATGCATGTCCCCTAATTTAAGGGAGAATGTCGGCTGCCATGCAGATTTTTAGGAGGGATATGTGTTTTTCCGGCGCGATCCGACGTTACGGAAATCGAACGACGAAAAACGTTGCTCGGCACAAAATAGTCGCGATCCGATTTGACCTAAAATTATAACGTACGAAACTTAATCGGAAAATAAATTTACAAAATTTATTTTGACAAAAACTCGGGACGACACAGTCCGAGTTTCGTCTGGAAAAACATAAAAACGAACTTTCTCGGCGTGTTCGTACCGCGATTTCGTGAATGTAAAAATCAGATGGTTTTCCGTTCTGAGTTTACGAATTAAAAACTTTTCGTACGTGCTAACCCTAAATACAGTAGTCATCTAGCTGACTTCTGTAATTTATTTTCAGAAACGGATTCGATCGTTAGTCTTAGAATTCAAAATCGTAAACTTAGGCGTGCAAAGCCATTTATTTAATTAACTTTAAAAAATTTTAGAACGTAAGGAATTTACGGGGCATTACATTATGAAAATATCAAAAAAATTCAAATGAAAAGTTAACTTATGAGAAATTAAGTGTAAATGAATAAGTTGAAGGAGTAAAAGAGCTAAAATAATTAAATGACGAGTATTAGAAATTGAATCGAGCAAAAACGAACCCTTAAGAATGAAAATTAGGTTAAAACCGAAAGGTTAAGGGAAAAATAAAAAGGTTTTCTCGATTCTAAAGTCGAGAATAGAAATTTAACGAAAAATCATTCAATTGAAATTATTATAAGTACAATATAAGAGTTTAAAAATTTTCCGAGCAAGTCGACACGTTTTCTCGAAAGACGTGTTCATACATTGACACGAGAAATTTTGTAAAAGGTTCCGAAATTTTAAATTGAGTTCGTATTTGAATTCCTTTCTAAGAGAAATGAAGTTAACTATATAGAAAACCAAGAACTTATAAAATTTAGATGAAAAGTTGAGCAATATATAATGACAACATAAATTATCTGTAATTGTTTGAGATACAGTGTGATGTCGTGTTATTGGTTGAAAAGTGATTGTATGTGATCGAGAATAAATCTCATAATTGTTTGAAATTATTTGAGATGAGAAATTGAGAAATTGGATTTAGAATAAATAGAAAGTTCTCGATTTTCAATAATTGAACAAGAGTTTGTTTGTTCGGCATATTTACAAATATGGGAATAGACGAGTTTATTAGAACTTGGGTAAAATTTAAGAGTAGAGCGTTTGATAAGACCAATCGAGAAGTTAGAACCCAAGTCAAGTAGAAATCCGTATAACGGGATAAAAAGTCGTTGTTTTCCGAAAAACAGAACTCGTCCTTATAAATATTATTTTTGAAGATACAAGTGGAAACGAGAAGTAAGCAGCAAGGAGAAAAGAATAATCGAGCATGCCACTTTCCAGGTGGGCTTTCTAAACTAATACCAAGTGACGAATGCGCTTATTATATATTACGTGCATTTTTCAAATTAATTGCCTTGCCTAAATGTTTTATTGTTCTGGTATGCAATCATCTTCTTGTTATTATGAGAATGAGTCCTGTAGACATACATGATAAGGTCCTGTTTGATGGGGGACGATGCATGCATTTATTTAAGGTGAATGTGAGCCTTGCTTCGGTTAGGCCGGTCACGGTGTTCGAGAAGGAGGCCTACTTTTTGACACCAAAGAAGATAAGCTATAGATTGATTCATACTTAAGAAATATTGCCACACGCATTATTTTGAGAAAGGAAAGATGTTTATAAGGCTGTCACAAGTTGTTTATTTTCAAATGTTTATACTACTAACACTTGTGATGCAGCAAAAGAGGCAAGTTCAATTTATAGCTCTAACAAGAAAGCTTTCAATTATTTTGGCATGTGTTCATTCGTACTCATGCCCTGCATGTTCTTTTCTAAAACATGCAAGTTAGCTTAGATGATGATGATGGTGCAGTGTGCTTGATAGCGTTCGTTGTTTTGAGTCAAGATTTGTTTAAGCTTGGATTATATGTTTTCATACATATAACTTTTGGACCTAATGTAATTCTCCGCTGCAACACCGATATTATATTGTGTTTTAAATTCTTTCAACTCTGATGTTTAATTAATATGTTTCGTGTTTGACACTTTATTTTGATTTCCTCTCAAATCTTACTTAATAAACTTATTTCATTGAGCTTTTGAGATGGGTAATTGAAAGCAAGTTGATCAATTATTTTCACTTTCAATAAATATTCCCTTATACTCGAGCATGTTCCCTTGTTTATTTTCCATTGTTTCACCATCACTGTCCAATGGTTTCTAATCGTTTCATATATTAAAAATCGGGCTGTAACATAATGGTATCAAAGCAGCTTGTCTGCTCTAAGCTTAAACTTCATTGAGAGTCAAAGTCTAGATTTAATTTCCTAGGCTCATTTGAGTTAACAACAAGTCAAGCACCTCATCTCATCCGTTAACTAGGTATGAATTTTTCAAGAACTTTCTGAGTTTTCAATTGATTTAAAGTTAATTCAATTATTACTATTTGCGCTTATCTAGAAGTAATGAGCTTGATAAGTTGCTTAAATAACTAGGATGCTTTTGAAATTCTCTCCCTATATCATGTTTTAGTGTTGAAATTCGAAAGGACAAATTGATTGTACAATTAATTTCATGATGTGAAAACCCAATGCCCTGAGCATTAAACTCACTACTGGGAGACAAAAGCAAGATAGATGATGAAGGAAGCAAAGTAAGTATATAAGAGTACGAGCATAAGAGGAAGAATTATCACGAGACGCTAGTAGAATTCGTAGCACGTTATCACAAGTTCGAGCGATAGTGAAGTACCTCAACGTCAGTGCTTTTCATAGGATGGTACTTCGCATCTACATTTTTCTTTACGAAAAGTGGCACGAGTAAGCAACTTCCCTGTCACAGCCCCAAATCCCGAGGGACGGCCAAGCCGGGGTGCGACTAGGGGTTGGACTAAAGAGGGGGGGAAGAAAGGGGAATTACTAGATAATGAATAAATTATAACAGAAACTACTATGAACAAATTCTTATTAGACAAAAGAGAGTCAATCTCGAAAGATCGCTCAACAAAGTTGTGATCAGAGAAGACTAGGTTTAAACTATGAACAACTTAAACCGAAAAGATTACACAACAAAAAGTGTATTAGTTTGCAGCGGAAAAACGTAGAATGATATCACATATCAAATGTGAAATCTAGGCTCAACTGAACTTTACTTCCTTAAGTACGACCTTTACTCAACCTCCTCCGCGTTCGTCACTCAACCTGCACATTAAAAAACAAACATGCAGGGCTAAGTACATAAAGCACTTAGTGGGCACATTGTCGAAAACATATCATACTTAGTATAGATTAATCAAGCATCTTTTCATAAACACTCGTAAGACTTATACTGCTGTACACTTAATTCTGGATAACACACTGTAGGTTAACTAAGAATCCGATTGTCTGGATAGCACTCTGTGGGCTAACTCAGAATCTGTCCCTCTGGATAGCACTCTGTGGGCTATCTCAGAATCTGATCGTTTAGTTGGAATCTCTGGATAGCACTCTGTGGGCAAACTCAGAATCTAATACTCTGGATAGCACTCTATGGGCTAACTCAAAGAGGCACAAGAGAATTCACATATAACAATTCATCATGCACTGATAGTTACTTTAATACATACTTATTAAAGCAGTAAGTAAACACTTTCGAGCAACGCTCGTTTTATTTTGATAGAAAAGCCCACCTCAATCGTTTACAGAACAAACTTTAACCTTCTGCCTTCCGTCCTGTCTTCTAATCTCGACGTCCTCATTCTTTGAACGCAAATAATCACACTTTAGTATTTGGTCGAGACAATAAAGGAAAAGAAATCGAATTCGTTTTAGATTTTTAGGCCTTTGCACTTTACTACTTTCTTTTGATTAACGAATAAACGAGACTCGATCAATTCTCGTTTAAAAACTGACTTGGCTCATTACTCGACACTTAGGTCAGTAGATAAATGGAATTCGATAACTCATAACGACTTAGAAGTTCACAAGGAACGAAGTTAAAAAGGATTCAACTTAAGAAATTATTTTTTTTTTTTGGAAACTTCCTGCACAAGGCAGTGGTTCTGGAGTTCGCTCAGAACAGAGCTCTTTAAAAAAGGGGATGAAATTTATACCAAAGGAAAGCCACGGGTGTCTAGTTTACTCTCCAATTTACGGATCTCAATTTCGTTAAGCGAGCTAAAAGTTATGACTGTTTCCGTGCAAGATCGCAAAACAGTCCGCACGAAACCCTAATGCTCGATAAAACTCGACGCACGATTCCCTAGGTTCGATCAATACTATTCCACTTTTATTTTCACGAAATTTCCACCTCAATGCAGTCTACATGCATGTCCCTTAATCGGGCACACAATTACGTCTTTTGATTAAACAAACGACGAGCATAACCTCGTCATTTTCAATTAACCAATTACTAAACCAATTCAAATTCAATTTCTATTTCATTCAACAACTTCTCGATTATTAACTAAGACTCAAATCACCTCGTATCTCGGATGGAAATGTCGTCAACTACAATATCGTTCCATTCTCAATAACAATCATTAATATCAAATTGGTTTTCCTTATTCGACTTTACTATCGACGTTTAATCTCGTTTCTTCGTCTCTTATCAAAATTCGAATCTTTTTAGAATTCGTTCAAATTTTCCGGTTACGATCATTAACTATCAAGATTATCATATATTCGAATCATAGACCTAAATCATTAGTCATTCTCAACTTATCGATGATTCTTCGTCTCTTAGCAAAAATCCAACGTTCTCCAATTTCTTTCAAATTTTACAACAACGATCATCATCTATCTAGCATCACTAATATGTAAACCATATTCTCAAAACATTAACGAGTCTTGACTTATCGATAGATTTCCGTCTCTTACGGTTTTCATTTTATTTTTAGAAAAATTCCAAATAATTATATCATCATCCTCAAACATCCTACATACCATTTCTATTAACAAATCATGCAAACTATAACATCTTCTTCATCAAATCATCCATTCTTCATCTCTTACATTTCTGCTTTTATTTTTAGAAAATTCTAATTTAATTCATGTAGTCATCTAACATCATATAGAACACTAATCCATCAAACAATCATCAAGAAAATCGAGCTACGTCAAACCCCTAAATCTCACAAAAATTTTGGTAATCATATACATAGGGGGGGGGGGATGATTCTTTCGATTTCAATCCATAAAACCTAATTTTAAACATACTATATCATGTTTTAAACAAGGTTCATCATGCTTCTTCATCTTCATTTTTTTTGAAAAAAATAAGTTGATGGAAATTGATTTTTGTTCGGTTCATAACGTAGACGAAGTTCCTACCTTGTCGATTATGAGTTCGGAAATGAAATCAATCGGTAGATGGATGACTTGTTGCTCTTGAGAAAGCTTGGAGGATGAACTTTAATGGAAGAAAATGAGAGAGAATGGGGAGAGAATGAGAGAGAGATGGCGGTAATGTGTGTGGGAGAAGAGAGGATGACTAAGCCTTTTTACTATTCCATAAAGTGATAAAATATCTCCCAAGGATGACTCACTAGTGTAGGTGGCGGTTTGGAGGTGTTTTAATTGCCGGAACTATCCCATTTTCGGGTCTAAAACGATGTTATAAAAGTCTAGAAATAATTTCTTAGGTGGTTACGTATTCTACGCAATCTAATTCGACCGTTAGATTAGAAATAAATCACATATTCGGAAAGCATATTTCGTTTTTTAAAAATCCTATAAAAAGTCGGGACATCACAGTCCAAATTTTGTCCGGAAAAATAATAAAAATGGATTTTTACTAACTTACTCGTCTCGCAAAAAGAGTGAATGTGAAATCAGACAGTTTCTCGATTTGAGTTTTCGGGCGAAAATTTTACCGGGCGCGAAAACCCTAATACAGTAGTCGTTCAACCGACTTCTAGAATTTATTTTCAGAAACGGATTTCACCGTTAGTCTTAGAATTGAAAACCCTTAACTTAGGCGTGCAAAGCCTTAATTAGTTAGAAAATTTTTATTTCTCGTCGGAAGAAAATATTTGGGGTATTACATTCTAACCCTCTAACGAAAAAATTTCGTCCCGAAATTTGCTTACCTCCTTCGTAAAAGTTCCCACGTAGCTTCCTCTTGCCCGTGGTACTTCCAGAACACTTTACTAATCGTATTGACTTACTTCTTAACTCTCGCACTTTTCGATCCACGATCGATTGCGGTCTTTCTTCATAACTTACAACTTAATCAAGAACAACGTCTTGCTGATGAATCACGCGTTTAGAATCGAACACGTACTTTCTCAAATGAGATACGCAAACATAATAACCATTTCATAGACTTGGCGACACGGCCAATCTATACATCCTTGGAATCTATCTTTTCCAAAATCTACTAATCATTTAAAGCTTCGTCTAAGCTTGAACGCGAAGAAATAATCACAATAACCCTTAGCAGGAAAATCATGAGGAAAATCTTGTCCTCATTCTCTAAATTTAAGTCAGAATGACATACATTGCTTAAGACTTTCGTTACTTCTAGACTTCCTTCTCTTTGGTTCGAATCTTGACGAAAGAATTGATCTATCACTTCACCTAGCGAATCTAGCTCTAGATTTTTCTCTTTCATACAAGGCCTCGTAAGGTATAATACTTATCATAGCCTGATAACTATTAGAATTTGATCTAACACTATCGTCCTTAACATTTCTTCTAATACTTGAATCGTTCTCTTGGATTCACTAAAAATTCTCTCTCGTAAGTCTGGTGTAGCTACTAGTGCTACTTATTTGGTTTAGTTAGTATCTCAGGTGTATCGAGCACTTCTATATCCATTATTTTCAATTTTCTGAACAAGTGTTTCTTCTTCGATTAAGAGACACCCTACTTTAGTTGGAGTCTTGCGACTCAATGCATCTGCTACGATGTTTAGCTTTTCCTGGATGGTAATTGATACCACAATCATAATCCTTCCATCCCATGGGTTATATCCATATCAAACATTTTCATTAACTCTTTACTTTAAGCGTTCACTTACTTTACTAAACTTCTTTTTTTTTCCACTTAAAAAGTTCACAAAACTGAAACAGGTAATAACTCCGATACTAGTTCTATAAACCTTTTAACTTCCCAAGTTAAACAAGTTCCTTGTTAAACAAGTTGAACTAACACGATTAGAAGAAATTTTCACGAAGTCAGAGCCCACTTACGGGGTCATATATACATATACGTCGAACGAGTACTGTTTTGCCTCCAACGAGGACTTATACAAAATTAGACTACTACTAGTCTGAGTTAGGCCAATTACTTGCCTAGTGACCCTTGCCCTTGTCATGTGCTTCTGGCCCATTCACAAATGTCCATGCATTCTGCTCTTGTTGCTGTTGTGACTGTTGTTGTTGCGGATGTGGCTGAGCTTGATTAGCTCTCAAGGGTTGGGGCTGACCATACTGATTCGATCCTACTGGTTGCAATGGTTTCGGACAATTTCTTCTCGTGTGTCCCTTCTGACCACAGTTATAACAACTGTCAATGTTTGCTAAACAATTACCAAAGTGCATTCTGTTACACTTAGGGCAGATAGAAACAGTGATTCTTCCTTGGTTATTGTCTGCCTGTTGTCCCTGCCACTGTCCTTGTTGGTTATTTTCCCTCCATTGTCCTGATTGATTATTCTGATTCGGCTGTTGAAAGCCATGCTGATTTCCATCCTGATTTCCTCCTTCCCATTTCCTTTTTCCTTTTAAGGCGTTGTTATTGTTGTTGGAATGGTCTTGAGTTGGAGCCTGGGTTGGTGCTGGTACATGTGCTACAATCTTTTGTTCATCCGGCACAACTGCCTCCATGTCTAAGGCTCGTCCTAGTATGTCTGTATAACTCAGTCCTCCATGGCTGGCTAATGTCATTCCTAGTTCGTGTCTAAGTCCCCCACGGAACTTCTTTGCTATCTTCTCGTCGGTATCTACCTGCTTGGGTGCATACCTTGACAATTCACAAAAGGTTGCATCGTATTCAGTCACTGTCATCTTCCCATGTTTCAAATTGTAGAACTTTGCTTCCTTCTTTACTCTATAGGTTTTTGGGATGCATTTGTCGTAAAATGCTTCCTTAAACTCATCCTGTCACAGTCCCAAATCTCGAGGGACGGTACAAGCCGGGGTGCGACTGGGGTTGGATTAAAGAAGCGGGGAAGAAGGGGGCTAACTGACTAAACATACATGAAAAGACGTCATTAAACCATGAACAAGACTTTAATATAGATAAGAAAGAGTTAATCCCTAAGGTTTACACGACAAAAGTACAAAAGAAGCTAAGTTCATAATTACAGACTTAGACTACTGAGAATTGTTCAAAGGTGTGTTTGAAAAGATTTAGAGTTCTGCAGCGGAAGAGTTCTAACTAAAGCATCCTATCTTTCAACTCAACATCAACCGTCGCCGCTCACCGTCGCTTCAACCTGTACATTTAGAAAACAATGCAGGGCTAAGTACAAACGTACTTAGTGGGCACGATGCCGAAATCATAATCATAAGTATAAATAATCTGGCATTTTATAACCGTAGCGCATCGGGGTTTTGTTGAAAAGGCCCGTGCCTACTAAACATTTTCTGACTGATTTGTATAAAGCAGCTTGCGCAAGCATTTTTAGAGTATGTTATGTTCAATCTTGACCCAAACTAATTCACCGTGGCTGGTACCCCTCAACAGGATATCACATACACCACAGGTTACAAAGTGCACTAACTCTGGAAAGCACTTAGCAGCTAACTTAGAGCCGATCGTTAGTTAATCTAGTTAGATTAACTCTAAAAGTCTGGAAAACCCGAAGGTTAACTCAGAAATCTGGAAAACACGAATGTTAACTCAGATAGGTACAAGAGAACTCACATAAAAATAGTTGAAACAGTTAATGCCAAGATTATCACGTTGAAAACACAATTATCAAAGCGATAAATAATACTTTCGAGTTGTGGAAAAACCCACATTTTATTTGATATACATAAAAGCCCACCTTGTAAATACAGAACTTAAAGCAAAACTTCCAACTTTGGATCTTCCATCCTTTCTCTACAGTTGGCTTCCTCCTTCATCGTAAAATGAACATACTTTAAAAACGGGTTGTAAAGGATAATCGATTAAAGATTTAGTTATTTTATTCTTTTGGGCATTTGCACGCTTACTAGATTCATTTTACTTAAACGGGAAACGAGACTCGTATCAATCTCGTTAGAACTTGGAAGATCTCATACTCGACTCTCGGGTCAGTAGAGATGGTAGTCGATATCCTAGTACGACTTTAAAGATTAAGAGAAGCTAAGTTGGAAGGAATCAACTTAGGCGATTTACTTTAATTCTTTGAACGATTTAAGGAATTTCTCGTTTATTACTTCTTTAAAGAAAAGATAAGATATAAGGTCTCGACTGGTCTCCATCACTAGAGGTCTTGTACTTGACTTTAGGGTCAGTAGGTAGATGTTCGATAGATAAAAACGGTTTAAACGATTGAAAGAAGCTAAGTTGTGAACTAAACAACTTAGAAAACAAGAAACTGAAAATTCACTGTACAGTCCAGTAACTCTGGAGGCTGTCCAGAACAAAGGACTTGGAAACAGGGGGTGAGCTCTGTACCACTAGAAAGCTTAGGAAGTCTAGTTTCTGCTCCAATTTACGGATCACGAATCCGATAAACGAGCTGGAAGTAATTACAGTTTCCGGCAAGGGTCGCAAAACTGCCGCGAAAAACCCTAATTGTTTGATAAGTTTGCCGTATAACGTTTTAGGCTCGTTTTAAATTCTCGTATTCAACTTTTTTTAGAAACTGGACTCTAAAGTAGTCATCACGTACCTCCGTACGTGACATACTCTTTTTCAACTTACTCAAAAGCACGACGTTCTAACGTCGGATTTCAACTAACAAGTACTATACCAACAAAGAAATTCCAAACGCGTACTACTTCTCGATTACAACTATAACCCATATTAAATCAACTCGGATGCTTATAATGTCAACTGGAAAGATGTTCTCAATTTCATTATAAACAATAATATCAAGTTAGAATTTTTATCCGACTTCCCGATTATTAGTTACAACTAGATATTCGTTTCTTACGCGATTTTCAAAAGTCGTCGGTTTTCGTTCAAATTTTACGAAGCTAAACTATATCTAACTTGAATCATTTTCATGCATGCAAACACATCTTAACATCTTTATAACTCAGTTTATAAGGTAATTTTAGTCTCTTAAATTTCATTAAACATTTTTTTGAAAAATTCCAATTAACTTCTATAATCAACTAATATGATTTGTATTATAATTCCATTAACAATCCATCATTTATATCAAGCATGTATAAACTCCTAATTATTCTATAAATTTCTGGTTTTAAGCATATGTTAAAGGATTGATTTTCTACTCCAATTAACAACATATATTCACTAATCAACCTATTATAACAACTATTAATCAATTGCAATTCCAAAAAAACAACTAACATGTAAAAACCCCTAATTTATAATTCAAACCCTAATTGAATTTCATAATAACATAGGGCTTTCAATCCCTTTTCATTCCATACACTAATTAAACATCTATTAAACATGAATCCATGATTAAAAGAAGAAAAACAAAAATCCTACAATTTCCCAAAAAAATTCTGCATTCACACAATAATTAGAGTTCTTGTTTTTGTTCCATTTTAATCCATAATTATCATATCTAACATATCTAATTACATTGTTCTAAGATCAAATTATCTATCCCCATACCTTAAAAATTCGAACATGATGGAAAAGAAAAGAAAAGAAATCTAAATGGATAGAAATGGAGAGGAGATCATTACCTAGAGAATTAACAAAGGACTTAAGAGGTTGAATGGATGGATTGATAACTTGTGTGAGTTCTTCAAGCTTTGAAGATGTCTTCAATGGTGAAGAACAAGATGAAGATGGAGAGAGAGTGGTATGTGTGTGTGTGCTGCCGTGAGATAGAGAGAGATGAGAGAAAAAAAATTGTTTTGTCTTAGTTTTTTTTTTTGCTATAATGATTAATGGTTGAAAATGTGTAAAGTATAGTTTAGGTGTGAACATTTAGTTAAGTCAACACATGCATGTTGACACCTAATTAAAGTGAGGTGGCGGCTGTCCATGCAGAAATTTGGAGGGTTACGGGTGTTTCCGGCGCGATCCGACGTTATGGAAAAACGAACGACGAAGACGTTGTTCGGTACAAAACCGTCGCGATTCGATTTGACTTGAAAATTCTAATGTATGAACTTAATTAGAAAATAAATTTATAAAATTTATTTTGACAAAAACTCGGGACGACAAGTCTGAGTTTCGTCCGGAAAAACGTAAAAACAAACTTTCTCGTCGTGTTCGTATTGCAATTTTGTAAACGTAAAATTAAACGGTTTTCCGTTCTTAGTTTACAAACTAAGAATTTTTTTTGTATGCTCTAACCCTAAATACAGTAGCCGTCTAGCAGACTTCTGTAATTTATTTTTAATAACGGATTCGACCGTTAGTCTTAGAATTCAAAAATTATAAACTTAGGCGTGCAAAGCCATTTATTTAATTAACTTTAAACTTTTTAGAACGTATGGAATTTACGGGGCATTACATCCTACCCCCCTTACGAAAAATTTCGTCCCGAAATTTGCTTATCCTCTATAACTGCTTGAAGTACTTCTTACTCGACATGATTTTCTCTTGCCTGTGATGATCTTATAATGCTATTACTATTCGTCTGGACTTGCTTTTTTAATTTTTGCTCCTTTCGATCTAAGATCGCTTTCGATCTTTTCTAATAAATTTAGTCGATTTCAAGAACGACGTCTTGCTGATAGAACTTCGTGTATAAAAACGAACATACGTTACTTTCTCGAAATGAGATATACTTAAAATAAGTATTTCATAAATTTGGCGATAAAGCCATAACTATTCATATTGGAACTATCTTTCCCAAGTTACTTACTAATTATATAGATCTTTGTCAAAGTCTGAACTTGTCACGAAACTAACGTTTCTAATTAAAGGAGAAAACTTAAGGAGCTTTTATTTTCCTTCTCGTTTATTAAATTCGAATTGTTGTATATACTTAGGACTTTTTTCTTCTTTAAAACTTGTTTTCTTCTGACTCGAATCTATCGAATGATCCCGATCATTTTATTGACCGCATTTGGTCCTAAATTTTTGCTTTCACCTACCTTATAGCAATAAGGCAGCTATGTAAGTCTTTTCCTTCTACAAGGTCTCGTAAGTTGTAATTCCTATCGTAGCTTAATAGTTATTGTTATAACAATTCGCTTGTTGGCTATGTGTTCTTCAATTCGCTCTTCGGCTAATATTATTGTTCTTAGCATATCAACGAGTACTTGAATCGTTTTCTCGGACTGTCCATTCAACTGGAGGTGAAAAGCGGTACTAAAGTTAGGTTTGCTATCTGACTTTTTTGCCTTGTAACCTACAACCATCTCGTCGTCATCGGAATTACTAAGTCCACTCTTAAATTTCTATCACAAACTCATTGCTTCAGAGTCGCTGTCTGGTTTTATCCATTCTTATTCTTAGTCGAGGCTTATCCATTGACTCGTCCTTTCTCTTGATACTTATAACCTTTCTCGTAATTTGATATAGCTACTTGTGCCGCTATTCGCCCTGCGATCGATGCTGATGCATCATGCATTTTTCTATATCTATCTTCTCGAATCCTTGTATAAGCGTTTCTTTTCCGACGAAAAGATACCTAAACTTAGTTGGAGTCTTACGACTCAGCGTGTCTATTCTTATTCTTAACTTTACCTAGATGGTAATTATTTTCACAAACGTAATATTTTACTAGTTCGAGCTATCTCCTTTGTCTTATGTTAATTCCTTTGCTCGAATACACGCTCCAAATTCTTATGATCTGTGAAGATCTCATCCCTTGCACCATATAGATGGTGTGTCCGAATTTTCAATGCCAGCTCTACGGCTGCAAGTTCTAAGTCGTAGGTTGGATATTCAATTTCCTGGGATTAACGTGTCGTGAATCGTAAGCTATCACTTTCTCATTTTGCATTTATATCATATTGTCTCATTCTTTGTAGCGTTAACATCCATCTCGTATTCCTTATCGTTTTTGGGAGGGCTAAATCTAGGGTAATGATCAACTTTTCCTAGAACGTCTGCGTTCCTATTCCACAATTGTCTGTACATTTATTCTTTTCTTCTATGTAGTTGTGTCATAAGTCTTAGTAATTATAATAAAAAAAAAATCTTAATGGAAACTTCTATTATAACTGTCTAACTTGGGAAATTTCTTATTTCATTCAGACTGGTAGGCGATTTATCATTTGAGTACTGCTTCTACCTTGGCATGAATCTGTCTTAACATCTTCTGTCGACACTATATGTCCAAAAATTATTTCTTCTTCACTCGAACTTGCTCTTCTGAACTTGACATCTAGTTTCTCGACTCTAAGTATTTCTAGTATTATTCGTATGTGTTCTTTGTGTTCATCCTCATTCTTAGGGTAACTGAAATTGTCGTTGATAAATACTAAAATGAATTCTTTTCTAAGTTTAGGTGGAAAAATTCTATTCATGTGGTTCATGAATACTACGGAGCACTAGCCAATTAAGTGGCATAACTAAACATTCGTGATGACCATATCTGGCTTGAAAGATAATTTTTTTGGTATATCTCCAGTTTACTCTTTTAACTAGTGATGCTTAGACCTTAAGTCTATCCTTACAATTGTACTTGTTCCCTTTTAAGTTTATCAGGGGTCTTCTATTCTCGTTAAAGGATACTTACTCTTAAGGGTTATCTCTATTTAACTTTTGACAGCCTATATACCTTCTTGCAGAATCATCTTTCTTTGATGATGAACATCTAAAATATTTTCCATGGTGAAAACATTTGTCTAAAGAAATCGTCATCTAACAACTCTTGCAGTTGGATCTTAAGCTCCTCTAACTCCTTTGATACCATTCTACATAAAACCTTTAATTTGGGAGCTACTTGTAGTTCTAAGTCGATCGTGAAACCTACGCGTCAATCTGGTGATAAATCAGATAATATTTCATATAATTATGTAGGTTCTCTATTTGGGATTTTTTTTTTAAAAGAGATTTTTCTCTCATTGTTGAGAATCGTGGTAATTCTCAAACAACTAGTCTTTTCCTAAATTTATATATATAGTGTAATGCCCCGTAAAATCCTTGTGTACTAATATTTAAAGTTAACCAAATAGATGGCTTTGCACGCCTAAGTTTACAATTTCTTAATTCTAAAGCTAACGGTCGAACCCGTTAATAAAAATAAATTACAGAAGTCGGCTAGACGACTATCGTATTAGGGGTTAGCACGTACGAAAAGTTAGTTTGTAATTTCGGAAAGGAAAATTTGTCTAATTTTTACGTTTACAAAATCGCAAATACGAACACGTCGAGAAAATTTGTTTTTACGTTTTCCGGACGGAACTCGGATTTGTCGTCCCGAGTTTTTGTCAAAATAAATTTTATAAATTTATTTTCTAATTAAGTTGTACGTTAGAATTTGTCAGTGAAATCGAATCGCGACGATCTTTGCACCGAACAACATTTTTCGTCGTTCGTTTTTCCGTAACGTCGGATCACGCCGGAAAAACCCGTAAAACTTTCAAAATTTCTGCATGCATGCCGCCACCTCACCCCTTCTAGTGGAAGACATGCATGCTTGTCATCACTTAATTTAATGACACCTAAGTCTACCTATATGCATGGTCAACATTAGTCATCCCACTTTGAACAAAACTTTTTCATCTCTCTCTCTCTCCACTCTCTCTCTCGGCCACTCTCTCTCTCTCTCCCTCAACTTCATCTTCTTCATCACTTCAATCCTCCATTGAAGAACACTCTTAAGAGCTTGAAGAACTCACACAAACCATCCATCCATCCATTCAATTCCATACCTTCCTTCATTAAAACTTAAGGTATTTTCATCCTCTACAATCCTATCCATTTAGTTTCTTTTTCTTTTCTTCTTCTTCTTGTTCGATTTTTTTTAGAAGTTGGAATGGAAGAATTGATCTTGAAATAGTGTAATTAGATATGCTAGGTATGATATTTATGGATTGAAAATGATCAAAAATATGAAACCTAACTTTTGTATGAATGCAGAATTTTTTTTGGGAAGTTGTAGGTTTTTAGTTTTTCTTCTTTTGTTTGTAAATTCATGCTTAGTAGAGGTTTAATTAGTGTATGAGATGAAAAGGGATTGAAAGCCCTATGTTGTTATGAAATTTAATTAGGGTTTGAAGTATGAAATTAGGGGTTTTTGGGATGTTAAGTGATAATAGAATTGCAATTGTTTAATTGGTGATATAAGAGTATGTTTAGTAAATAAATATTGTTAATTTGAAAAGAAAATCATCCCCTTAAAGTATGTATGAAATCAGAAAATTTATAAGATAATTAGGAGTTTATGCATGTTAGATATAAATGATGATTTGTTAGTGGAATATTGTTACAAATCATGTTAATCGATAATAGGAATTAATTGGTAATTTTCTAAAAATATTTAATGGAATGTAAGAGACAAAGATCACTATATAAACTGAGTTATAAAGATATTAAGACATGTTAGCATGCATGAAAACGATTCCTATTAGACGTAGATTAACGTCGTAAAATTTGAACGAAAACCGACGACGCGTAAGAGACGAATATCTAGTTGTAACTAATAAACGGGAAGTCGGATGAAAATTTTAACTTGATATTATTGTTTATAATGGAATTTGGAACCTCTTTCTAGTTGACATCGTAAGCATCCGAGTTCTTATAATATGGGTTAAAGTGATAATCGAGAATTAGAACATGTTTGAAATTTCTTTGTTGGTATAGTACATGATAGTTGAAATCCGACGTTAGAACGTCGTGCCTTTGAGCAAGTTGAGAAGGAGTTTGTCACGTACGGAGGTACATGATGACTGCCTTGAGAGTTCAGTTTCTAAAAAGTTGAATACGAGGATTTAAAACGAACCTAAAACGTTATACGGCGAACTTATTAATAAGCTAGGGTTTCACGGCAGTTTTGCGACCCCTGCCGGAAACTGTAATAACTTCCGGCTCGTTTATCGAATTTGTGATCCGTAAATTGGAGCAGAAACTAGACTTCCTAAGCTTTCTAGTGGTATAGGGCTCACCCCCTATTTCCAAGTCCTCTGTTCTGGACAGCCTCCAGAGTTACTGGACTGTGCAGTAGAAATTTCAGTTTCTTGTTTTCTAAGTTGTTTAGTTCACAACTTAGTTTCTTTTGATCGTTTAAGCCGTCTTATCTAACGGATACCTTCTATCTGACCCTAGAGTCAAGGATCAGACCTTTAATGATGAAAACCAGTCGAGATCGTATCTTATATCTTATCTTTTCTTTAAAGAAGTAATGAACGAGAAATATTCATAAGTCGTAAAGTGAGCTTTAAATGAAAATCGCCTAAGTTGGTTCTTTCCAACTTAGTTTCTTATAATCTTTTAAGTCGTTTTAAGACATCGAATACCTTATCTACTGACCCGAGAGTCGAGTATGGAATCTTCCGAGTTCCAAACAAGATTAGTACGAGTCTCGTTTCCCGTTTTAGTAAAACGAATCTAGTAAGCGTGCAAATGCCAAAAGAATAAAATAACTAAATCTCTCTCTTCGATTCTCTTTCTTCGAGTATCTTTTACGAACCGCTTTTAAGTATGTTCTTTGTACGATGAAGGAAGAAGCCAACTGTAAGGAAAGGACGAAAGATCCGAAGTTGGACGCTTTTACGTATAAGTTCTGTATTTACAAGGTGGGCTTTTATCTATATCAAATAAAATGTGGATTTTTCCACAACTCGAAAGTATTATTTATTGCTTTGATATCTGTGTTTTCAAAGTGATAATATGGCATAAACTGTTTCAACTATTTTATGTGAGTTCTCTTGTACCTATTTCTTCTTCAGTTTTCACTTGGTTATACACATACTTATCATAATATGCCACCTTAAAATCATTCCAAGTGGTTAGAGCCGCTTGCTCTACCGGCATAATTCTCTGTCTAGTCTTCCACCAATATTTAGCTGGTCGTGATAGCTGATACCCAGCACATGCTAGGCGCTCTTCATCACTAAGTCTAATTGGTTCAAAGATTCTCTCTATAGTATGTATCCATTGCTCGGCCTCACTCGGATTACCAGATCCATCGAAATATGGTGGTTTGCTTCCGAAGAATAAATCCTCAATGCTATGATGTTGAGGAGATAGGGGAAGTGAAAAGGTTTTTGGGTGTTTTTGTCTTTCCTCTCTTATACGTTGTTCTTGACCTCTATCAGACTCTCTAGGACTATCAGGTCCTCTTCGATCGTTAACAGCTCTCAGCGACATTTTTAAGACTGTAAGATACAAAATTTTTCTTATTAGCACTTGTTTCTAAGCCTTCATTTTCTCACTAACCCTTTTCTTTCCCCACTTAATACTTTCACATAAACAAGAATAACAAATTAACTTTGACTCTATTTCTCTCAACTTTTAACCTTCAATGTTATATTAAACTCTCGTTACACGAGTTTTGTTTAATATTCTGGTTTAGTTATACGATTCATATGAAACTTCTTGTGACTAAAACCCTCTAATGGGTCATGTATATTATATATATATACATCAAAAAATTATGTTAGTTTTGCTTTTAACAAGGACTTATACAAAATTAGACTACAACGAGTCTAAACTAGACTAACTGCCTATGTGTACAGAATGCACTAACATATTGCATTACCGTACTACTAAAAGTACTAGAACAGAAACAATTCATAAAATATTTGTATCCGTTGGAGTACTACAAAACTATCTAGTTACTGATCCGACTATGTACAACTAAAGGCTACTATGCTACTATGCGTCTCTGACGCCTAGCTTAACAAACTACGGTCGAGTCACTAATGCCCACCATGGCTTAACCCTCCTCGGGGTTCTTATCCGGATTCTCATCCGAATCCTCATCAGTGTCCTCTTCCGAATCCTCATCCGGGTCCTCATCGTCTGACTCTGAACCGAAAGCAAACTGGAGTGCCTCGTCAACCCTCAAAGTAGTGCCATCCACAAGTGTAAGTGATGGTGGTGCAGGCACATCTGAAACTGTCATCTCTGAATCTGAAACCGGGTAGTCCCAGCAGGTCACTGATGCCCGCTTCTTCAGAGGCAGCAAGTGGTCGGGAAGTGAACAGGACTCATACTCCTCTCTGGAATGGATCCTGGACGGTCCTGCCTCAAACTCAGCCCGAACTCTGGCCAACTCCGCACAAATCTCATCAAGGGGTCTGTAAGATGATGGAAACTGTAATAGGGCGGCCGTGTCTAAATACTCTGGTCCTGACTGAAATGGTCCCTGAACTCTCATAGAAGGCTCATGCTGGAAAGGAGCGGGTAACCCTAGGCCATCCGCTGTCTCTGTAACTAACTCTCTTGTGTCCACACTCGGTACCATCATTGAAGGAATCTCCAACTGTGCGATCATCTCTGGACCTATCTCACCATGCTCTGACTCTGAATCTGCCGGAAAGTGAGTATAGGGAGGATGCGCCTGAACAGGATATGCTGTTATGTGTCTGCTCTCGAAGAAACGCTTGTGTACCTCCAAGGCGAATCCATTGTAATTACCTGTCGGCTCTATATCGTCTTCAAACATTCCAAGGTAGTACCACGCCGTGTCGTATGCCCAACCACGCCATTCCTCTGGTAGACGACTAACCAAGTCAAGTATAGCCTGACTCTCTGGGATAGTATGCCTGACTGGATAATAAACTGACGAGAAGTAACTAATCCTCTGTCCTACGTCGTGTCTCGAGTCTGCCTCAAAATCTCTATACCTATCTAATAATTGATCTGCCCAAGTACGCTGTGGCGGGGACTGATTCTCTGAAGCCGTGTCACTACTGGAAGTCATCCTACAAAGTGTTTTAAGAAACACGGATCAGTAACGGTAAGATGGTACCTTATCTTACGGAAAATCTTAAATTACAAAACGAATACTCCTTATTCAATTGTAATATTGCCACACTTAATCTGACAACTTATCATAGACATCTAGCAAATTTTTCAGAAAATTGCTCTCGTACTCACAATATATAGAAACAAAATTTCAAGGTTTTATTCTCATTTCTTATCTCATTCTTTTAATTTCTTACTTTAATTCCTTATTTTCTTTCATTAATCCTTTATCTCTTTCTCAAGGAAAAATAATTTCTTATCGATTCTTTAAAACAAAGCACGTATACTTTGTTCATGTTACTTATGCGAAAGCAACATTCATTTACAAAAGACTTTGTCGTTTACTAATCATAATACTCATACGTGTCGTATTCTTTGTTCAAGGACAAAGTATAAAAATATAAATTCCCAACGGAGAAATGGAATATATCCTAAGAATAACTTTTTAGAACAAGTTCTATTTGTCAATGCTAAAATCGAGCGGTTGTTAGAAATTTAATCAAGCTTCGCGTTTGACTCCTAATAGTAAAACAATTCTCTTCGCAAAGTTCGAACGAGGCGAACACTACAAAAAGAAACGAAAAGAAAAGGAACGACGTCGTTATAAGATACTTATACGTAAGTAATATTCGTCTCTTTAAATCACTTATATCATACTAAAAAGGTTTTACTAGCAGGGCATAAGACCCATATTACTGAGTTTCTTATTATGTGGGTTGATCAGGTCCACATAACAGTCCCTCAATCACATGGAACTTCTGTCTCGCTCTATTGATTACTTCATACAGATTTTACTTTTCTAAATCGAGCAGCAATTTCTCGAATTGCACACACAACTACCTTTTAAAAGAAATCTTTGGAAATTCTCCAATTTAGCTCGGAATACTTAATCTTCTAGAGGAAAATACCATTTTAAGCTATTCGAATACTTGGACGGCTCCTAATAAGTAAAACAAAGCCATCTCCAAGGGACTTTGTTCATGCCCTTACAACTAAGGTAACATTCGGCTCTTCCGTTTATTTCAATTTATCCTTCTTGTTTTAACCTTTTCTCGAATAATTTGGAGTCACATTTTTCTCACACGTCTATATGTTTCTTTCGTTCCTTTCGTACATATTTACTTTATTTTAACATTATTTATTTCATTTCCCTCGAAGGAAATTCTTATCGGGTTGTAAAACAAAGATCGACTTTGCCGAGTCTTTATTCATGTCACTAAGCGCACGTGACATTCATCAGAGGAAGTCCTTCTCGCGTTAGGGATCTCCTTTCGAAATCATTTGAAATAACGTTTCTTAAAAACGTCTAAGTTTTCGAAGAACCGGAAAGTTCTTAGGTTTCAAGTCTACATTCTCATTGAACCGGGAAAATTCCTTAAAATCCTTCTAAATTCTTGTGCATCAAAAATATTTTCAAACAAAAGAAATTATTTCACAAATAATTTCACATAACATAGCACTAGTGCTATCACATAATCACATAAGATAGTACTTGTACTATCACTCAATCTCATAAAGTATAAAAATTTTACTTCCATAAAATTCTTAATTTCGGAACACAACTCATTCTCATTCTTAATCTCATTTGCATACTTGTTCATAGAATTTCTTGTTAAAAGAAATAATATTATTAAAATTCTTTCCTTTTCCTTGTTGAGTCGACGTAGCGGGCGGTTGAGTTGACTTCTACGTTCTCAATCTTAGCATCATAGTCTAACTCTTATCTTATTCTTGAAAGATGACTCTAATCCAGAGTATACACAAATACCGTGTCTTACGACTTGAAAGGAGACTCGATATAGAGTACAAATGAATAGTCCATATTATTACTCGAAGGAAGACTTGTATATATATATATATCACTCTTGTGATATTACTAGAAGGAATGACTCATACTAAGAAAGAATGACTCACACTAACTCATACTAGAAGATTGACTCAGAAGCAGAGCAGAAAACAAACACTGCTCTGATACCACTCTGTCACAGCCCCAAATCCCGAGGGACGGCACAAGCCGGGGTGCGACTGGGGTTGGATTAAAGAAGAGGGGAAGAAGGGGGCTAACTGACTAAACATACATGAAAAGACATCATTAAACCATGAACAAGACTTTAATATAGATAAGAAAGAGTTAATCCCTAAGGATTACTCGACAAAAGTACAAAAGAAGCTAAGTTCATAATTACAGACTTAGACTACTGAGAATTGTTCAAAGGTGTGTTTGAAAAGATTTAGAGTTCTGCAGCGGAAGAGTTCTAACTAAATAATCTGGCATTTTATAACCGTAGCGCATCGGGGTTTTGTTGAAAAGGCCCGTGCCTACTAAACATTTTCTGACTGATTTGTATAAAGCAGCTTGCGCAAGCATTTTTAGAGTATGTTATGTTCAATCTTGACCCAAACTAATTCACCGTGGCTGGTACCCCTCAACAGGATATCACATACACCACAGGTTACAAAGTGCACTAACTCTGGAAAGCACTTAGCAGCTAACTCAGAGCCGATCGTTAGTTAATCTAGTTAGATTAACTCTAAAAGTCTGGAAAACCCGAAGGTTAACTCAGAAATCTGGAAAACACGAATGTTAACTCAGATAGGTACAAGAGAACTCACATAAAAATAGTTGAAACGGTTAATGCCAAGATTATCATGTTGAAAACACAATTATCAAAGCGATAAATAATATTTTCGAGTTGTGGAAAAACCCACATTTTATTTGATATACATAAAAGCCCACCTTGTAAATACAGAACTTAAAGCAAAACTTCCAACTTTGGATCTTCCGTCCTTTCTCTACAGTTGGCTTCCTCCTTCATCGTAAAATGAACATACTTTAAAAACAGGTTGTAAAGGATAATCGATTAAAGATTTAGTTATTTTATTCTTTTGGGCATTTGCACGCTTACTAGATTCGTTTTACTTAAACGGGAAACGAGACTCGTATCAATCTCGTTAGAACTTGGAAGATCTCATACTCGACTCTCGGGTCAGTAGAGATGGTAGTCGATATCCTAGTACGACTTTAAAGATTAAGAGAAGCTAAGTTGGAAGGAATCAACTTAGGCGATTTACTTTAATTCTTTGAACGATTTAAGGAATTTCTCGTTTATTACTTCTTTAAAGAAAAGATAAGATATAAGGTCTCGACTGGTCTCCATCACTAGAGGTCTTGTACTTGACTTTAGGGTCAGTAGGTAGATGTTCGATAGATAAAAACGGTTTAAACGATTGAAACAAGCTAAGTTGTGAACTAAACAACTTAGAAAACAAGAAACTGAAAATTCACTGTACAGTCCAGTAACTCTGGAGGCTGTCCAGAACAGAGGACTTGGAAACAGGGGGTGAGCCCTGTACCACTAGAAAGCTTAGGAAGTCTAGTTTCTGCTCCAATTTACGGATCACGAATCCGATAAACGAGCTGGAAGTTATTACAGTTTCCGGCAAGGGTCGCAAAACTGCCGCAAAAAACCCTAATTGTTTGATAAGTTTGCCGTATAACGTTTTAGGCTCGTTTTAAATTCTCGTATTCAACTTTTTTTAGAAACTGGACTCTAAAGCAGTCATCACGTACCTCCGTACATGACAAACTCTTTTTCAACTTACTCAAAAGCACGACGTTCTAACGTCGGATTTCAACTAACAAGTACTATACCAACAAAGAAATTCCAAACGCGTACTACTTCTCGATTACAACTATAACCCATATTATATCAACTCGGATGCTTATAATGTCAACTGGAAAGATGTTCTAAATTTCATTATAAACAATAATATCAAGTTAGAATTTTTATCCGACTTCCCGATTATTAGTTACAACTAGATATTCGTTTCTTACGCGATTTTCAAAAGTCGTCGGTTTTCGTTCAAATTTTACGACGCTAAACTATATCTAACTTGAATCATTTTCATGCATGCAAACACATCTTAACATCTTTATAACTCAGTTTATAAGGTAATTTTAGTCTCTTACATTTCATTAAACATTTTTTTGAAAAATTCCAATTAACTTCTATAATCAACTAATATGATTTGTATTATAATTCCATTAACAATTCATCATTTATATCAAACATGTATAAACTCCTAATTATTCTATAAATTTCTGGTTTTAAGCATATGTTAAAGGATTGATTTTCTACTCCAATTAACAACATATATTCACTAATCAACCTATTATAACAACTATTAATCAATTGCAATTCCAAAAAAACAACTAACATGTAAAAACCCCTAATTTATAATTCAAACTCTAATTGAATTTCATAATAACATAGGGCTTTCAATCCCTTTTCATTCCATACACTAATTAAATATCTATTAAACATGAATCCATGATCAAAAGAAGAAAAACAAAAATCCTACAATTTCCCAAAAAAATTCTGCATTCACACAATAATTAGAGTTCTTGTTTTTGTTCCATTTTAATCCATAATTATCATATCTAACATATCTACTTACATTGTTCTAAGATCAAATCATCTATCCCCATACCTTAAAAATTCGAACATGATGGAAAAGAAAAGAAAAGAAATCTAAATGGATAGAAATGGAGAGGAGATCATTACCTAGAGAATTAACAAAGGACTTAAGAGGTTGAATGGATGGATTGATAACTTGTGTGAGTTCTTCAAGCTTTGAAGATGTCTTCAATGGTGAAGAACAAGATGAAGATGGAGAGAGAGTGGTATGTGTGTGTGTGCTGCCGTGAGATAGAGAGAGATGAGGGAAAAAAAATTGTTTTGTCTTAGTTTTTTTTTGCTATAATGATTAATGGTTGAAAATGTGTAAAGTATAGTTTAGGTGTGAACATTTAGTTAAGTCAACACATGCATGTTGACACCTAATTAAGGTGAGGTGGCGGCTGTCCATGCAGAAATTTGGAGGGTTACGGGTGTTTCCGGCGCGATCCGACGTTATGGAAAAATGAACGACGAAGACGTTGTTCGGTACAAAAACCGTCGCGATTCGATTTGACTTGAAAATTCTAATGTATGAACTTAATTAGAAAATAAATTTATAAAATTTATTTTGACAAAAACTCGGGACGACAAGTCCGAGTTTCGTCCGGAAAAACGTAAAAACAAACTTTCTCGGCGTGTTCGTATTGCAATTTTGTAAACGTAAAATTAAACGGTTTTCCGTTCTTAGTTTACAAACTAAGAATTTTTTTTGTATGCTCTAACCCTAAATACAGTAGCCGTCTAGCAGACTTCTGTAATTTATTTTTAATAACGGATTCGACCGTTAGTCTTAGAATTCAAAAATTATAAACTTAGGCGTGCAAAGCCATTTATTTAATTAACTTTAAACTTTTTAGAACGTATGGAATTTACGGGGCATTACATATCCCAAGTAAACTGAGCCAGATGCTCTGTCGGAATAACCTTCTGTCTAGTTTCCCACCAGAAATCAGCTGGTCCGGTGAGTTGAAACGCAACACACCAGAGAAGCTCCTCATCAGTACATCTGAGAAGTTTAAAAATTCTTTCTGTAGCTCTTACCCAAAGCTCAGCATCGCTCGGGTTTCCTGATCCATTAAAGACAAGTGGATTTCTTTTGAGAAACAGATCCTTTATGTCACAACATAGTGGTGGTGGAGGTGGAGGGGTTTCCTGACGTCCTTGATCTTCCTCCCTCTCATGTTGTCTATGACCTCTTCCCGGTCCTCTAGGCCTACCGAGTCCTCTTCTTCTATCATTCGCTACTCTTGGCGGCATTTTGAAACTAAAGAAATCAAGAATTCTCATCAATTCCGTGCTTTAAGCACTCATCCATTCAATAAGGAATTTACTTATCTTAATCATCTAGCAATTTCTCAAATTGCAACCCAAATCTTAACGGTTCTTAGCTTACCTTAACCATCTCATCTTACTTTAATCATCTTAACTTAGACTTCTTAGTTTTTCTTTTTGAAGAAAACTTTTAATTGGTTCTTAATCATTAAAACAAAGTAATGACTCTACTTTGTTCACGTTACTTATACGAAAGTAACATTCGTCTCTTATTCGCTTTGATTCCCTTTATTCTGTTCTTCCCGTTCGGATCATCTCTTGGATATCTTTGAACCATCATTCTTAGAACGTCTATGTTCTCAAAGAATCGGGAAGGCCTTAGAGTTCGTCTAAATTCTCATGCCCACAAAACATTTTAAATAAAGAAATTATAACTCACATAATTTCACATACTATAGCATTCATGCTTTCACATAGTTCATTTAATATCACAAAGTATAGCTTTTATACTTTGATCACATTCATACTTGCATACTTTATTCATATCATACTTGCATACTTTATTCACAAATTCTTGCATACTTTCATCAAAATTTCTTCTTAAAAGAAATCATACTTCTGAAATTTTTTCCTTACTTTTCTTCTTTGGTTGAGTCGACGTAGCGGGAGGTTGAATTGTCGTCTACACTCTTAAACTTAGTGTTACGATTAAACTTTACTTGAAAGAAGACTCGGGTGTAGAGTATATACAAATACTCTATCTTACTACTAGAAAGAAACTTGTATGCAGAGCAGAAACGATTGCTTTGTGGTATTACTAGAAAAATAACTTGCGACTAGAGCAGAACCGAATGCTCTGATACCACTCTGTCACAGCCCCAAATCCCGAGGGACGGCCAAGCCGGGGTGCGACTAGGGGTTGGACTAAAGAGGCGGGGAAGAAAAGGGAATTACTGGATAATGAATAAATTATAATAGAAACTACTATGAACAAATTCTTATTAGACAAAAGAGATTCAATCTTGAAAGATCGCTCGAAAAAGTTGTGATCAGAGAAGACTAGGTTTAAAGTATGAACAACTTAAACCGAAAAGATTACACAACAAAAAGTGTACTAGTTTGCAGCGGAAAAACGTAGAATGATATCACATATCAAATGTGAAATTGAGGCTCAACTGAACTTTACTTCCTTAAGTACGACCTTTACTCAACCTCCTCCGCCTTCGTCACTCAACCTGCACATTTAAAAAACAAACATGCAGGGCTAAGTACATAAAGCACTTAGTGGGCACATTGCCGATAACAAATCATACTTAGTATAGATTAATCAAGCATCTTTTCATAAACACTCGTAAGACTTATACTGCTGTACACTTAATTTTGGATAACACACTGTAGGTTAACTCAGAATCCGATCGTCTGGATAGCACTCTGTGGGCTAACTCAGAATCTGTCCCTCTGGATAGCACTCTGTGGGCTATCTCAGAATCTGATCGTTTAGTTGGAATCTCTGGATAGCACTCTGTGGGCTAACTCAGAATCCAATACTCTGGATAGCACTCTGTGGGCTAACTCAGAGAGGCACAAGAGAATTCACATATAACAATTCATCATGCACTGATAGTTACTTTAATACATACTTATTAAAGCAGTAAGTAAACACTTTCGAGCAACGCTCGTTTTATTTTGATAGAAAAGCCCACCTCAATCGTTTACAGAACAAACTTTAACCTTCTGCCTTCCGTCCTGTCTTCTAATCTCGACGTCCTCATTCTTTGAACGCAAATAATCACACTTTAGTATTTGGTCGAGACAATAAAGGAAAAGAAATCGAATTCGTTTTAGATTTTTAGGCCTTTGCACTTTACTACTTTCTTTTGATTAACGAATAAACGAGACTCGATCAATTCTCGTTTAAAAACTGACTTGGCTCATTACTCGACACTTAGGTCAGTAGATAAATGGAATTCGATAACTCATAACGACTTAGAAGTTCACAAGGAACGAAGTTAAAAAGGATTCAACTTAAGAAATTATTTTTTTTTTTTGGAAACTTCCTGCACAAGGCAGTGGTTCTGGAGTTCGCTCAGAACAGAGCTCTTTAAAAAAGGGGATGAAATTTATACCAAAGGAAAGCCACGGGTGTCTAGTTTACTCTCCAATTTACGGATCTCAATTTCGTTAAGCGAGCTAAAAGTTATGACTGTTTCCGTGCAAGATCGCAAAACAGTCCGCACGAAACCCTAATGCTCGATAAAACTCGACGCACGATTCCCTAGGTTCGATCAATACTATTCCACTTTTATTTTCACGAAATTTCCACCTCAATGCAGTCTACATGCATGTCCCTTAATCGGGCACACAATTACGTCTTTTGATTAAACAAACGACGAGCATAACCTCGTCATTTTCAATTAACCAATTACTAAACCAATTCAAATTCAATTTCTATTTCATTCAACAACTTCTCGATTATTAACTAAGACTCAAATCACCTCATATCTCGGATGGAAATATCGTCAACTACAACATCGTTCATTTCTCAATAACAATCATCAATATCAAATTGTTTTTCCTTATTCGACTTTACTATCGACGTTTAATCTCGTTTCTTCGTCTCTTATCAAAATTCAAATCTTTTTAGAATTCGTTCAAATTTTCCAGTTACGATCATTAATTATCAAGATTATCATATATTCGAATCATAGACCTAAATCATTAGTCATTCTCGACTTGTCGATGATTCTTCGTCTCTTAGCGAAAATCCGACGTTCACCAATTTCGTTCAAATTTTACAACAACGATCATCATCTATCTAGCATCACTAATATGTAAACCATATTCTCAAAACATTAACGAGTCTTGACTTATCGATGGATTTCCGTATCTTACGGTTTTCATTTTATTTTTAGAAAAATTCCAAATAATTATATCATCATCCTCAAACATCCTACATACCATTTCTATTAACAAATCATGCAAACTATAACATCTTCTTCATCAAATCATCCATTCTTCATCTCTTACATTTCTACTTTTATTTTTAGAAAATTCTAATTTAATTCATGTAGTCATCTAACATCATATAGAACACTAATCCATCAAACAATCATCAAGAAAATCGAGCTACATCAAACCCCTAAATCTCACAAAAATTTTGGTAATCACATACTTAAGGGAGAGGGGGGGATGATTCCTTCGATTTCAATCCATAAAACCTAATTCTAAACATACTATATCATGTTTTAAACAAAAGGTTCATCATGCTTCTTCATCTTCATTTTTTTCGAAAAAAATAAGTTGATGAAAATTGATTTTTGTTCGGTTCATAACGTAGACGAAGTTCCTACCTTGACGATTATGAGTTCGGAAATGAAATCAATCGGTAGATGGATGACTTGTTGCTCTTGAGAAAGCTTGGAGGATGAACTTTAATGGAAGAAAATGAGAGAGAATGGGGAGAGAATGAGAGAGAGATGGCGGTAATGTGTGTGGGAGAAGAGAGGATGACTAAGCCTTTTTACTATTCCATAAAGTGATAAAATATCTCCCAAGGATGACTCACTAGTGTAGGTGGCGGTTTGGAGGTGTTTTAATTGCCGGAAATATCCCGTTTTCGGGTCTAAAATGATGTTATAAAAGTCGAGAAATAATTTCTTAGGTGGTTACGTATTCGACGAAATCTAATTCGACCGTTAGATTAGAAATAAATCACATACTCGGAAAGCATATTTCGTTTTTTCAAAATCCTATAAAAAGTCGGGACATCACAGTCCAAAATTTGTCCGGAAAAATAATAAAAACGGATTTCTACTAACTTACTCGTCTCGCAAAAAGAGTGAATGTGAAATCAGACGGTTTCTCGATTTGTGTTTTTGGGCGAAAATTTTATCGGACTCGAAAACCCTAATACAGTAGTCATTCAACCAACTTCTGAAATTTATTTTCAGAAACGGATTTCACCGTTAGTCTTAGAATTGAAAACCCTTAACTTTGGCGTGCAAAGCCTTAATTAATTAGAAAATTTTTATTTCTCGTCGGAAGAAAATATCTGGGGTATTATATTCCCATTGTCGACTTATATCGGATGTCAATACCTTAGAGTCCACCTGGTCAGCAACTGCAACAGGTTTATCACCACGATCTCGAGCCAGTTCACCAGACGGGATGCTTTGTCCCCTGGACTATTCAACCCTCCACCTCGATTTAAGTCGAGTAAACTCAGTTCTGAGCCTCATTTTCAGGACAACCCCATTCTGTTTCTTATCTCTTCTTTGTCTCGCCCCGTGTCAAGGGCTAAGCTTTCAGTTTAACAAGTGATCGGGAGTTATTATTTTGATCAGTTCCTTTTCTCCGGACTTCTCCGTCTCAGTTAAATCTGTAGCTATGCAGCCCGACAATTCGTACAATCCTTTCTGAGTCTTGCTTTCTTCGTACGATAAGTAAAAAGCATTCATGCATTATATCAGCACCTACTCTCAGTGAGAGTCATAGCCAAGCCTTCTAGGCCGACTTGCACCAAGAATAGCGACGATGACAAGCCCTTCGAGCACTCCTCTGCGGAAGCAAAGATAGGCACAGGCCTCCTCCAGCTCATTTCGAGCAACTGTTTTATTTCCAATTTCCAGCCTTCAAAGACACTGCTTAGAGGCCGAGTTAGGAGTAAGAGTTAAAATTCAATCAAGACATCGATGTATCCACGTACCTTTGACGCAACGATAACAGCGACGAGATCCCTTTGTGGAATGACGAGAATTTGAAGACATCGGAGTAGCTTATGAAGACAAGCAGTACAGCAACAAGAGTTTACCATGGACAGTCCAGGTAGTTTTTCTTAGACATCTCAAGGAGATGCCAGCTGCCGTCAAAGGAAAAGAGGATGAGAACCCAGAAGAGGATGAGAACCTAGAAGAGGATCCTGAAGAGGAGCCAAGAGAAGATGATGAGGATGAGAACTCAATTGAGGATGACGTTTAGGGTTCAGTTTAGAAAGCTGCGGAAAATCGAGTAATCTGTATTTTATGTGTAAGTGTTGATCTCTTCTTATTCAATATTCGAGATGAATATTGTGAGACTTGACGACAAGTATAGTAATTGAGCCAGACATGAAGCAGTAGCTCATGTGTTGTGCATCTTGAGAAAATTAGAACATCCAGTTGATGTTAGGATTAACCCTTGTTGTTTTGGTATAAGTCCTCAGAATAGGCCATTATTCGATGATAGGAGAAAAGAGGTCGTTGGACCATTAAAATCAGTCTTGTGCTCCACGCTTAAGTTTGATTACCTAAGTTATTCATTGTGTCCTTAAGTAGAATATTCGAGGGTAATGTTGAGACGAAGTTTAAGTTGATAATCGACTCTAGTAATCCGAGTTATTAATCACATTCTTGAGTACAAGATCTAAGAATATGTTAAGGAAGAGTTTGAGCTATTACTCAAATTTATTGTGATTAAATGTTTAAATTTTAGTTATTAAATATATATATGAGAATTGTTGTTTATGCCAAAGTTAGAGTTAATGATTGTGAGCAAATGCTTAAGTTATGATTGAGTAAGCATGTGAGTGAGTAAATGTTTTAAATGATTGAGTTGAAATTTTTTAGTGTAATTTCCTGAGTACTTGTTTTGATTGAGTAAGTAATTGCTTCTGATTGTCCCGGTAATGAGTATCTGGTGTATTGGGGAAGGGGGGAAGAATACACTAGTAGCAATTTTCGATAGCTAAAATTTTTTCACTGAGTTATACTGCTCAGGTCAGTTGGCTCGACAACTGGAAAAGTCAATTGGAGCTACTCTACAACTGAGTTGCTCAGTTGGAGCTGATCACACAATTGGCAACATAGCTGGCTACTATGCCTGAAGTTCAGCTGTAAGCACCAACTGAGGTTTTTTTAATCAGTTTTGCATTGCGGAAGATGGTGGCGTTTGAACTCGTTACAAAAACTGAAACCTTTGTGAAAGGGGAATGTCAAGTTCCCAAATTAGTGCAGTTTGATAAATGTTATATGTATACATATGCTGGGTCAGATGGTTATATGCTGGTCAGATGGTTAGGTATACTGAATTTAAAATACTGAATGTAAAGTGCAGAATGTAAGTACACAGTATTTTAACGTGGTTTGGAGATCAACCTCCTATGTCCACGACTTCCTTTTTGGGGAAGTAATCCACTAGATAAGCTTGACCGTGCTACCAAACACCCCACTTGGATTATGGGTTCGAACAAGACCTTACAACACTTTTCCGGGCAAGTGCACAGCATGGTCTTAGATTCTGGGTTCTAATGGGCCTGTTCTTGGATTACGGGTTTCGAGGGACCTAGTATTAGATTACGGGTTCCAAGGGACCTGATGTTGGAGTTTGGGGATTTCTAACTGGAAAGCCTTCAACACTTAAGGAAGTGGAGGCTTCAACCTAAGACAACAAACTCGATCTCTTGAGAGAGAGTCTATTGGGACACAAATCACGCAAGAACCTGCTCTCTAAACTCAATCAAAGAAGGGGCTTTTTGAGAGTCTAGAGGGAAGAACAGGAGGAGGTGTGAACACTCTACTGTGACTGGTCTTTGCCAGAGGTCTTCTTGCTGAAGAGAGAGGTAGTCTGCTGCTGCTGCAACTACACCATTTTCTTTTCTCTCAACTCTTCTCTTAAACTAGCTATTGGAAAGAGTCGTTGAACCTCTGCCAAAAGTGTGGTACTCCACCTGCTCTACTGGAAACTTTCCTAAAATTGTAACTGTGACCTTTGCTTTTTGCACGTCGCTGTTGTGGGCCCATTTATAATAAGTTTTCCTGCTGACTTGTGCTTCCGAGTAGATTCAGCTCTGAACTGCAACTCCTCCATCTTCAGCGTCTTCAAAGACTTCTCTTCTCTGCTTCTCAACGTCTGACTTCGACACAACTTCTCTTCACGCTTAAACTGAGTGCCTTCAGTTGCGTGGGTCAGTTAAGGAGTCAACTGAGCTGCTGTCAAACTGAGTCTGTGCTTCAGTTGAGGTTAATGTCTCAACTGAGTTCGGGGATCAGCTGAGTCTAGACCTCAGTTGAGTTCTTCGAGAACTTTCTTCTTCAGTTCGGCTGACTTCTTCTACTTGAACTCTGTAAAGATAAAATCCCTACGCTCAAACACTGAGCTCTAGCTACAATCAGACTAAGGGCATACACCTTTACTAATTTTCCCAACAATTTCTCCCTTTTTGATGATGTCAAAACCCTAAATTGACATCACCTAACTTTCGTAACTGATACCACAAGCTGATATCAGTGAGACTAAAACATAAATTCTATTCTAGTCTATAAGGAATGAACATAGCACAAGATAAAAACTATGAACAGATTGATCAAAAACCACTTCTTATTATATCATGATAATAAGAGGGGAGATAACATTACAACTGAATTCAATAATTCAAAACATCAAAAACTAAATTCATCAGTTGTAAAATCTTCTCTTCGCAGTATCAATCTTTCTTTTCTTGAAAATTCAAGTGGTACATCATGTGGATGTGTCTTTTGATGTCCTGGAATTTTTCATGTTCTTCGACTGAGTTGATCTTAAGTTTTACGGCCAAAATCTATGCATCCTTTTCGATCACACTGTCGACAACGATGTTGGTTCCAGGCACCATGGGATTAGGAAAAGTATTCCTTTTTGGGACTGCTGGAGGAAAGCTACCAGATTCCTTTAGCTTCGTCACAAAGAATCTACCAACTTCATCTTCCATGGCAAAGGAGAGGATATGCAGCAACCATGCTTCTTTAGCAGGTGTCTTTCCATAAAATCCATCGTTGTAGAATTCAAGTATGAATTCTTCTTTCAGATCTTCCCAATGGTCATTCAGGATTTCTGGGATGAACTTATCGACATGAGGATGCAATCCTTGATTTCTCTGGCTCCTTCTAAGTTGCAATCTTTTCTCCACGATTGCTTTCCATGCTCTTCTTCTTTCATCAGCATGATGTCGTCTCTTGAGGAAAGAGAGTTTTCTTGATCCTTCAGCAAAGTTGGATTCCAGACTCTCTTTTGTTTCCTGCTTGAATCTCTCAAGCTTGGCTAGCTGGATACGTTTAAAATCTTTCAGCCACTTTCTTTTTCCACCTGATCGGTCGTAGCTCCAGTAATTTTGGCCAGAATGATGAAGTTATTGGGAGTGGGAGACAATATCAAATCAACTTCTCCATTGACATTCTCAGTCATAAAGTTTTGTGTGAGTAACTTGCTTCCTCAGCATCAAGAGGATCTTGGGAGGTCTTATCATCTTGATCTTCACCTTGATCAGTAGTAGTGGTTCTGTCATCAGCTGTAGAATCAATTTCCCTAGCTGATTCTTCTCTAGCCAGTGAGGCCTCAACTTCTTTTGTTGGCTCCTCAGCTTCCTTTAATGGTTCAGTTGCTGATTCATTCTCTTCTTCTCTTGTATGCATGACTGTTTCCTTCTCTAAATTCTCCATTGCAAGCTTATCCTTGGCTGACTCATTTTCTTCAGCAGTTTTCACCACTTGAATAGTTTGCTCAGAGGTATCTTGAATACTTGGAGGACTTTTCTTTACATGTGTAGTCAGTTTGTGAATACTTGGAAGACTTTTCTCTACCTGTGTAGTTAATTTGTCATATTTCCTCTTTTTGGCATCATTCGAAGGGGAGGAGACCATGATTTTTAGGTCAGAGAGCTCTGAATCCAGTCAAAAGTTGGTTACTAACAGGTCCTGGATGAGTTGACGGGAAGTAGCTGATCTTTTATGAGTGACTTGTTCTGAACTTGGAGAGACTGTAGTTCATATTTTAAATCACTGAGCTCTATATCATGATTCTTCAGTTTTAGCTAATGCTATTCAACCAGGTCGTCAATGGCAGAAATGTCCTGTGCAATAGGCTCAAGATTTGAAGAGCACAACTCTGCAATAAAGGCCTTCCGGTGTTGAACAAACTTTGTGTCCATTTCAGTGGAGATACTATGTCTCAGCTTGACGGAATCTGTTGTTGTTCTCTCTCCTTGTTGGTCAAGTTGAAGCTTGATTCGACCAATCTCCTTAAGGGATTGTGTGAGTGAGTCACACTGATCATGAAGTGCCTACTTCAACTGAGTGGATAAAGTCCCAAATTCTTCCTTCAACTGATCAAACTTGTGTCTTAGTTGTTGTACCAATGCTGAGAGGTCAGTTGACTTATCAGTTGGGTTTGGACCAGTGACAGGGTGGACGTGTTCAGTTGTAATCAGTGCTTGGATTAGAGCGAGTTCTTCTTAGCTCCTGTGAGGAAGAACCAACTTTTGTGCAGTGAGAGAAGCTTCATTGCATGATGAGGCTAGTCCTGAAGATTTAGAAGGAGGAATCCAGCCACAAGGAGAAATATAATGATGATGATGCTCGATTGTCTCTCTATCGATCTTCTCACAATGAGGAACTTTGCTTTGGAGCTCCGAGCGATATGCCAGATATTTTTTATCAGATGCTCTTGATTCTTAATTAGCTTCAGTCTCATTTTGAACTTGAAGGCTTTCATCATGTCTCCTTCAGTGATTTGCATTTTCTGGATGTCTTTGATTTGCAGGAAGTCTGCCAAGATGTAGTAGTCACTGAGACTAAATAAGATGTAGACATTCAGTTCCACCAAGACATTTAGAGTGTTATAATGATTTCTCAATTCTGGTGAAACAGTGAGAGCTTTCTTGTAGGCGTTGAGGTAGATTTTTTCAATTCGATTGGCAATTGCCTTGAGCTCTATGTTTTCTGCGGTGAGCTTAGGAACCTAATCGTCCAAATTTTCTGGCAAGAGGGGATTAAGTCCTTGAGGTGCGTCCTCTACGGAGGGGACTTGTTTCGATGAAGATCTGTTTCTCACTTTATGAGAGAATGACCCTAGTTTAGTTCCTCTTGGAATAGATGACTCAGGCACATTGTGTTCTAGTTCGTCACGTCATCTTTTGTTGGTGGAGATTTGCATGGAGTGTCTTCAGTTGGATGATCCTTCTCAGTTTGTTCCATTCCAGACTGAAATGTTTTTTCAGTTTGTTCCGTTTCTTCCTCTGTGAGCTGATGCAGTGACTGACTGGTTTCAAGTGAACCATATTGTACTGGACTTTTATGAGAAATGAGAGTTGAGCTTGACCTCCTTGTTCTTCGTTTCTTCTTCTCTAGAGCGGGTGATAGAGTCCTTTCAGATTCTGATCCATCTTTCTTCTTGGACTGAGACTTCTGATTCCTTTTGGACTTCTCTGCTCTATCTCTCTTTTGCGACTTAGAGGTGCCTTTGAAGGTCATGGTGATGACTGTTGTGATCCTTTCTTTATTTTTGAAGAAATCGTTCTGCATCAGTTAAGAATTTCTTGTATGTCCAGTCCCAGTCGATCTTCAAGTTTTTCTCATCCACATCATGTTGAATAATGTAACTAACCTTGGTTCCATAGAGAAGCTTTCCTTTGTAGTTGAAAAGAGTCTTTAGACGGTCGATTTTGTTAGCTTGGATCTGCAGGAGATTAGTCACAACTGACGGCCAGTCTGTAGCAATTCTTTCGTGGATAGCCATTGTTGGTCTCATCTTTAGTTTGCTCACTTCTGACTGTGATCCAGATCGCAGATGAAAGCAAAAGACAACGATTTCATAAAGCAATCACATTTGCGGCACTAGCTTTGATTGCATCATTCCTCCTTCAAACTTATTCTTTCCAATGGTATGTTCTTGGATGAAGAGGTTAATCGTGTTTTCAATGTGTGATGAGAGGGCTTCTTCTGTGCTAGAAATATGGAATGAACTCTTTAGGAAGTAAGTGACGTCGATGGGGATTTTATCTATGGAATAGCCTTCATCAGATCCAGAGCACACGGGTAAGTGGATGACTGTTGATAACTGATTGTTTTCATCTAAATGCAAGTTTGCATAAAATTCAGAAACGGCAGTAGGGAGGAGATACATGAGCTCGCGACAAAGCCACTCCTTCAGTCCTACATTTTGAATCACTGCGATACAGTGCTTTAGAGTGGGATGATCTTCTTGCTCTAGAGACAGAACTGGTTCAAACATAAACCAATTTCTCAAGTTTATCATTGTCGCTTCATTTTCCATGATGAGCCTTTGAAGGCTGAGATGTTTCAGGGAAGATAGAGTGTGAAGATGTGGATTGTAGAAAATCCCCGATTGAGTGAATTAATTTTATTGCTTAATTTAGGGATTTCACTCATTTAATATCCTTTGGAAAGGGATAAAAATCAACGGTTGTCAGTGATTCCCGCCTCTTCATAATCAATGGTTTGGATTGGAGACGGTTCGCCTGCTGGGAATGTGGCATGGGACATGGGTCTGGTGGTGAATGGTACTTGCTTGTGAGACGTGTAATAGCTTCCATGTCATCCCACTTGCAGTCTCAAAAGCTTAACCAATTGATTAGGGATAGCTTTGCATTGAATACCACTGCGTGACTAAGCTCAAGATGATCGTTATCGTCAAAGGATATTTGAATTTATTTCAAAACATTTGCCTTAATTACTAAGGGACGAAAAATGATTTTTGGATCACCTCAGTTGGTCTAGATTCCGATTGAATCAGCATACACTCAACTGACTCAAATTTGTCTGTTCAGTTGTGGTTTGATCTTCATGAACTCAGTTGAGCTGAGTCCTCGTCGAATGTCTCAGTTCCCCCTCAAGTTGAGATTCCCCCTCAACTTATGATCCAAATCTTCAAAACTCCAAGATCAGTATGAATTTTCCCAACAATGCATACTGACCCTGCAGGATAGTCTGCTCTTAGTTCATCCTTTTCCTGCAGCCTCCAGGATGAACTCTTTATCCAACTTAGTTGGATTGAGGATTGGAAGCTATTGGAGCTTCCTGGAAAACTCAGATTGAATCATCAGTTTCAATCACCTTTCTTGCATTATCCACATAGACTGCTGACTGAAATTCCTTTGGTGCACGTGCAGTCCAGTTGAGTGGTGGAAAACCTTTTCTCTGAGGAGCTTGGTTTCGACTAGGCTGTGTTAGTCGATTCTTTCTTGGTGAGAACTGTTTGGGTGAGCGCCCAAACTGTCTTACTTCTTGAACATACCCGAACTGAGAATAACTACGACCATTGAGCTAATCACCATAGTTTCCTTGTTGTCGGTATGCTTGCTCGTAGTGATGAGGCACTGGGATGTCTGATGGTAGAAGTGAGGATTTTTTTCAGTTTGGATGTCTTTGCTGATGATGCTGAGTTGAATGATTTGACCTACGTCTGGGCTGATTCTGCCTTGGCTCAGAAGGTCCATTTCGTCAATTCCCCCTTGCTCTGCAACTTCGGGGTCTTAACTTCCTTGAGGATCTCTCAACATCCATTGACGTACCAACTTCATGCTCTTGAGGTTGTTCAGTTTGAACCTCCTTCCCTTTACTTTTCACAGGAGTGTCAACAGTCTGAGGTAGGACTGGAGTCTCTTGAACTGTGACTTCGACCCAATTATTTTTATATAGGCTATTTTTACTTTTAAAAGAAATATTTTCAATGCAATTATTTATTTAAGTCTTATAAGTCATGTCTAAAGATATTGCATTAGCATGAGCATGATTTTTATATTTAATTTAATTAATTCCAATAAAGGGGTACATATCTCATTCCTTTTGGTTAATTGTCGACAAAAGCTTATATGCTAAGCTCTAAAAAGGGAAAACTATGAATTTTATTCTCAGGTTACAATTAAATGTGTTTATATCGAAATTCATAGTGCCATATCAATTAACTTCTTATGCTATAATAATAATAATAATAATAATAATAATAATAATAATAATAATAATAATAATAATAATAATAATAATAATAATAATAATATAGGTAAATCCTTAATCTTTTCTTGGGAAATAATTAAACAAAATTCGTGTTTATCTTTTCCACGTGATTTTCAAGTATAAATAGAGGGTTTATCATTTTTCTCTCACACACTCTAAACATTCCCGAAAATATATAATTTCAGATCTAGGGTCTTGAGACTTGAGAGGTATCACTTTACTCTCTTTTCCTCTCTTTCCGCTTCTGTGCTGTCGTGTTTTTCTCTTTGTGTTTTTCTGCCATCAAAAGTTTTTCCTAAAAATATGTGGATGGAAATAGTCAAGCATGTTTATACTCTCGAGGGCTGATCTATAATACTTATATAATAGTGTTAAGTTGTGCTATTTTGTTTCCTTCTAGTTAGTTGGTTATGATTAAGCATTCATTAGTTTATGCATGTGATGTAGATATGTTTATGTTATAGGGTGGCTATGCATGTCTACGTGCGAGATATATATAAATATATATACTGAGCTTTGATAAGTGAAATCCATCCATATCAAGTTATTTACGATGTAGATAGAAGTTATCGGAATTATTTTTTCTAGACAAATAAGTGATAAATTAACAAACAAGAATTTTTATGCTAGTCTTTGACGAGGCTGTCGTTCGCACTCTCAAAATAAATTTGTAGCCTATACTCACAGCTATATAGTTAGTAAGTAAGTACATGGTCGATCCACAAGGAATTGAATGTCACTGTCTCTTGAAACCTCCTCCACCTGTTCAGAAAAGTTGGTTTTGCTATCTTGATCACGAGGGCTCTCTTACCCAATTTGAGAACTCAATAAACACTGAAAAGTAAACAAGGAACTTTGATCAATAATAAAAAGGACTTGGTCTGGATCTAGACATTGTTAAGTGAAAACTCTGCTTGGTCATTGGTGCAAATATATTCATTACATGCATGCATCGTTAGTTATGGGACTTGAATGCTGAGATCCCTTTTTACTCGTCACGCTCTCAACAAACCCTTCCCTTACCAATCCTTACTTAATTGGCGACGCACCGCCGGCTCCCTACCTTGGGCAATACCTCTGTCGGAGTCATCGTTCAGTTTCTTGCCCCAGGAGCATTTATCTCTAGAAAGGCCCAACAAGGAATCATCACGTCTAGCCCAATAGGGTAGACACCTTCCTCTAATGTCAATCGATCTTAACTAAGAAGATGTGGAAAACACTCCTACTTCTCAATTGATTGGCGATTTAATATATCTTAAGTGATTAATGGCCTATTAATCTCTTATTCGTATTATCTCATATTGGAACAAGCTCATTAACATTATGGGAACACATGCATGCAATTATCTAGCACAATTTAGACCTCTCAAGCATAAGTTAACACTCAACTGCCTTGCCTAGACCAAGTATAAAAGCTTAGCTAGTCATAATTATAAAGTAACGAACATGAGAATAGAAGAAAATCATAAACACTATATTAAAACTTACGAAGTATTTGTAGGAATTAAACACGGCCAAAAGTGCCGATAAACTGAGTACGAAATAATGTATGCCCTTAGGATTTGTTTTTCTCCTCACAAACTCTTGATGAAATTACAGGGAAATAAAGCATGAAAGACGGCGTGTGCATGCAGCAGCAAGGCTTCGATTTATATAGGTGAGTGTTTAGGGTTTGGGCCCCATAGTCCTTAACATGGAAGGAATCCACAAGCTACATTGGGATGCAAGTATCACTTGATAAGCTCGACCCCAACAAGGCAAGTCAAATCTATCTCCAAGAGATCCCTTGCGGATCCTAAATCTAGTCGGATAAGGAAAGATATTTAAGCTAGATCATCTTTTCCTTATCCTTCTAGACCTAGGAGAGAAACTTTGCCTGTTGACCACCACACTCCTTCTATCTGTCTTGATCAATATAGCTCTCCCTGGCCTGCTTCCATAAATGCTGCTTCTTTTCCCTGTTCTGCCCAACTTCCACCTGCAAGGCAGCAGATATCCTCCTGTCCAAGATATGTCCTCCCAGACATAGAAACAAGACAAAACACACACAAAGACACGATCTAGACTACCTAAAAACAACACTAAAAAGACACAAAATATGGACTCATCAGTCTTATTCTTTGTTTCTTTCACATTTATGCTTGCATCATGACATATAAAATCATTTATAGGATCGGCGCACAAGACTTGACTAATTAATTTGCAGTTTTTCCTGTCCAGTCGAGAAGGTTAAGGTGGGGTTTTTAAAGTTGCAGTTATCATTTATCCTTATTATATATTTTGCACAAGTTATGCGTGTGATATGGAGACAGAGGGCTATTTACAAAAGAAGTTATAGCTTCAAGACTAATTACAAAAGCAGTATTAGTCTCGGGCTATTTATAAAAGTAGTTATAGCCTTTAGACTATTTACAAAAGCAGTGATAGTCCAGGCTACTCGAGGTTACACGAGGTTAAGCCTGCGGGTTATTCGAGGTTATACGAGGTTAAGCCTACGGGCTATTTAAGGTTTGAAATTGACGGATTTTCATGTATTTTCTTGTTGTGAGTTATATAATCTGTATAAATGCCCCCACTGAGTCTAAAGTACTCACCCCAAAACTTTTAATCTTTTCAGGAGAGGGCTCGGGCGATGTGCGGTGGAGCGAGTGATGATGGTCAAAGAGTCAAAATGAGCTTTATTTAAATATCATTTATATAGTCTTCCGCTGTAAAAGTCTTTATTATTTTCTTGATGTAGAAAGATAACGTTTCCTTTTATTTATGAAAATTGGGGCGTTACAGTTGGTGAACCAGTTGCCTTGACAAACTGAGCTGACTGAGCTACAGTGTCAGTGGCTGGATTGTATCCTAGACCTTCAACACATTTAGAAGGCCTTTGCTGGCTGATCATGCTCTCTAGAGCTGAGCTCAAGGCATGAAGAGATATTATATTCTCATTTGCAAACTTCAACCATGTTTGCAACTGAGAGATGTATTTATCCTGAGTCCTATCAAATGGATCAAGTGGATGACCTAATTGTTGGTGGACTGAGCAACTTTTACATGGAGTCTGCGGTTTTCCTCCATGAGCTTCTTTACATCGTGATCCCTTATGATCAGTTTGTTGGTCAAGTTGTCACACTTAGTTTGCAGTTCCTTGCACTGTCTGCTAAGGTGTTCGACCTCATCCCATGACAGTGTAATGTCTTCATCAAGTTCTTCTGTACCTTGATTTACAGAAGAAACATTTTGATTGGGATGGAAAGAAGAGTTTACCTCATCAGTTGACTCTTCTGGCAATGTTATGAAGCACTAGTCTTTTCCTGCCGATCTGGATGGCGAGTCAGTTTCTTCTCCTTCTGACTCGGTGAATACGTCGGTGTTGTCGACGTCTTCCTCAATGATCATAGCCTTAGATTTCTCCTTGGCTTTTTCTCAAAGGGCTTCCTTTTTCTTCATGGATAGGTCAGGGCAGTTGGCTTTGAAGTGTCCTAGCTTTCCACATTCAAAGCATCCTTCGCTTTGATTCTTTGAGGAGGGGTCAGTTGAGCTTCGCCTACTCCTATTGATCCTCCTGTACTTCTCGATCCTGGAGTTCATCTCCTCGAGTTTCTTGGTCATCTTGTCGACCTTCTTCTGATGTTCGGACCTACTCAGTCCATCCCTAGCTGAGGAGTCAGCGGACCTTGAGGGTCTGGCGAACTTGGATCTGCCCAATTCAGCTCGAAGCGCCATTCACTTGCCAGTTGTGCTCTGCTCGGTCTGTTCTGCCTTCCAAAGCTTTCCTTGCCTTATCCGGAGGATATCATACTCATTGGCCTTGAGCATGGAGAACAACTTCTCAGTCGTCATCGAACTGAGGTCACTCTGATTTTGATAGACGACTCTATAGACTGCCTAGTCTTCTCCTAACGCGGAGAGAATCTTTAGGTTCATCTCACGCTGAGAGTATTTCCCTTTCCTAATACTCTCAATGTCCATTAGGACCTCTGTAAATCTCCCCTCCATCTTGTCGATGGACTCCTCGGTTAGCTGAGAGAAGTTCTCGTACTTCTAACAAGCTAAGGTGAACTTGTTCTCCATAATCTCATCAGAGCCTTCACAGAGTGCAGCTAAGGCTTCCCACATATCTTTTGTCGTGAAACAATTGATAATCTTCGGCAAGTAGGCTTTGCCGACTATGGAAGAGATGATGCTTTTGACGATGTCATCTAGTTGCGCTATGTCTCTTTCTTACTTGGTGCACTGGTGTGCGCCTTTGGGTTCTGTAACACCCCGTCTCTTAAAGTTTCCTAAAGTAGAAAGTTTCCATAAAAGAAAGGTTTCCTAAAATAGCAGTTTTTCCGAATTTGCGAAATTTGGTGAATGAAAGCAAGATTATGTGAAGTGCATGTGTATATGATCTTATGTTCATGAGAATGTGAATTGTTACAATGATTTGCATGAAAAGTTGAATTTCTGGTTTTTGGGTCAAAAACACAGTTTTTTCGTCTTTCAGTGAAAAATCAAAAGTTGTCCGTTTTTCACCAAATTTTAGTATGTTATGCATGATGAAATTTCATGAACTTTGGTATAATTTTTTAGTTCAAAATTGTTCATGTCGGAACAAGAATGTGCGTGTCAGCCAATTTTCAGTAAAAGTACAATGTGTAGTTAGACTGCATTTAATGTGGGGACCACAATCTTAGAAGAGGACACTTGTCACTCTCTCAACTAGGCCATCCATGGACACATGTCACTTCCACAATCCGCCTCCCTTACTTTAGGGGCAAGTTTCAATCTTAGCCTTCAATTGTTGAGATCAAGATCTAGCCTTCTATTTCTAACCTAATTCCACCTATATAAGGATTTTTGGAGACCAAAACCCTCCCCCTTGGCCTCAATTTCGGCTACCACCTCTCATTTTGTTATAACCCACCCCGTTTACGCACTACTTTTGAAAGGATGGACTGAAACCATATCACAATCCTACGCCGGTTCTAGAGTGAAGATAACTAGAACGGGTGAACCATGACGTCTAGCATTGAAGAAAATTGAAGTCATGTTTATCAATGAGATCTAGCATGCTTGATACTAACTCAATCTTGAAACATCAAAAGAACTTGAATGTTCGATTATGAAAGAGGTCTTACCATGCTTGGATCTAAGGCTTCGAATCAACACCAAGGGCCAAATTTTAACAATTTGATCATATTATCAAAGACTTTCAAGAGGCCCGTTGAAAGCCCAAAACAACATTTTAGTTTGAAGAAAGAGATTCAAGTTTCATTGGTGTTCAAGCATCAAAGGGGTTCGGGGTCAAAGAGATTCAGGTCACCAAGGATTTAGTTACAGACTCAATAAAATAATAAGGTTACAACCATATCGAATAAATGAATCTTGCATCGGAATAATAAAGTTGTTGAGAAATGAGTACGAAGACTAAAATCTGAAACTTGGCAAAACAGAAATAAATGGGGAATCCTTTGAGCTTGCCGTCATGACGCCCAAAAATACTGCACTTTTTAAGAAAAACCAATGCAGGGCATGAGTACCAACTACTCGGTGAACACAAGCCAAAAACTTGATTTTCTGCTTTAAGAACTTGATAAGTTTAAACTTGTCACTTGAGCTTGAGCACCAAGGGTTTTAATAAAGAAATTACCTTGGGCAAAAGCCAAAACATTTTTCTTACGTAAACGACTGCAGTCAAAATATAAGTGAGTGAATCCAAAAATGTCTACAATTTTACTTATAGTAAAGAGAAGGAGGCCTCCTTCTAATCATCGGAATCAGCCACAGGCTCACGATTCCTATTGTGTACAAATTTCACCTTGTGTGAGACTGAATTTGTTCTTCTTTCTAGTACACGGATCACACACACAACTTAGAGAAAAGACAAGTTAAACATTTATAAAACATGCTTCAACATGTATAGAGGCCAAATGTCCTCGGTTTAGAAAACCCACCTTAATGACGTTTTTCCTAGCTTCTATTTGCTTTCCTTCCTCACCTTCACTTCACTTCTCCTCCAGAAGTTCCTTCAATCGATCACAATTTAACAATGGAACAACGGAATACGAGAAACAAATCTTATCCTTTCAACTTATCCTTTCTTAAAAGGATAATTCTTAACTATTAATGAAGGCATCTTAACAACAAAGGAATTCAAAGGATTCCTACTACCTGTTTGCTCTTACTAAACTTACTCAATAACTTTATTCATCTATGCATGCTTTGATATAATCATGACATGCGTAACTTCAACATACTTGTTCTCTTAAGACCACACAACTTGCAAAGATTCATGCTTTAAAACAATCTAGCAAGTATAAATGCTTCTACATCATGATTACTTTCATTTCTCATCATAACATGATAATTAAGAATCCAAACAAGTCCTAATCATGCTCAACTAAATTATCAATCACATTTGCATCATATTATCATAGCGTACTTGGAACAATCATACTCACTTTATAATTTGAGATTATTATTAAAATAGAATAAAAGAAAATGACAATAAAAGAAAACAAGAAAAGAAAGAAGAAACCTATCTAAAAGGGCTAATTAAAGGAAAGAAAAAAGAAAAAAAGGAAAGAAAAAAGAAAAAAAAGAAAGAAAAAATCTAGCCGACTTTGCCACTAAGCCGACTAGAAAACAAGCTGAACAATGGCAACAGAAAATAACAATATGAAACCACCACTATATTATAAAAGGCTAGCCTAATAAAACTAAGAGCTAACTTCCTGAAAATGGCACAAGGAATCGTATGTCGCTGCTCCCTAACTGATACTGCCACCCTTAAATTTACCGCATCAAGCAGAACTGGGCCTGCTTGTTCAAACCAAGGGAAACCCAGAATCAGAATCTCCTCACCCAAAGGAGCCTCATAGAAGTCTATCCTGAATCCAACATCATGAGCATAAATGCAGACATTTTCGAAAAACATACCACTTCTCATGATTTCACCATTAGCTGTGCGAATAAGTGGCCTATAATCCTCCAAACGACCTCTCCACCTCAGACCCATCCTATCAACCAAAGAGAAAGAAATAAGATTGCGAGAATGAGGAGCCTTAACGGATGCAACTCCAGACGTTCAATAATGCCCCCATTTACAATGAAAGAATTTTCTCTTTTCAGGGAAGTAAGCTGGAAGATCCCCTTAGAGGCCTCTTCCTGTATCAGTGAGGCGTTATCCTCCATATCCTCATCTGCAGAACCTCCAGCCTTGCTCCTTGTGTCATAAGTCTTTGTTGGAGTCTTTGGCTTTCTATTCATTTTCTTCTTTTGTTGAGAAGGGTCTTTTTCAAATCTACCCTCCTTTTCATAAGAGAATTCCTCTCTATATTGAGAAAGAGACTTCGAAGGATCCACCTCATTGTGAGTATAGTACTGGAAATCAGCTACCTTACCTCTCCTCCGCTGCGTTTTAGGAGTTGGCACAATATCCCCTTCATTTGTAACTAAACGAGATTCAGAAGAAGCGCCTCAAAGGGACACCTCCAAATTCTTATCCTGCTGATCAGAAACAGATTGAGCAACACCACCCTCTCTCTCCACCTGCTGCCCCTACTGTTCTGGAGGAAGTTCCATTTCTATCTCCTCTACCTCCTCCTCATCACTATCATGGAAATCCGATGCAGCGAGCTCCTCAAGGAGACGTGCTTCCCGATCTAGAACCAGATTCCTTACTCCATCTGAGTAAATGAGCTGTCGTCCCCCATCTGACTCCTCCAAATCAGCCTCATTAGAAAGCATTTCAAACCTGTTCGAATTGCCAGAGCAGTTCCCGCTTTTTTCCCTTGTCTGCTTCCGTTAAAAGAACCCTCGACCCACTATTTTGTAGTTTCATTTCTGGCCTCTTTCCAGTCTGCATCCTTACTTTTTTCTTTTTCTCCTAGCTGAATAGGAGAATCTGAAGTCTGCTCCTGACAAGCTTCACTCTTCCTGCCAACTTCAACCCGTACCTTCTCTTCACCCTTACTCATGTCCGTTCTCTACATCCTATGACATCTTTCCACTATATGCCCCACAATCTGGAAAATAGAGCAGTATGGAGGCAAACTCTCATATTCGTAATCCACTTTGAACGATTAAACCCCTATCATAACCCGACTTTTCTTAAGTTGAATTAACTGCTTTAAATGTGATTATATGTGCTTAAGTGTTTCCTAATAGTTATTATATGTGATTGTGTGTGATTTTGTGGGATAAAAAATTTTGAGAATAATTTTCGCACAAAATGACCAAAATGCCCCTGGAGGGTATAATCGTAATTTTTCTCATTTCGGCAACTCGAAACGACGACGTGAAGAGTTATATGAGCTTAATAATGTGAGATTTAGCATGAGTTCGAATTTCGGAAAATTTCGTGATGGTCAACTGTTCGATGAATAGTAACTTTGACCAATAAATCAACCTTCGGTCAAAGTGCTCCGAATTCTGTCTAATTAGTGTCATTGGAATCAAGAATTTATTTTAAGTCCAATGATACAAGTTTGAGAATTTTCTGAGATCGTTTGAGTTGAGTTTGAATTTATTTTGAAGATACGACTAAAATGAATAGTAACTTTTTATGACTTTTACGTTATCGGAATTTTACCCTTAAATTTAGGTGATTCCGAATCTAAAAATTATTTCGTGACTAATGATGCAAGTTAGAGAGAAATTCGAGATCTATAAATAGAGTTTGAGCCATTTCGAAATAAGAGATGAAAGTGCTTAACGGCAATTTCTGATTTTCTTTGTTTTGAGAATTTATATATGAAATTTGGACTCGTTAGAATCTATAAATTATTTCGCAAGTAATGGGGCGAACTAGAGTGAAATCCGAGGTCTAGAAAGTGTCGAAAAGAGAGATTAAAGTTTAGCATTTAAAGAGGGATATATTGTACCGATAAAATTATTTTTTTCGGGGAAATAATACTACATAGAATTGCTTTCCTTGCAAGTAACTCCATCTCTCCCTCAATCCTTATCCCTCATCGGCTATACATCCCCCCTTAACACCTCTCTCTTTCACGCATACACACCTATTTATTTCTCTCTCTCTACAACTTATCTCTCTCTACATTTCTGTCTTTCCATTCTCTCTCATATGCGGTTCTCCCTCTCTCTCTCTCCAAAACTCCATAAAAGCTGCTCTAAATCAGCTGCATAAACCTTCAAAATTTCCAGATTTTCTTCAAGCAAAATTCATGGAATGAAGCTAGAACTTCAAGAGTTCAAGACTTGATCTCTATTTCTTCCTAAATTCAAGTAAGATCAATGTTTTTCCTTCCTTATTTCTTCCATGGCAGCCATGTACCATCATGATCATAACCTCCATGTTTTCTTTGATTCATGCTCAAGGAAGACTCAAGAGATTGCTTGGATGCAAGAGATCATCCTTATTTCCTTCAATCCATAAGTAAGGATCAAGAGCTTTTATTTTTCTTCCTTTCCTCTTCAACGAATATGTTCATCAATTTGAGAAGAAGAAAAATCCAAGCCCTTCACCTTAATATAACCTACGGCTAAAAAGAAAGAAAAATTGGATTTTTCATGCTTTGATTTATTTCTTGATTTTGATGATATATATGTGTTGTAGGAATATATCTAGGACTATTAGAATGATTGATTGAGAAAAATAAATATATATGCATGAAGAAATTATTTATACCGTGTTTATGCTATAAAATAGGATTTTTATGTGCTTTGAGTTATTTCTTGAGTTTGATGCTTGGTATGAGATGTTTGATGATATATAAGCATGATGAAATGAAAAGAATGAAGAAATAATCACTAAAACATTAAAAAGGAATTTTGGAGAAGATGATGAATAATGATTTCTAGTTTTTGATTTTTAAGTTCTATGCTTAATTTAACGATGGAAAATATTAATTCAAATATAAATACGCATGATATGATTTATTTGGAAGCATGAATTTATTTGAGTTAATTCATAATAAAAACAAATTTATATGAGTATAAATAAGGATTTATTATTTTTATGGATTATTTGATGATTTGGTAGCTTAAAAATAAAATTGAGGAAAAACTATGGATAAAAATACCATTAAAAGAAAGAAATGAGTTTATACAACCATAATTGAAAATTTTCAGATTTAATAAAAATTTAAAAATAGGGAATATTTATTTTTATAGTCATATGGAAGAACTAATACCATAAAAATAAAATTTGAGGTGAAATAAGCCTAAATCTAAGGGGAATTGAAGAAATAAAACTATATGCTTAATTTATGAAAAATTTCGAACCAAAATAAATAGAGAAAAATTATGCTTTTTAATTCCTTAAGCAGAAATTGATAAATTGAAGTAAGAATGATGAAATAAGAATTAATTGAAAAATAATGCAGCTTTAAAATCAAAGAAATTAAGATGTATGAAGAAACCCCCAAAATTAGTCAATGAACTAATAAATTAAAGTATGACATTTTGGTTAAGAGGTTAGAAGATGAAATTGATGATGAAAATGAGTAATTGGAATTTTTCTTAGTATGTTAGAGTTTTAAATTAATGAATTTGAGCAAGAAATGAAAATTTTGAGAAAAATTCGATGTTAATAATGAAGTAGAACTTGGAACTTTTGATTTTAAGGTTATAAAGATCAATAGATGTTATAAGTAATCAATTAGAGTAATTTTGAGCTTAATAAGAGTTAAAATTATTGAAAAAGAGCAAACATAGAAGAAATGAATCAGTGCAGAAAATTTTAAAGAGAAATGGACGAAAATTAGATGGATAAAAGATGTAATTGATGTTATAAACATGAAATTGAGATAAAAACAAGTATAATAGCCACTTGAATCATTCAATTTGGTTAACGTACGAGAAAGTTACGAAAAAGTCAACTAAATATAAAATAAAAGTTGACTTGTCACAGCCCCAAATCCCGAGGGACGACAGAAGCCGGGGTGCGACTGGGGTTGGATTAAAGAAGCGGGGAAGAAGGGGGCTAATTGACTAAACATACATGAAAAACATCGACAAACTATGAATAAGACTTGAATATCAATAAGAAAGAGTTAATCCCTAAGGATTACTCGACAAAAGTATAAAAAGAAACTAAGTTCAAAAGTTACATACTTAGACTACTGAATATTGTTCAAAAGTACATCAAAGAAATTCAAAGTTTGGCAGCGGAAGGGGTTCTAACTAAGCATCCTATCCTTTACTCAACATCAACCGTCGCCGCTCACCGTCGCTTCAACCTGCACATTTAGAAAACAATGCAGGGCTAAGTACAAATGTACTTAGTGGGCACGATGCCGAAATCATAATCATAAGTATAAATAATCTGGCATTTTATAACCGTAGCGCATCGGGGTTTTGTTGAAAAGGCCCGAGCCTACTAAACAATTTCTGACTAATTTGTATAAAGCAGCTTGCGCAAGCATTTTTAGAGTATGTTATGTTCAATCTTGACCCAAACTAATTCACCGTGGCTGGTACCCCTCAACAGGATATCACATACACCACAGGTTACAAAGTGCACTAACTCTGGAAAGCACTTAGCAGCTAACTCAGAGCCGATCGTTAGTTAACCTAGTTAGATTAACCCTAAAAGTCTGGAAAACCCGAAGGTTAACTCAGAAATCTGGAAAACACGAATGTTAACTCAGATAGGTACAAGAGAACTCACATAAAATAGTTGAAACAGTTTATGCCAAGATTATCACATTGAAAACACAATTATCAAAGCGATAAATAATACTTTCGAGTTGTGGAAAAACCCACATTTTATTTGATATAGATAAAAGCCCACCTTGTAAATACAGAACTTATACGCAAAAGCTTCCAAGATTGGATCTTCGTTCTTTCTCTACAGTTGGCTTCCTCCTTCATCGTAAAATAAAATATACGTAAAAACGGTTCGTAAAAGATACTCGAAGAAAGAGAATCGAAGAAGTTTTAGTTGTTTCATTCTTTAGGCATTTGCACGCTTACTAGATTCGTTTTACTTAAACGGGAAACGAGACTTGTACCAATCTCGTTTAGAACTTGGAAGATCTTATACTTGACTCTCGAGTCAGAAGAGAAGGTAGTCAATGTCTTAATACGACTTTAAGGATTATAAGAAACTAAGTTGGAAAGAATCAACTTTGGCGATTTATATTTTAGTTCTATGAACGATTTACGAAATTTCTCGTTTATTACTTCTTTAAAGAAAAGATAAGATATAAGGTCTCGACTGGTCTCCATCACTAGAGGTCTTGTACTTGACTTTAGGGTCAGTAGGTAGATGTTCGATAGATAAAAACGGCTTAAACGATTGAAAGAAGCTAAGTTGTGAACTAAACAACTTAGAAAACAAGAAACTGAAAATTCACTGTACAGTCAAGTAACTCTGGAGGCTGTCCAGAACAGAGGACTTGGAAACAGGGGGTGAGCTCTGTACCACTAGAAAGCTTAGGAAGTCTAGTTTCTACTCCAATTTACGGATCACAAATCCAATAAACGAGCTGGAAGTTATAACAGTTTCCGGCGAGGGTCGCAAAACTGCCGTGGAAACACTAATTGATTGATAAGTTCGCCGTATAACGTTTTAGGTTCGTTTTAAATTCTCTTATTCAACTTTTTAGAAACTGAACTTTCAAAGTAGTTATCACGTACCTCCGTACGTGACAAACTCCTTCTCAACTTGCTCAAAGGCACGACGTTCTAACGTCGGATTTAAACTATCAAGTACTATACCAACAAAGAAATTCCAAACGTTTTCTAGTTCCCGATTATCACTATAACCTATATTATATCAACTCGGATGCTTATGATGTCAACTAGAAAGATGTTCCAAATTTCATTATAAACAATAATATCAAGTTAGAATTTTCATCCGACTTCCCGATTATTAGTTACAACTAGATATTCGTCTCTTACGCGATTTCCAAAAGTCGTCGGTTTTCGTTCAAATTTTACGACGTTAATCTACGTCTAATGTGAACCATTTTCATGCATGCAAACACATCTTAACATCATTATAACTCAGTTTATATGGTGACTTTAGTCTCTTACATTCCATTAAACATTTTTAGAAAATTTCCAATTAACTTCTATAATCAACTAATATAATTTGCAACAATATTCAACTAACAAATCATCACTTATATCTAACATGTATAAACTCCTAATTATCTTATAAATTTTCTGATTTCATACATATTTTAAGGGGATGATTTTCTTCTCAAATTAACAACATTTATTTACGAAACATACTCTTATATCACCAATTAATCAATTGCAATTCTATTATCATTTAACATGCAAAAACCCCTAATTTATACTTCAAACCCTAATTAAATTTCATAATAACATAGGGCTTTCAATCCCTTTTCATCCCAATCACTAATTAATCACCTACTAAACATGAATCCATGATCAAAAGAAGAAAATTAGAAATTCTACCATTTTCGCAAAAAATTCTGCATTAACATAGATGTTAGGTTTCTTATTTTTGTTCCATTTTAATCTCCAATTATCATATCTAACATATCTAATTTCATCATTCTAAGATCAATTCATCTATCCCATAACCTTAAAATTTCGAACAAGAGGGAAAAGAGAAGAAAAGAAAATCTAAATGGATAGAATTATGGAGGATGGAAATACCTTAAGATTTAATGAAGAACTTAAGAGGTTGAATGGATGGATTGATGGCTTGTGTTCTTTCCCAAGCTCTTGAAGAAGGCTTCAATGGTGGGTGGGAAGGATGAAGAAGATGAAGTTTGATGAATGGGAGAGGGCTGCCGAGAGAGAGAGTGGAGAGAGAGGGATGGAAATTATTTTGTTGTAAATGATGAAATAATGAAAAATTTGACATGTGTAAAGGTGATTGTAGGTGTCATTAATTTAATTAAGTCAACACATGCATGTTGACACCTAATTAAGGTGAGGTGGCGGCTGTCCATGCAGAAATTTGGAGGGTTACATTTTTTCGGCGCGATTCGACGTTACGGAAAAACGAACGACGAAAAACGTTGTTCGGTACAGAATCGTCGCGATTCGATTTGACTTAAAGATTCTAACGTATGAACTTAATTAGAAAATAAATTTATAAAATTTATTTTGACAAAAACTCGGGACGACAAGTCCGAATTTCGTCCGAAAAAACATAAAAACAAACTTTCCCGGCGTATTCGTATCGCAATTTTCTAAACGTAGAAATTAGACGGTTTTCCGTTCTTAGTTTATAAACTAAAAATTTTTCGTATGCTTTAACCCTAAATACGGTAGTCGTCTAGCCGACTTCTGTAATTTATTTTTTTAATAACGGATTCGACCGTTAGCCTTAGAATTCAAAAATTGTAAACTTAGGTGTGCAAAGCCATTTATTTAATTAACTTTAAATATTTTTAGAACGTAAGGAATTTACGGGGCATTACATCCTACCCCCCTTGCGAAAAATTTCGTCCCGAAATTTGCTTATCCTCTTAACTGATAGGGGTATTCCTTTCTCAATTCTTCGTTAAACTCTCACGTGGCTTTTCTTGGTCTTAATGATCTTCTTATCTACTCAATAACACATTGACTCGTTTCTAAATTCTTATGCTTTTCATTTCAAGATCATTTTTGTTCTTTTTCCATAATTTAGGTCGGTTTTAAGACCGACGTCTTACTAACAACACTTTGTGCATAAAACGATTTATAATACTTTCTCAAAATGAGATACACGTAAGATAAGCATTTGTAAATTTGGCGATAAAGCCATTACTATTTGTATTGGAAACTATTCTTTCCAAGTTATTTGCTAATTATGAAAATCTTTGTCGAAGTTTTAAACTTGACACAAAATTGTCGTTTCTCTTTAAGAGTTTTTTTTTATTTATATATATATATATCCTTATTTACATTATTAAGGGTCAAATTGAAGTATACACATAAGACATTTGTCTTCTTTAAATTTTTTTATTCCGATTCGGATCTATCGTATGATTTCGATTATTTCACTGACCCTTTCTGACCCTGAGTTTGTTCCTTTACCCACCTTATAACAATAAGGTAGCCATTAAAAAGAAATTTAAAGCCTCGTAAGGCGTTTTACCTATCGTAACTTATTACTATTATTATAACAATTCGATTGATGGAAGCTATTCTTCCATGTCACTCTTTGAGCTAATATTATCGATCTTAGCATATCAGCGAGTATCTGAATCGTTTTCTCAGATTATTTAATCAAACTGGAGACGGGAAAAAGGTGCTAAGATTGAAGTTGGTATTTCGTACAGACGCACTATCTTACGGATGTATAGTCCTGATAACTTTCTTGATCTATGGAAATTTTTAGGATTTGGTAGGTAGTAAACTGATTAACGGCCTATAGAAAACTATCCCAAGGCAGTATTCCTACTGTTAACTTTGAGCGAGTCTTAATCAATTTAATACTATATCCTTTTATTTTCATTTTGGAACACTTAATGGTTGTAACAGCTCGCATGGTCGTCAGTGAGAACTTCCACTTACTTATAAGCTAAAGATATTCTATCAACAAGACAAAGTCTTGTTTCGCTCTGTTCCACTGGAAAACCTTTCTTAAATCCTTAATTTTTGTCATTGGAGATACTAAGTCCATTCCTAATTCCTATCAAAACTCTTTGTTTTAGAGTCATTGCCTGGTTTATCCAATTTTATCCTTAGTCGAAACTAATTCATTTACTCGTCCTTCTTCTAGGTACTTAGAATCCTTCTCGTAATTTGGTATAGCTACTTGTATCGCTATTTGCTTCTATAATTGATGTTGGGGTATCGTGCATTACTACACCTATTATCCCAAATCCTTATCTAAACGTTTCTTTTCCTAAGAAGAGATGTCTAAACTTAGGTGGGGTCTTACGACCTAGTGTGTCTATCCTTTCGCTGCTTTTACCTAGGTGGTAATTCATTTCACAAGCATACTATTCTACTAATTTGAGCCATCTCCTTTATCTTACGCTAATTCCTTTGCTCGATAATGCACTCCGATCTATTATGATCTGTGAAGATCTAATTTCTTACACCATATTTCAGTACATGTTCTACGGTTGCAAGCCCTAAGTCATAGATTGGTTACTTAAATTCCTGAGGTTAAAGTGCCGTGAAGCATAAACTATTGCTTTCTTATCTTATTTAACTTGATATCCAATGAACGTTCTTGAAGACTCATTTATCCTTGCGTTAAACATCACGGTGTTTTCCATGGAGAAACCGTCTGCCTAATGAAATCATTACCTAACAACATTAGCAGATGGTTCTAGAATTCTTATAATTCTCCTGGTATCATTTTAAATAGGTTTTTGATTTGGGCGTTGCTAACAGTTCTAAGTTGATCGCAGAACCTACATGATAATTCGATGGTAGTCCCATCAATACTTCTGGAAAGATATTTTCATATTCGTTCCTAATTCTCACGTTAAAAAGTCTTGTTGGCTCTGGGATCTCCAACTAGGTTCACGAGATAAACGATCGTAAATTTCATTTTCGTTGACTTCTTGACTTGTAGGGCGAATATTATCAGTATCCTTATGTCCATCGAAAATCCATAGAGTTCTGTTGGTTCTCTAATCGGGGTTGAGAAGAGATTTTTCTCTCGTTGTAGAGAATCATGATGTAATTCCCAAACAACTAGTTTATTCCTAAAATTATATATTAAAACAATATGTTGAACATCATATCACTGTTCGATTGTTTGTTATTACTTTTAAAAGACCCTAGATCTAAATTCCATGTTCGACGAAACTAAGGAAATAATTTCTCTGAGGTTATCGTTCTTCCTAAAGTGTAGTTCTCCCTAGTTCGTAACTAGCGCGTCCTAGTTCTATCCCTAAAGTATCAATAAGTACTAAGGAAAATAATTATAACGCCCTAAAATGGTTTAGCCATGACAAATTAATTACAAGGTTCGTCCAATACCTGCCGGCTTCCCCTTTCCTTCACGCTGCTTTCCTTGCCCTATTATGTAAGCTCCTATATTTTGTTGTGGTTGTAACGGTTGTGCCTGAGACTGGATTTGAGCTGTAATCAATGATTGAGGCTGGTCGTACTGATATGGTACTATCATTTGAAACCGTGTTGGGCAATCCTCACTTATATGCTCCAGCATCCCACATAAGAAACATCTATTCATGTTTGCTAGGCACACACCCTCATGTCTCTTACCACATTCTGAACATACAGAAACTTCCTGTTTCTGTTTTGTTGCCTGCTTCCGTTTTGGGCAATACCTCTTAACGTGTCCCTCGCTCATACAATTGAAACACACATCAGACTTTGCTAAACATATAACGGGATGTATCTTGCCACACCTAGGGCAAGCTGGAGAAAAGATCCCTTCTTGGGTATTTCTCAGAATTTGGAGGTGTTTGGGTTGGTATACATTATTTGCCATCGGTGGGTTTGGGCAATTTTTCTTCATATGTCCTTCATATCCACAGTTGAAACAGTTGTTAGTGCCTGCCTGACATATTCCAGGGTGCGTCTTATTGCATTTGGAGCAAATTGGAATGTGAACCCTTTCTAGTTGCTTTCTTTCCCGATTTCTATTCCTGTGCTGCCCTACTTTCTTTCCATCCTTACTTCCCTTTCCTGGCTGCTGATAATTCTGCCGAATCCTATTCTTTTTCCCCTGGTTATTGCGGCTCTGGTAGCACTCACTGCTATTCCCTTCCCATTTTCTTTTTCCCTTATGATTAACCTTATTGTTGGGAGAGTCTTGGGTTACTGTCTCGTTTGGTACTGGTGTGGACTTTACCATTTTTTCTTTATTAGGCACTAATGCCTCTATCTCACAAACTCGACCTAGTAGTTCTTCATAACTCAATCCTTCCTTTCTGGCCACTGCTATTCCCAGTTCGTATTTAAGTTCTCCCTGAAGTTTCTTGGCTATTTCCTCCACAAGCTCGGCTCTTTTGGGTACATACCTATCATGATATGCCTTCTTAAAATCATTCCAAGTAGTTGGAGCCGCTTGCTCTTCAATCATAACTCTTTGTCTATTCTCCCACCAATATTTAGCTGGTCCGGTTAGCTGATATTCGGCATATGCTAAGCGCTCCTCATCGCTAGGTCTAATTATCTCAAGGATTTTGTCTATAGCGTGTATCCATCGTTCGACCTCCATTGGGTTACCAGACCCATTGAAAGACGGTGGTTGTCTTTCGAAGAATAAGTTCGTCATACTATGATGTTGAGAAGGTTGGGAATGTGAAAAAGTTCCTGGATATTTCTGCCCTTCCTTCCCTTATGCGTTGCTCTTGACCTTGGTCAGACTTTCTATGACTATCGGGTCCTCTTGGGTTGTTAACGACTTTCTGCGACATTTCTAAACTATAGAATACAGGAATTTTCCTTGTTAGTATTAGCTTTTAAATTTTCTTTCTCTTATAAATTAAATTTTTTTTTCTTAACAACTTCACGTATACGGAAATATCGAATTAGCTTTGATTCTAATTCTTTCAACTTTTAACCTCCAAGGTTAAATTGAAAGCACTCGTTATACGAGTTCATTTGATAATCTGGTTTAGTTATAAGATTCATAAAGGACTTTCTTGTGATTAAAAACCCTTTTTGTTGGGGTCATGTATATATATATACATCAAAAAGAATATCAGTTTTGCCTTTAACAAGGACTTATACAAAACTAGACTACAACGAGTCTAAGCTAGGCTGATTTCCTACCTGTACAGGATGTACTAACGTATTGCATTGTTGTACTACCAGAAGTACTAGAACGGAAACGATCCATAAAAATTTCGTATCCTTTAGAGTACTACAAAAACTATCTAGTTACTGATCCGACTATGTACATAACAGAGGGCTACTATACTACTACGCGTCCTTGATGCTCTGTTCGTCTAACTGCGGTGGAGATTGACTCCCCTGAGTCAAATCACTACTGGATGACATCCTTTTTTAAGAAACACGGATCAGTAACATGTAGGATAATATCTTATCTTACGAAAAATCTTAAATTACAAAATGAATATTCCTTATTCAATTGTAATAACCCCGTACTTAGTCAAACCATCTTATCTTAGACATTTTAGTAATTTTCACAGAAAATTACATTCGTACGCACAATATATAGAAATAAATTTTCGAGATTTTATTCCCATTTCCTATCTTATTAACATTTATTTTCTTATAACTTTTATTTATTTATAAATCTTCATTATTTCCATTCTTGAAGAAAATTTCTTAACAATTTCACTTATTAAGACAATGCGTGTTCACTTTGTTCATGTTACTTATTCAAGAGTAACATTTATTCCCTAAAGAAAGTTAATACTCGTACTAGTTGTATTCTTCGTTCGAGAATGAAGTATAAAATTAAATTCCATCAGAAGAATAGACTTTTATCTGGGGAAAGGCTTTAGAACATAGTTTCTAAACGTTGTCTGATTTGAACATTCGTAGAAAGAATTCTAATCAAGCTTCGTGCTTGTTTCTTAATAATAAAACATGCTGCTTCCCAAAACTTAACAAAGCGAACTCCGTTGAAAGAAACGGAACGAATTGGAACGACGACGTTTCATGTTACTTATATGTAAGCATTATTAATTTCTTTTAAAACACTTATACCTTACTAAAATAGGGTTTGCTCACGGGGCATAAGACCCATATTACTGAGTTTCTTATTATGTGGGTTGATCAGTTCCACATAACAGTCCCTCAATCACATGGAACTTCTGTCTCGTTTGCATCTTCCTTATTTTGAAGCCGATGCTTCTCTAACATCTACTTGTTCCTTTCGATTACTAACACGATTTACCTTTTTATTTATTTATTTCATTTCCATGAAGGAAATTCATATCGGAATTATAACAAAGATCGACTCTTGTCGAGTGTTCATTCATGTCACTTTACTCACGTGACATTTGTCAAAAGAAGTCCTTCCCGTGTTGTGAATCTCCTTTCACAATCATTTGAAATTAATATTTCTTAAAACGTCTAAGTTCTTGAAGAGCCAGAAAAACCTTAGGTTTTCAAGTCTACGTTCTTCATAATCCGGGAAAAATCCTTAAAATCCTTCTAAATTCTTGTGCATCAAAAATATTTTCAAACAAAAAGAAATTATTTCACAGATAATTTCACATAACATAGCACTAGTGCTATCACATAATCACATAAACAAGCAAGTATAAATTCTTATACTTGGGAAATAATTATTCGAAATTCCTTATTGAAAAGAAATTAAACTACTGACATTCCTTCCTTATATATTTTTTTTCCACGTTGAGTCGACGTAGCGGGAGGTTGAGTTGTCATCTATATTCTGAATCTTAATGCCATAACTTAACTCCTATCTTTACTTGAAAGAACACTCTGATCTAAAGTATATACAGGTGCTTTATCTTATGACTCGAAAAGAGACTCACTATAGAATATGAATAACTACTCCATTTCACGACTCAAAAGGAGACTCGATATAGAATCAGTACGAACACTCTATCTTGCGACGCGAAAAAGACTCCTTATAGAGTAAGAATGAATACTATATGCTACTACTTGAATGAAGACTCATATACAGAGCAGAAACGATTGCTCTGTTACTACCACTTTGTGCTGCTACTTAGGAAAGGAAGACTTTGGTACAGAGCAGGAACGACCGCTCTGATACCACTCTGTCACAGCCCCAAATCCCGAGGGACGGCAGAAGCCGGGGTGCGACTGGGGTTGGATTAAAGAAGCGGGGAAGAAAGGGGCTAATTGACTAAACATACATGAAAAACATCGACAAACTATGAATAAGACTTGAATATCAATAAGAAAGAGTTAATCCCTAAGGATTACTCGACAAAAGTATAAAAAGAAACTAAGTTCAAAAGTTACATACTTAGACTACTGAATATTGTTCAAAAGTACATCAAAGAAATTCAAAGTTTGGCAGCGGAAGGGGTTCTAACTAAGCATCCTATCCTTTACTCAACATCAACCGTCGCCGCTCACCGTCGCTTCAACCTGCACATTTAGAAAACAATGCAGGGCTAAGTACAAATGTACTTAGTGGGCACGATGCCGAAATCATAATCATAAGTATAAATAATCTGGCATTTTATAACCGTAGCGCATCGGGGTTTTGTTGAAAAGGCCCGAGCCTACTAAACATTTTCTGACTAATTTGTATAAAGCAGCTTGCGCAAGCATTTTTAGAGTATGTTATGTTCAATCTTGACCCAAACTAATTCACCGTGGCTGGTACCCCTCAACAGGATATCACATACACCACAGGTTACAAAGTGCACTAACTCTGGAAAGCACTTAGCAGCTAACTCAGAGCCGATCGTTAGTTAACCTAGTTAGATTAACCCTAAAAGTCTGGAAAACCCGAAGGTTAACTCAGAAATCTGGAAAACACGAATGTTAACTCAGATAGGTACAAGAGAACTCACATAAAATAGTTGAAACAGTTTATGCCAAGATTATCACATTGAAAACACAATTATCAAAGCGATAAATAATACTTTCGAGTTGTGGAAAAACTCACATTTTATTTGATATAGATAAAAGCCCACCTTGTAAATACAGAACTTATACGCAAAAGCTTCCAAGATTGGATCTTCGTTCTTTCTCTACAGTTGGCTTCCTCCTTCATCGTAAAATAAAATATACTTAAAAACGGTTCGTAAAAGATACTCGAAGAAAGAGAATCGAAGAAGTTTTAGTTGTTTCATTCTTTAGGCATTTGCACGCTTACTAGATTCGTTTTACTTAAACGGGAAACGAGACTTGTACCAATCTCGTTTAGAACTTGGAAGATCTTATACTTGACTCTCGAGTCAGAAGAGAAGGTAGTCGATGTCTTAATACGACTTTAAGGATTATAAGAAACTAAGTTGGAAAGAATCAACTTAGGCGATTTATATTTTAGTTCTTTGAACGATTTACGAAATTTCTCGTTTATTACTTCTTTAAAGAAAAGATAAGATATAAGGTCTCAACTGGTCTCCATCACTAGAGGTCTTGTACTTGACTTTAGGGTCAGTAGGTAGATGTTTGATAGATAAAAACGGCTTAAACGATTGAAAGAAGCTAAATTGTGAACTAAACAACTTAGAAAACAAGAAACTGAAAATTCACTGTACAGTCAAGTAACTCTGGAGGCTGTCCAAAACAGAGGACTTGGAAACAGGGGGTGAGCCCTATACCACTAGAAAGCTTAGGAAGTCTAGTTTCTGCTCCAATTTACGGATCACAAATCCGATAAACGAGCTGGAAGTTATAACAGTTTCCGGCGAGGGTCGCAAAACTGCCGTGGAAACCCTAATTGATTGATAAGTTCGCCGTATAACGTTTTAGGTTCGTTTTAAATTCTCTTATTCAACTTTTTAGAAACTGAACATTCAAAGAAGTCATCACGTACCTTCGTACGTTACAAACTCCTTCTCAACTTGCTCAAAGGCACGACGTTCTAACGTCGGATTTCAACTATCAAGTACTATACCAACAAAGAAATTTCAAACGTGTTCTAGTTCCCGATTATCACTATAACCCATATTATATGAACTCGGATGCTTATGACATCAACTAGAAAGATGTTTTAAATTTCATTATAAACAATAATATCAAGTTAGAATTTTCATCCGACTTCCCGATTATTAGTTACAACTAGATATTCGTCTCTTACACGATTTCCAAAAGTCGTCGGTTTTCGTTCAAATTTTACGACGTTAATCTACGTCTAATGTGAACCGTTTTCATGCATGCAAACACATCTTAACATCATTATAACTCAGTTTATATGGTGATTTTAGTCTCTTACATTCCATTAAATATTTTTAGAAAATTTCCAATTAACTTCTATAATCAACTAATATAATTTGCAACAATATTCAACTAACAAATCATCACTTATATCTAACATGTATAAACTCCTAATTATCTTATAAATTTTCTGATTTCATATATATTTTAAGGGGATGATTTTCTTCTCAAATTAACAACATTTATTTACCAAACATACTCTTATATCACCAATTAATCAATTGCAATTCTATTATCATTTAACATGCAAAATCCCCTAATTTATACTTCAAACCCTAATTAAATTTCATAATAACATAGGGCTTTCAATCCCTTTTCATCCCAATCACTAATTAATCACCTACTAAACATGAATCCATGATCAAAAGAAGAAAATTAGAAATTCTACCATTTTCCCAAAAAATTCTGCATTAACATAGATGTTAGGTTTCTTATTTTTGTTCCATTTTAATCTCCAATTATCATATCTAACATATCTAATTTCATCATTCTAAGATCAATTCATCTATCCCATAACCTTAAAATTTCGAACAAGAAGGAAAAGAGAAGAAGAGAAAATCTAAATGGATAGAATTATGGAGGATGGAAATACCTTAAGATTTAATGAAGAACTTAAGAGGTTGAATGGATGGATTGATGGCTTGTGTTCTTTTCCAAGCTCTTGAAGAAGGCTTCAATGGTGGGTGGGAAGGATGAAGAAGATGAAGTTTGATGAATGGGAGAGGGCTGCCGAGAGAGAGAGTGGAGAGAGAGGGATGGAAATTGTTTTGTTGTAAATGATGAAATAATGAAAATTTGACATGTGTAAAGGTGATTGTAGGTGTCATTAGTTTAATTAAGTCAACACATGCATGTTGACACCTAATTAAGGTGAGGTGGCGGCTGTCCATGCAGAAATTTGGAGGGTTACGTTTTTCCGGCGTGATCCGACGTTATGGGAAAACGAACGACGAAAAACCTTGTTCGGTACAGAATCATCGCGATTCGATTTGACTTAAAGATTCTAACGTATGAACTTAATTAGAAAATAAATTTATAAAATTTATTTTGACAAAAACTCGGGACGACAAGTCCGAGTTTCATCCGGAAAAACATAAAAACAAACTTTCCCGGCGTATTCGTATCGCAATTTTCTAAACGTAGAAATTAGACGGTTTTCCGTTCTTAGTTTATAAACTAAAATTTTTTCATATGCTTTAACCCTAAATACGGTAGTCGTCTAGCCGACTTCCGTAATTTATTTTTTTAATAACGGATTCGACCGTTAGCCTTAGAATTCAAAAATTGTAAACTTAGGCGTGCAAAGCCATTTATTTAATTAACTTTAAATATTTTTAGAACGTAAGGAATTTACGGGGCATTACATGACTTATGAAAATTAACAGTAAATAAATAAATTGAAGAAGTATAAAAGTCAAAATAAATAAATGATGAATGATGGAACTTGAATTAAGTAAAAATGAGCTCTAACGAATAAGTTATGATGAAAATCAAAGAATAAAGAAGAAATAAAAAGATATTCTGGATTAGAAAATTAAATAAAAATATGTAATGAAAAATCGTTCAAGAGAAATTATTTTAAATGAAATGTAAGAAAATAAGAATTTTCCGTGCAAGATGATATATTTTCTTGGGAAACATGCCCAAAAGTACTCGAGAAACTTTATACGAGAAGTTGGAATGTGAAAAGAAATTCAAATTTGATTTCTTGAATTTTTCTATGAAAAATGAAATTAAGTATAATGAAAACCGAGAAATATAATTAATAGTCAAATTCTATTAGGCTGTCTTGCTAAACACTCTCGACGCACGTTAGTATAGGGTGTGTTAACGTACGCTGACTTTGTACGGCATGGGCAGACCGGTCCGACCAAGGAAGCCGGCCAGCCAGAATGTGATGTAGACGATGCTGGGAACTGGATCCAAGGTGAATATGGGGAGTTCTAGCCAAATTGTAACATCGCCGATGCCAAATCCACAAGACAAAGGGAAGGGTAAAGAGCAAAGCAATGTTGCATGAACGGAGACTTTAAGCAGTAAACTGAAGAATTCTCTCCACTAACCAGTGGTCATGGTGATAAAGGAAAGCAGGAAGTGGAGATTACCTCGAGAGGAAAACAGCCAGCCAAGACAAGTATGAAACTCTCTGACATTGCACCTACCTTGAAAAATGGTATTCCAACGGCTTGTCTGGAAAAATATAAGGTTGATCTAGAGGCTGAGAAATGGAAGTACGCTATAATACTGTATGTGGTGGGCGATTCACCAACGATTTCATATGTGAGTATGTTTCTGGAAAAACAGTACAATATTGTGAACAAACCAGAGATATTTTACCATAATGAGGGTTACATTGTCATTCGTTTTCAAAACCTAGAAGATCGTGATGCTATTCTCTTTTCTAGACCTCACACAATTGCTTATAAGCTTGTGATTGTGAAAGCTTGGGATATTGATTTCTGTTTCGAAAAGGAAGTGCTAAAAGTGGTGCCCCTTTGGATTAGGCTGCCTAATCTCCCCCTAAATTGTTGGGGGGCGGCATCGTTGAGTAGAATTGGAAGTGCTGTGGGTACTCCCTTGTATGCTAATGTGTTCACATCATTTCAAACAAGAATTTCATATGCCCGATTATTAGTAGAGGTGGATGTCACTAAGCCGATTCAATACAAGATTATGATACAAGGTGTAGAGGGGAAAGAAGTTGAGCAGAAGGTAGAATATGATTGGATCCCTCCATTCTGTCAATCTTGTCAAAGAATTGGGCATAACTGTGCTGATAATGTCTGACCAAGAACTTACCAAGAAGCTGTGAAGAAGAAGCAATGGGTACAACCAACAGTTCAAAATGAAGCAGCACAATCTGAGAGAGTAGAAGTCACAACCACTGTTGGAGAAACTTCCAGACTAAATGAAGAGATATCAGTCACTATCGCTAATCAATCTGCTGTTAAAGAGGATTGGCAAGTGCCAAGAAAAGTAGCAAACAAAATACAAAGTGTGGAAAAAGAGATCACTCTTCCCACATGTAACTCTTATATAGCTTTTGCAAATCAAGAGGTGAATAAATTGTCTAATAAAGGCGGGGACCTTATCCCCTTTGGATCTCTATGAAACTTGTTTGGTGGAATGTCAGGGGTTGTAACAAACCTTTTAAGCAAAAAGAGATTAGAAGCTTTTTGCAAAAGAATAAGATTGATTGTTAGCATTGCTTGAAACAAGAGTAAAGCAGGACAAATTTAAAGCTATAGTGGAGAAGATTTGTAGAAGATGGGAGACTATTCATAACTACTCCCATGCTGCAAATGGGCGAATATAGTTGTGTTGGAATCTAAAAACAGTTCGTGTTCAATGGCTAGAAAATGATGCCCAAGCCATACATGGGAGAATTACTGAAATTGGCACTGGGGTAAACTTCCATTTAGTAGCAGTCTATGCTTTTAATACTAATGAGCATAGGAAAAGTCTATGGAGCTTTATTGAGAAAGTTTGCAATTCAGTTACTGAGGGTATGGTTATAGGAAGAGACTTCAACTCCTTACTGCAAAGTCAAGACAGACTGAATGGAAACATGGTGACAGAAAGCGATTATAGAGATTTTGCAAACTGTGTTAACAATAATGATCTCTTCCCTTTAAGACATGTTGGCTTTGAGTTTTCTTGGTGTAATAATCAAACAGGTGATGAAACAATCCATTCACTGATTGATAGAGTCATCACTAATAGTAGCTGGATTTAAGAGCATCCCACAAGTGTGGTGGAATTACTTGAGAAAGGTGTTTCAGACCATTACCCTCAACTGCTAAGTATTGAGAGTGGAAGCATTGTGAGGAATTCTCCATTTAGATTCATCAATATTCTTGCAGAGCATCATAACTTCAAGGAAATTGTAGAATCAACATGGAATCAGCATTGTCATACTAATAAACTTCTCAATATATGGTTTAAACTCAAGAAGCTCAAAAACCCATTGAAACATCTGAATTCCCATCATTTCCAGAATATCCATGTTCATGTATTAGAGGCCAGAGCTGAATTACAATCTGTTCAGAGCTAGCTGGCAGAGATAAGTTCAACCAGATGCTCATCAATCAGGAAAAAGAATTATTGGCCAAGTTAGAGAAGTGGAGTGGTGTGGAAGAAAGAGGTTGGAAACAAAAGTCAAGAGCTGATTGGTTAAGACTTGGTGACAGAAATACTAAGTACTTTCATGCTTGTGTGCAAGCCAGATAGAATGTGAATACAATAAAAAGTCTTCTTCGAGCAGATGGCATTCTCTGTAATACTCAAGCGAGCATTCAAGCAGAAATTAGAGAGTTCTACATGAAGTTGATTGCTAGTGCGGCTGAAAGCTTACCAATGGTAGATAGGAGAATAATTATGAGAGGACATGTACTCACACACAATCAACAAGTGTAGTTGTGTGCCCCATTCTCAAAGCAGGAAATTAAGGTAGCATTGTTTAGCATGAATCCTGATAAAGCTCCTGGTTTGGATGGTTATAATGCCTACTTCTACCATAAAACTTGGAGTTGGATTGGAGATGATGTTACTAAAGTTATCCAGGAGTTTTTTCACACAGGTTACCTGCCTAACCTGCTGAATACAACTCTGGTTTCCCTTTTGCCTAAGTCTAGCTCAGCAAATTCAGTAAAAGGACTATAGGCCTATTGCTTGCTGCAATGTGCTTTATAAAATCATCTCCAAAACCTTAACTAATAGGATGCAAGGAGTTCTGAGTCACATCATCAGTGAGAACCAATCTGCATTCATAAAAGGGAGAGTGATATTTGATAACATCATTCTAAGTCATGAACTGGTGAAAGACTATGGTAGAAAGGGTGTCTCTCCAAGGTGTATGGTCAAGATAGACATCCAAAAAGCTTATGACTCTATAGAGTGGCCCTTCATGAAGTTTCTAATGTTGGAATTGGGGTTTCCACATCAGTTTGTCTCATGGATTATAGAATGTCTGCAATCTATTGCTTATTCTATCTCTGTGAATGGTGTTATTACAAAACCGTTCCCAGCTAAGAAAGGTCTCAAGCAAGGTGATCCAATATCACCATACTTGTTTGTGATTGCAATGCAGTATTTAAATAGGTGCTTAATAGAATTAAAGGAAGACAATGAGTTCAATTTTCACCCAAGATGCAAAAGAATGAAGCTAATTCATCTCTGCTTTGCTGATGATTTACTCCTATTTACAAGAGGTGATGAGAGATCCATAAGGAAGCTTTTACATGCTTTTGACAAATTTTCTATAGTCTCTAGCTTAAAAGCTAATGAAGCTAAGAGCTCTATATCACTACAAAAAAACAGGTAATTACCGAGGGTAAATACCGTCGGTAATTTACTAAATCCCGTCGGTAATTAAATTACCGACGGCATTACCGACGGCAAGAGTCCGCCGTTGATCTCCCGGTCGGTGAGCACTGTAATGCCCCGTAAATTCCTTACGTTCTTAAACTTTTAAAGTTAATTAAATAAATGGCTTTGCACGCCTAAGTTTACAATTTTTGAATTCTAAGACTAACGGTCGAATCCGTTATTAAAAATAAATTATAGAAGTCAGCTAGACGACTACTGTATTTAGGGTTAGCGCGTACAAAAAACTTTTAGTTCGTAAACTCAGAACGGAAAACCGTCTAATTTTTACAATCACGAAATTGCGATACGAACACGCCCGAGAAAGTTCGTTTTTATGTTTTTCCGGACGAAACTCGGACTTGTCGTCCCGAGTTTTTGTCAAAATAATTTTTGTAAATTTATTTTCCAATTAAGTTCATACGTTAGAATTTAAGGTCAAATCAAATCGCGACGATTTTGTACCGAGCAACGTTTTTTGTCGTTCGTTTTTCCGTAACGTCGGATCGCACCGGAAAAACCCGTAACCCTTCTAAAAATTCTGCATGCAGCCGTTTTTTTTATTTTTTTTATTTATTTTAGTGGGGAACATGCATGTAGACATTGTTTAATCAAGTGACACCTTAAACTTCACTTTTCTTTTTTTTCAACCTTTTCATCATAACAAATGTCTTAAACAAACAAAACAACCTATTTTTTTCCTCCCACCTCTCTCTCTCTCTTGGCTGCACTCTCTCTTTTTCTCTCTCAAATTTTGTTCTTCACCATTGTTGAAAGCTTCAAGGTTTCAAACAAGGATTCCATCTTAGATCATCATCCAACCATTGAATCATCTAACTCCTTTTACTAATATTCAAGGTAATGATCTCCTCTTTAATTCTATTCAACCATCTTCTTCTTCTTTTATTTTTTTTTCTTCTTTGATCGAAAATTTGAGTAATGAAATTAGATGTATTAGATTGGATAATTAGGGATTAAAATGGAACAAAAATAAGAATCCTAATATCTATGTTAGTACCGAAATTTTAGGGCATGTTTGTAGGATTTTTTTTTTAATTTTCTTCATTTGATGATATAAAAGGTTGATTAGCAAATAAATGTAGTTAATTGGGGAAGAAAATTACCCCCTTAACATCTTTATAAAAACCGAAAGTTATAGGATAATTAGGAGTTTCCACATGTTTGATTTAAGTGATGATTTGTTGGTTGAAATATGTTGCAAATAATGTTAGTTGATTATAGAATTTAATTGAAAATTTTCTAAAAATGTTTAATGAAACATAAGAGATAAAGATCACTTTATAAGTTGAGTTATAATGATGTTATGATATGTTTGCATGCATGAAAATGATTCACGTTAGACGTAGTTTAACGTCGTAAAATTTGAATAGAATCCGACAACCTTTGAAAAACGCGTAAGAGACGAACATTTAGTCGTAACTAATAATTGAGAAGTCGGATGGGAAGTCTAATTTGATATTATTGTTTATGATGGAATTTAGAACAACTTTCTAGTTGACGTCATAAGCTTTCGAGTTGATATAATATGGGCTATAGTTATAGTCGAGAACTAGAACGCGTTTTGAATTTTTTGTTGGTTTAGTACTTGTTAGTTGAAATCCGACGTTAGTACTTGTTAGTCGAGAACTAGAACGCGTTTTGAACGTCGTGCTTTTGAGCGAGTTTTGAGAAGAAGTTTGTCACGTACGGAAGTACGTGATGACTGCCTTGAGAGTCCAGTTTCTAAAAAAATTGAATACAAGAGCTTAGAACGAACCTAAGACGTTATACGTCGAACCTATCAAGCAATTAGGGTTTTCACGGCAGTTTTGCGACCCTCGCCGGAAACTGTAATAACTTCCAGCTCGTTTATCGGATTTGTAATCCGTAAATTGGAGCGCGATCTAGACTTCCTAAGCTTTCTAATGGTACAGGGCTCATCCCCTGTTTCCAAATCCTCTGTTCGGGACAGCCTCCAGAGTTACTGGACTGCGCAGTAAAAATTCAGTTTCTTGTTTCCTAAGTTGTTTAGTTCGCAACTTAGTTTCTTTCGATCGTTTAAACCATTTTATTTAACGAATATCTCCCTACTGACCCTAGAGTCAAGTATAGGACCTTATTGATGAAAACCAGTCGAGATCTTATCTCTTATCCTTTCATTAAAGAAGTAATAAACGAGAAATTTCATAAATCGTTCAATGAACTAAAACGTAAATCGCCTAAGTTGATTCTTTCCAACTTAGTTTCTTATAATCTTTAAAGTCGTATTAAGATATCGACTACCTTCTTTACTGACCCGAGAGTCGAGTATGAGATCTTCCGAGTTCTAAATGAGATTGGTACGAGTCTCATTTCACGTTTAAGTAAAATGAATCTAGTAAGCGTGCAAATGCCTAAAGAATGAATCAACTGAAACTTTCTTCGATTCTCTTTAATCGATTATCTTTTACAACCCGTTTTTAAGTATGTTTGTTTTACGATGAAGGAGGAAGCCGATTGTGAAGAAAGGTCGGAAGATCCGAAGTTTGGAAGCTTTTGCTTTTAAGTTCTGTATATCAAGGTGGGCTTTTATATACAAATAAAACGAGTAATGCTCGGAAAATCTTTCTTTATCACTTTAATATCTGTGTTTTCAAAGTGATATTATAGCATGAACTGTTTTATGTTTTATGTGAGTTCTCTTGTACCTATCTGAGTTAACATTCATGTTTTTCCAGATTTAGAGTTAATCTAACTAGATTAACTAACGATCGGCTCTGAGTTAGCTGCTAAGTGCTTTTCAGAGTTAGTGCACTTTGTAACCTGTGGTGTATGTGATATCCTGTTGAGGGGTACCAGCCACGGTGAATTAGAATTGGTCAAGATTGAACGTAACATTAGTCAGAAAATGCTCGCGCGAGTGATTTATGAGAAAAAGACAGAAAATGTTTAGTAGACACGAATTCTTTCAACAATACTCTGTAGTCTAAGTCTGTAAATATGAACTTAGCTTCTTTTTGTACTTTTGTCGAGTAATCCTTAGGGATTAACTCTTTCTTATTTATATTCAAAGTCTTGTTCATGGTTTATCGATGTTTATCAAGTATGTTTAGTCAATTAGCCCCCTTCTTTCCCACTTCTTTAATCCAACCCCAGTCGCACCCCGGCTTCTGCCGTCCCTCGGGATTTGGGGCTGTGACAGAGTGGTATCAGAGCGGTGTTCGTTTTCTGCTCTGCTTCTGAGTCAATCTTCTAGTATGAGTTAGTGTGAGTCATTCTTTCTAGTACGAGTCATTTCTTTAAGTAATATCATAAAGTGGTATTTGTATACAAGTCTTTCTCCGAGAAATAATATAGAGTATTCGTTTGTACTCTATATCGAGTCTTCTTTCAAGTCATGAGACATGGTATTTGTATATACTCTGGATCAGAGTCGTCTTTCCAAGTATGAGATAAGAGTTAGACTATGATGCTAAGATTGGGAACGTAGAAGTCAACTCAATCGCCCGCTACGACGACTCAACGAGGAAAAATGAAAGAATTTTATAATGAGATTTCTTTTAAATAAGAAATTTATGAGCAAGTATTCAATAAAAATTTGAAGACGAGAATGAGTTGTGTTTTAAAAAAATGAGAATTTTACAGAAGTATAATTTTTATACTTACATGATTATGCGATAGTACAAGTACTATCTTATGTGAAAATATTTGCGCAATGATTTCCTTGTTATGAAAAAAATTATGCGGATACGAGAATATAGTCAGATTTTAGGGAATTTTCCCGGTTCAATGAGAACGTAGACGTGGAACTTAAGAACTTTCCGGTTCTCCGAGAACTTAGACGTTTTAAGAAACGTTGTTTTGAAATAATTTCGAAAGGAGATCCCTAACGCGAGAAGGACTTCCTCTGATGAATGTCACGTGTGCTTAGTGACATGAATAAAGATTCGGCAAAGTCGAACTTGTCGTCTAAGAATTTCCTGCGAGGGAAAAGAAATAAAATGAATAAAAATAATTCAATAAATCGTGTTAGTAAAAGAAGGGAGCAATTAGACGTTTGAGAAGCTTTCGACTTCGAGTTAAGAAAGATATGAACGAGACGACAACTGGAACTTAGTTTTCCAAGAAATTATATTTCTTTTTCTTTTTATGGAATTAAATTCCATATTTTCGTCTTGAGCAACGACTACAATTAGTACGAATATCAAGAGTCGTAAGCGATAAATTGTTTTGAAAATGGATGTTACTTTTGAATAAGTAACATGAGTGAAGTGAAAATACTTTGTTTTTAATAAGTGAAAATCGTTAAGAGTTAATGAGTTAAGAAATAAAAGAAATAGAAGAATTAAAATGAGAAATAATATGGTGAAATAAAAAAATGAAAATATATATATATATATATATATATATATATATATATATATATATATGTTGTTGAGTGCAATTTCTTGAATTGCTAGAAGTCTTAATAAGTGGTTGACTTAAGTGTTGATGTTACAATTGAATAAGGGATATTCATTTTGTAATTTATGTTTTCGTTAAGATAAGTTATTTTCTTTTCCTACCTGTTACTGATCCGTGTTACCTTAAAACTTTTGTAGGATGGCTAGGACTCGTGTTACGGCTCGGAAGAGCCAGCCTTTGGCCTCGTGCGAGCGCACTATAGTTGATATGTTGCAGGATGAGTACTACGAGTTCGAGGTAGACTATGGAGAAGAGGATGTGGGACAGATTGTTAGCAACTTTTCTTCAGCCGAGGGAAAGTGCTGCCGTCGGTGATTTCAGTATTTGCTGGAAAGAGATCACCGACGGCAAACGCCCTCGGTAATTACCGAGGGGAATATTTGTCGTCGGTAAATTTATTTTTTTTTTATAATTTTTTATTTATTTTTTGTAACCCCTGCTTCACGATTCAATTACACGGCACACACTATAACAAAGCAAATATCAAAATGGGGTATCACAATATCCCAAATCATATAAATAAATGTAAAATATGAGGATAAATGTAAAATACGAGTGTAATAATGTACGAAGTGTATAAGTAACTGCAGGATAAAACGAACGACCTAATCAACTAGGGGGAGGACGAGGAGGTAGCTGGCCCGACTGCATCAATAATTGCTCGAACTGAGCAAAGCGCGCCTCCAACGCTATACATGCTACTCGTTCCTCCTCGATGGTTGCACGTTCTGCTGCTCGTTGCGCCTCCAGGACTGCACGTTCTGCAACACGTTCCGCCTCAGACTGCTGCAGTCGCTCCTCCAACGTGGAGATCCGAGTCTCGTACATCTCCTGTGTCATGGCTGAAGTGCCAGTGCTACTAGTAGACCCCCTACTGATCTGGCTAGCACCGGCACTTCCAGTGCCGTAACGCTGTGACCTGTCGGGATGTACGAGCTCCAAGTAGATCTCGTTCAGGTCCGTTCGTTGTGACTCACGAGCAATGTGATGAATTTCAGCCTACTTGATACATAACATTGCATATTTGTTAGAAATTAAATACATTACAATATATTTAACTAATACTTAAATAAATTTAAATACTTACATCAAGATGTTTGTCACAGCCCCAAATCCCGAGGGACGATAGAAGCCGGGGTGCGACTGGGGTTGGATTAAAGAAGCGGGGAAGAAGGGGGCTAATTGACTAGACATACATGATAAACATCGATAAACTATGAACAAGACTTGATTTAGATAAGAAAGGGTTAATCTCTAAGGATTATTCGACATAAGTACAAAAGACGAAACTAAGTTCAAATGTACAGACATAGACTACTGAGTTGTTTCAAAAAATACATCTCAAAAAGAAATACAGAGATTGACAGCGGAAGAGTTCTACTATGCATCTTATCCTTAAACTCAACAACAATCGTCGCCGCTCACCGTCGCTTCAACCTGCACATTTAGAAAACAATGCAGGGCTAAGTACAAAGGTACTTAGTGGGCACAATGCCGAAAACATACTTATAAATATAGATAAAATGGCATATTATAAATGTAGCACATCGGAGTTTTGTTGAAAGAATCCGTGTCTACTAAACATTTTCTGACTTTTTCTCATAAATCGCTCGCGCGAGCATTTTCTGACTAATGCTACGTTCAATCTTGACCAATACTAATTCACCGTGGCCGGTACCCCTCAACAGGATATCACATACACCACAGGTTACAAAGTGCACTAACTCTGGAAAGCACTTAGCAGCTAACTCAGAGCCGATCGTTAGTTAATCTAAAATAGACTAACTCTAAATCTGGAAAACACGTATGTTGACTCAGATAGGTACAAGAGAACTCACATAAAAACATAAAACAGTTCATGCCATAATATCACTTTGAAAACACAGATATCAAAGCGATAAAGAAAGATTTTTCGAGCGTTGATCGTTTTATTTGTATATAAAAGCCCATCTTAATTTACAGAACTTAAAACAAACGCTTCCAACTTGAGATCTTCTGTCCTTTCTCTACAGTTGGCTTCCTCCTTCATCATAAAACAAACATACATAAAAACGGGTCGTAAAGATACTCGAAGAAAGAGAATCGAAGAAAGTTTTAGTCATTTTATTCTTTTGGCATTTGCACGCTTACTAATTTTATTTTATTTAAATGGGAAACGAGACTCGTACCAATCTCGTTTAGAACTTGAAAGATCTCATACTCGACTCTCGGGTCAGTAGAGAAGGTAATTGATGTCTTAAAATGACTTTAAAGATTTAAAGGAAACTAAGTTGGAAAGAAACAACTTAGGCGATTTACGCTTTAGAGCATCTCACGACTTATGAAAATTTCTCGTTTATTACTTCTTTAAAGAAAGGATAAGAGGTAAGATACGATCTCGACTGGTTTTCATTATTAAAGGTCTGATCCTTGACTCTAGGGTCAAATAGAAGGTATCCGTTAGATAAAACGGTTTAAACGATCAAAAGAAACTAAGTTGTGAACTAAACAACTTAGAAAACAAGAAACTGAAATTTTACTGCACAGTCCAGTAACTCTGGAGGCTGTCCAGAACAAAGGACTTGGAAACAGGGGGTGAGCTCTGTACCACTAGAAAGCTTAGGAAGTCTAGTTTCTGCTCCAATTTACGGATCACAAATTCGATAAACGAGCCGGAAGTTATTACAGTTTCCGGCAGGGGTCGCAAAACTGCCGTGAAACCCTAGCTTATTAATAAGTTCGCCGTATAACGTTTTAGGTTCGTTTTAAATCCTCGTATTCAACTTTTTAGAAACTGAACTCTCAAGGCAGTCATCATGTACCTCCGTACGTGACAAACTCCTTCTCAACTTGCTCAAAGGCACGATGTTCTAACGTCGGATTTCAACTATCATGTACTATACCAACAAAGAAATTTCAAACATGTTCTAATTCTCGATTATCACTTTAACCCATATTATAAGAACTCGGATGCTTACGATGTCAACTAGAAAGAGGTTCCAAATTCCATTATAAACAATAATATCAAGTTAAAATTTTCATCCGACTTCCCGTTTATTAGTTACAACTAGATATTCGTCTCTGATCCTTGACTCTAGGGTCAGATAGAAGGTATCCGTTAGATAAGACGGCTTAAACGATCAAAAGAAACTAAGTTGTGAACTAAACAACTTAGAAAACAAGAAACTGAAATTTTACTGCACAGTCCAGTAACTCTGGAGGCTGTCCAGAACAGAGGACTTGGAAACAGGGGGTGAGCCCTGTACCACTAGAAAGCTTAGGAAGTCTAGTTTCTGCTCCGATCACAAATCTGATAAACGAGCTGGAAGTTATTACAGTTTCCGGCAGGGGTCGCAAAACTGCTCGAAAACCCTAATTTATTGATAAGTTTGCCGTATAACGTTTTAGGTTCGTTTTAAATTCTCGTATTCAACTTTTTTTAGAAACTGGACTATCAAGGCAGTCATCACGTACCTCCGTACGTGACAAACTCCTTTTCAACTTACTCAAAAGCATGACGTTCTAACGTCGGATTTCAACTATCAAGTACTATACCAACAAAGAAATTCCAAACGTTTTCTAGTTCCCGATTATCACTATAACCTATATTATATCAACTCGGATGCTTATGATGTCAACTAGAAAGATGTTCCAAATTTCATTATAAACAATAATATCAAGTTAGAATTTTCATCCGACTTCCCGATTATTAGTTACAACTAGATATTCGTCTCTTACGCGATTTCCAAAAGTCGTCGGTTTTCGTTCAAATTTTATGACGTTAATCTACGTCTAATAGGAATCATTTTCATGCATGCTAACATGTCTTAACATCTTTATAACTCAGTTTATATAGTGATCTTTGCCTCTTATACTTCATTAAACTTTTTTAAAAAATTTCCAATTAATTCCTATTATCAACTAACATGATTTGCATCATAATTCCATTAACAATTTATCACTTATATCTAACATGTATAAACTCCTAATTATCTTATAAATTTTCTGATTTCATACATACTTTAAGGGGATGATTTTCTTTTCAAATTAACAACATTTATTTACTAAACATACTCTTATATCACCAATTAAACAATTGCAATTCTATTATCACTTAACATACCAAAAATCCCCAAATTCATACTTCAAACCCTAATTGAATTTCATTACAACATAGGGCTTTCAATCCCTTTTCATTCTAAACACTAATTAAACCTCTACTAAGCATGAATTCATGATCAAAAGAAGAAAAACAAAAATCCTACAATTTTCCAAAAAATTCTGCATTAACATAGATGTTAGGTTTCTTATTTTTGATCATTTTTAATCCATAATTATCATATCTAGCATATCTACTTACACTATTTCAAGATCAATTCATCTATCCCATAACTTCTAAATTTTCGAACAAGAAGAAGAAGAAAAGAAATGGAAACTAAATGGATAGGATTGTAGAGGATGAAAATACCTTAAGATTTAATGAAAGAAAGTATGGGATTGAATGGATGGATGGTGATTTGTGTTCTTCTTCAAGTTCTTGGTGAAGTCTTCAATGGTGGATGGGAAGGATGAAGAAGATGAAGATGGAGGAGTGTGTGTGTGTGCTGCAGCCGAGAGAGAGATAGGGAGAGAGAGAAAAGAATTGTTTTGTCTAAGTGTGAAATGATGAAGGATTTGAACATGCATAAAGGTAGATTAGGTGTCATTAGCTTAATAAGGTCAACACATGCATGTTAACACCTAAACATGGGTGAG